>CM063501.1:174523241-174525741 GCA_032207245.1 Pardosa pseudoannulata
GCAGTTTTCTAATAGAGAATTTTCAGAATTATTTTTCTTGTAATGAAAATATGGATGGAATATTTTAATACATATTTTATGTATATTTGAGCTATAAGTTGAATATTTTTCACTCTTTTAGAATTGATGCTATTTTGTTTCCTTTAAGTGAACCTTTAATACAAAAACTCTAAAATATGTAGCTTAATATGTATATATGTATATATATATATATATATATATATATATATATATATATATGTATATATATATATATATATATATATATATATATATATATATGCAATCCAATAAATGTAAAACTGCTGGACAAGAAGAAAGCTAAACAGTTAGCAGTAATAAAAATGCAGTTGGCCGACATTGAAGAGAACGGCACAAGCGGAATTAAAATTTATTTTAGAGCTGCTAAAACGGACATCTTTACTAGTCAACGACAGACAAGAGAAAGACACGAAATTCACTCTACTCGAACAGAGGTGCACCCAAGAGCAGTGACAGAAAGAATTTTCTCACTTACTCATTGAATGTACGAGTAAGATCAGGAAAAACGCGGAGCCATTTGCCGACGACAGCTCAGTAATGTATGGAATAGACAGAAAATTTATATCTATAAGATAGAAAGTTTTGGGAAGTGGATCGAAACAATTTTAAGTCCAGATAGCTCCATTAAGACATTTAAATGTTGCGAAAAAGATATTAAGGAGTTAGAAAGGGAGAGAGGATATATACACACACACACACACACACACACACACACACACACATATATATATATATATATATATATATATATATATATATATATATATATATATATATATATA
Organism: Pardosa pseudoannulata; assembly: GCA_032207245.1. NCBI lineage: Eukaryota > Metazoa > Arthropoda > Arachnida > Araneae > Lycosidae > Pardosa > Pardosa pseudoannulata. The sequence goes on from CM063501.1 coordinate 174,524,066, forward strand.
CATATATATATGTGTGTGTACATAGATATATACATACATGGATACATACAAATATATATGAAGGCCTATGAGAAATCAACTAGCCTATGATTTCTTGATAATATACGCTCTCTACTAATAAGTGTTTGGACACATGCAAATGACGACATCCGCGGTCCTGAGCTACATCACGGCCTCTGCTGGTATACATCGTGTAGGAAACAGCATCGGCATTAGTCCCATGGAAGATGAGCATAGTTCGGAGCTCTCTGATTTTGAGAAATATATAATTATCGGGTATCATACATGTGGCCGATCCTTAAAGAACATATCTGAAGTACCACAAATGGATCTATGGCCTCTGTGATTAAGAAGTGGAAGGTGAACGGTGATGTCGGAATGTGCAGCGAGTCTGCAGAACAACGAAACTGGGAGATAGATGAGTCCTGTCCAGGGAAATTTGGAAGAACCGCACCAAACGGATGGCCCTCATCCGCAAGGAATTTCAACAGGCATCCGGGAGTATTGTTTCAATGAATAACATCCGTAAGGAAGCACATCTGCTTGGTTTTCACGGTCGTGCTGCTGTCCAGAAGCCTTTCATCACAAAGTCCAACCACGCTGCTCGTTTAATGTGGTGCAAATCATATCAAAATTGGATTGTAGATCTGTGAAAACGGGTTCTTTGGAGCGACGAATCAAGGTTCACCCTTGCGTCTGCCTGGAATACATCTGCTGCTAGAATGCATTGTGCCAACAGTCAAGTTCGGCGAAGGTGGAGTTCGTGTGTACTGGAGTTCGTCGGTTCGAATCCCACTGCGGCATAGATGTTCGTAGCCATTCGGAATCGTCTTAAAGCAGTAGGTCCCGGTCTCATTTGCCCTCGTGTTGCAAAAAGTAGACCGTGGCACTCTAAACCAAAAACCAAAAAACCCTACTAAAATATATATTATTTAAAGGAGTATTAATAGTAACTTACAACTCACTTAGCAGTCTCCGAAACCTAAGGCTGATATAAATACAATTTTTCTGTCCACTCGCCCAATTTTCCAGGTCTCACCGGCGAGTGGTTCACTTTTTACAATGATCTAAGTTTCCTTTTTTAAAATTAGTTGATTAAGATGTTCTCAGATTAATATGAACGTGTTACATCTATAAATCTATTCAACTTTGCTAGGTAAATTATCGCTCTAATATTCGACTACATATATATTATCTATTTGTTTATTTATTTGTGTGTATACATCTGTAGTACCTATGGGGTTGAATTAGAGATCCTTAATACCTTCAGGTTTTAATTTTATTATGCTGTGGGTTTCCTTCTATTATTTCACACAAATACCTCAAGTTACTTTACAAATATTTTGGGATAAATATAATAATGAATATTTTTAATTTCTTAAATGTTATATAAAGCATTAGTTGTTATACAAAACACAGAGCAGAAGAAAAGTTCTATAGATAAACTGACTTTAAATATGACGGTTACAAAATTTAAGTGACTTTCCTTTGTTGATTTTTTATGTGTTATTAGCAAAAAAGTTTGAAAGCAAAAGCAACAAAATTCAAACATTTCGAACAAAAGTGTAGTTATCAAAAGTCAACATCCGCTTTAATACTTTGCAAAATTTCAAACATCCGGCAGAAAATTGAAGATAAAAATAATTTAAGAGTACTAAAATAGTGAAAACTCAACA
>CM063501.1:174533241-174535560 GCA_032207245.1 Pardosa pseudoannulata
AGACCGGGACCTACTACCTAACATCGATTCTGAACATCAACGAACATTCATGAAAGCAGCAGTATTCAAACCCCAAACTCCAGTACCGCACATTACATTTGGCCATCGTTCAGTAAATATTAAATGATAAAAAAAATTATATTTTGACATTTATTTATTATTATTATATATGCATTTACTGTCATACTACTGTCGAAATTACAATTTAATTAGAATCTATCTATCATAAGATGCATGTTTATTAGGGCTATTACTAACAGTTTACAATTGTTTTTTCTTTGTGGATCTAATATTTTTCAGTTATATTACTTTAAAATTTAATGTTTTGTAACAAATACTGAGGTATAATTCTATAGCTTTATTTACGCCTAAAACCCGTTTATATAAGGATATTCTCTACCCAATTCTGGAAAGAATGCAAATTCATTTTTGTTTACATTTTTTTAGAATGTGGTCTTGGTGGTTACCAGTTGTATTCTTTAATAATTTTGCTTTATTTAAATATATGTTCTAATTTGTCTCAATAATTTTATTAAATGTGTAGAAGCCTACATCAAGCATCCTTATTTCAGTTTTTATGAATTAGAAACCATGAAATTATGTAAGAGTGTTAGTAAAAACAATGATTTAAAATTTATAGGGAAAAAATGCATTAAAAATAAGAAACATTATTCTAGAAATTAAGACGCCCACGCGGATACAAAAACACTTCGTGTAAGTTAAGATGAATATTTATATAAAATATAATTTATATCAAAGTTTAAAAGTTAAGCGGTTTATAGGGAAACAATCAAGTTTTAAACAGTTAATATATAGAAAATTTTATAGCTAAAGCATGAGAAAGACGATATCGTAGCCACAAAAATTAAAAAGATTTGGGACACAAAAAATCTCAGAAAGAAAATCCTGCTTTAAAATATACTACGGACTTTCGTAAATCGAATAAAATTAACCATGTCTTCTACGATAATTATATTAAGAGATACTTTCGGGTCTGAGACACATCTCAAAAAGAAAACCATGCATTTATTTTCAGTTTTAAAATATAACTACCGACTTTTGTAAATAAAATAAAATAAGCCATATGCTTCACAATAATTGCACACAGTGACACGTCCGGGTCCGGAACACATAAATCTCAAAAAGAAAATCCTCTTTCTATTTTTTAATCTTAAACTATACTATGGACTTTTGTAAATCACATAAAATAAGCCATATGCTTCACGATAATTAAACAAAGCGATACTTCCGGGTCCGGAAATATAAACCTCAAAAGAAAATTCTGCTTTTATTTTTAATCTAAACTATACTATGGACTTTTGCAAATCAAATAAAAAGTATCATAGGCTTCTACAATAATTATACGAAGACATATTTCAGGGTCTGAGACAAATCTCAAAAAGAAAATCCTGCATTTATTTTCAATCTTAAAATATACTACAAAAATTTTGTAAAAAAAAAAAAAAAAAAAAAAAAAAAAAAAGAGAGAGAGAGAGAGAGAGAGAGAGAAACAAGCCATGTGCTTTATGATAATTACACAAAGAAATACTTCAGGGTCCGCGACACATAAATCTCGTAAAGAAAATCCTGCTTTTTTATTTTTGTTCTTAAAATATACTGCGGACTATTGTAAATGAAATAAAACAAATCATATGATCCATTTGACAATAACTACACGAAGATATGGTTAGAATACTGCTATCCCTCATCAGGATGTAAAACGGCCTTGATAAATGTGTCCTAGAGTAATTACTCTGCACGCTTAACAGGTATATTACATAATTAATTTAAATGTTATTAAATTAATTTCACAGCCCTTTTACATTAATATTGTTAAATTAATCTTTGTACAAGCTTAAAATAGTGCAAAATATAAGAAACATTTCGTATTTCTCTAGAATACGTTCTTGGTAGTCTAGTACTGTAATCTGTGTGATTTAAAATTAATAGCAATAGTTTTGAAAATACTGCCTACAAAACATCATCTTAACCAGAAGTATTGGAGCTTTTTAAAAGGTCCACTGAACAAATTAATATAAAAAACGTTTGATATAGTCCATTTCATGTAACCCTTAGATTGTATAGTTTTTTACTATCTATAAACACTATTACAATTTTTAAAGTATTTATAAACAGATGGTATGTTTTTTTCATTTTTAAATTTTATTATGCGGAATTTCATTTGTATATGCTATATTTCAATGTACGCAATGCCTTTTACTATGTTTATTTACTCGCAGCATATAAAATATTTATAAACAGATTGTATGGTATTTTACTTTTTAATTTTAGTATACGAAATAGCTTTTGTATATGCTA
>CM063501.1:174535660-174553160 GCA_032207245.1 Pardosa pseudoannulata
GTGTGTGTGTGTGTGTGTGTATGCTTGGAAGGGGGGGGGGGGTCTGAAGAGATCTCATCTCTTTTTTTCCAGCTCACCCAGAGCTGTGAATGCGTATTAGTTCGATTTGCTTTTCCCAGACCGAACATCTGACTTAATATATTTATAGATTTGCCAGAATCCTTCTGATAGAAATTCTAGAATCCGTTTGTCTCGTCAGTAAAACTGGTTGATATTTCATCTATTCATTAAATAACTGTTCCTGTTACAAAAGCTGTGTTCGTTTGAGACTTTTGTACTACCAAAAATAGAACCCTGAGATGCCATAATATGCATTTATCCATGTATACTACTTTGACACACGCAAAAACATGAGCGTAAACACTACTTCAAAAAATTTATTTTTCTAATTCCTCTATATTTCGTACACGAGAAAAAAAATTATAAGTAACCTAGAAGAGAAATCTGAAAGAGAAGCCTATTTTCCTCGATAAATACAGAAATAAATAGCCTAATATAGATAAAATCCCCTTCCTGTATGACTTGCATAAAATCTTTGCATAGAAGTCCACCTTAAAAAGGGACTTACTGGGGAAATGTTCTATTTAGAGAGTGTGTACTCAAATGTCGCATATCCGAGTAGAAGATTCGAAGAAAGGTGAATAGATGAGAGTGAAGAGGATATCCCCCTGGGCCACGAGCTTTAGGATCCAGGGTAAGGCTCGAGAGCTCGGTAAACCGCCTTCTTCCTGGGAAGACTTACGAAAGAAGGTATTCATGGGATAAAATATCACAGAAAAAAAAGCGAGTAAATAGAAATCTCCTGACCAAGAAAGCTAATAAAATAAAAACGAAAAAATAAATAATTAACACTCTGTGGCGTGTTTTAAATAAATACAAAGCCAAAACTCAAAGTTTAGTTTTTAAACGAGATGTGAGTGAAGTAGAATCTAAAACTGACTCAGCATCAACAGTTAAACATCGATATATGATGTACATTAGCAAACTTTTCTAACTCTTATTACGAAATGAAACTGTTGGCCACTAGATGGTTTGGATATATGCCTAAATAGCAGTAAAACTTTTTATTTTAATTTGGAAATACGGTTACCAATGCAGATGATACTCTTTAATTTACGACTGAGTTTCGTTCCGACGACGTTAAGCGAACTGGTCGATAAGAAAGGAGCTTACGGATATGAGTGTTATAAAATTATAAATATTTATCATCCTACTTCTCATTTATTCACACGATATCATACATGTACAAACTACCATTTGTTTATCTGAAGCTGTTGAGGGTCGGGGGAAGGGAGATGACAACAATAAACAGAAGTCGTATATTAAAATCCTGGATGTAACTGTCGAAAAGAAAACCGTAAATGCGATTTGCATCGTAGCTGGGTTTAAAGAAAAGAAAACTTTTCTTTCGAAAATTTCTCTATTGAACTTAAGTTCACTCATACCACGTTCAGTTTTATTAAAACGTTCAGTATTACGGTCCATAGTTTTTCGTTTCTTAAACAGATCTTCTGGGCCGAACAATGTCCAAAAGGATAGACCACTAATCTTCAGCACATGAGTTCATTGATTCGAATCCCACTGCTGGCATGGATGTCTGTAGCCATTCGGAATTGGCTTTAAACAGAAGGGTCCGGTTTCATTAGCCTTCGTATAGCCAAATAGTAGACTGTACCGTTCCAACTAGCCAGCCAACGAATAAACAGTTTTTCCAGATCATGACGTACTTTTCCATTTCGACGACATCTATACTATTTTAGGGTTACAAATACCAATAAAAAATTATTTTAAAAAGTGATGGACATTACAGAAAGACAGCTTGTGTGAATGAAACTAACTGAAAAAGTGATTAACAACTTACAGTCCGCTCAAAGTGCATGTCACCCATTCGTCACTATCTGATCAAGTTTCTAGGAATACCCGAATTGCAGGTTTAAACTAGGTTCGTTATAAGTACAAGTGCTCGTTCAGCAAATAGGTCGTAAAGTGAGGAGTACCTGTACCCAAATTTTTAGTCTGTTTGCAATCCAACTTTTGTGTTGCATATCTACAGCATATTTAAAAGTTAACTTATTTAGACAGATCGCTTCAATATAAGGGTTTTGTAAACTTGCAATTTACCCAATTTATTTATAAAATTTCTATCAAATAACGATACAAAGTTTAATTTTGCTTAACAAAGTTTCACTTTTATTCGAGCACATGAATATTGCAGAAATAGTTGTCAAATTAAAAAAAAAAATTGAACACACAACACGTATGTAAGGAATTTGGACCCACGACCTGTGTTCCGCAGATGTATACCCTTCACTATAATTGCAAAATCGACCTAATTGACATCTTCCACCCGGAGTTCCTTAGGGGAAATAAGAAGCCATCCGGCTAAGGGGGCTGATAAGGTTTTGCGGATGATTTGCATTTTTTTTATTTTTTATTTATTTATTTTTTTTTTAAGAGCGGCATTGCATTTGAAAGGAGGATTTCCTCTTTTCGGAAGAGCTCAAGTTTCCAGAAGCTGACCCCCCGAAGAAGGGAGAGAAGATCTGAGGGCAGTTCAGTTGAGTTGATTTGAGCTCGAGGGAGTCGAGATAGAGCCTGCAACCTGGAGAGATCTCTCTGTTTGGAAAGGAAGAACGGAGTGTCATTTCTATTTTAATATGGAACGCTCGACCATCCGATCTGGTCACATCAGGCTCCGAGACTCAGAATGTTATTTTATTGTACTTTAATTTTCATCAATCTTGTAAATAAATTTGTGTTGTCCGTCTAAGTTTTGGAAGAATTATTTGGTTTTGCATCCCAGAGACAACCGAAAACACCTGTCCCAGTTAAGAAGGCGGGTAGGTCCCACAGTAGCAGGGCGACCCAGAAAGTGGTGCTTTTACAACATAAATTCCCCAAAGATAGTTACAAATTTTTTAGGTATCGATAATTTTTGTGAAAAGTAATTAGCAATATTTAGAATAAATATTCTTGTACTTAAAAATAAAATACATATTTTACTAAAGCATTTTTACCATTCTTTTTAAATGTTAGAAATTATATATTTTAACATTTTAATAATTATTTTTAATTCGGAGAATTTGAGATACAAAGGTTTGAGGTTAACGATATGCAAATAATCCACTAATATTTAGAAGATTGCAATTACCCTCTTTTAGTTTATAACTATTTAATAATTTGTGTCTCTATACTGCAATATTTTAATTACTTATACATCCTCGAGACATTCATGCACCATATACATTCTGACTGATGCATACAAACGACAAAAATAACCAGATGAGTGATGCAAACGTTGCCATACAAAAGTATTTTACAGCAAATACTCGTTTGTCAGAATACAACAGATTTGAAAACTTGTTTTCCGTTACATGGTTCGGTTTTCTAAACATGCTGTGAAACAGGATTCTAAAAAGCAAAGGGAAAATTTTGAACATAAAAAACTGTTTATCCTTCGGGACCCAAGTAAATTTATTCTCTTGTTACTGCAATGTCTGAATCGACTTAAAGTAGAATTGCCATCAGCCGATTCCGGAAATTTAAAACATGTGTCTATTTATTTCGAGATAATTTATACAGCGGACCATTTTATCAGGTGAAGTCACCCGGATAAATTACCCAAACACGTATTTGTAAAATGTAAATAACAAATTGACGATTACTTGGGAAGAGAACATTTCAGGGGGAAATAATGTATGTGTAGGTGTATCTAACGCCCTACATCTCTATAATTTTAACTTCTATCACAATTAACACTTTAAGTGATTTTCCCGCACAGTGTACGGGCTTCTCATACCTAGCGTTGACAATTTCGCACGTACACAATTCAATATTTTCTCGGGGTTTTTTTTATTAAGTTTTTCTGCATTTTAATTCTTGAGAAAAAAAACTCGTTGACCAAGTTATTAAAAAAAATCCTTCGCAAATAAATTACTAATGTAAACAACTAGTTTCCAAATTTTACCCTCTGAGAATTAAGGGGTAACCACGGCCGTGCGTGGTGATCTCTAAAATACTGTGAAGACCCTCTTGTTCAGAACACTAACGACCGAAATCGGCCGAGCTGGGTTCCACTTGCTTGACCAGACTACAATAGCACTGCGACGCAGTGTCTGGGATGTGGACAGTTCGGTTAAATAGGCGTCACGCCCCGATCGATCGCAGTTCCGGAGTATTGCCTTGAGAATTCCGAAAAGGAACAGACAGCGAATGAGAATTTGATTAATTAACTAGCTGTAACCTTAGCAGAAGTTCTCAGGTAACTAAAATCGTAACTAACCAGAAAACGGTTGTCGGGACCGTAACTGATCCCTAGGTATAAAAAGCCTAGAATATTGCGACTCATGGCTTTTCGATATTTTTTACGTAGGTGCGTTGACCTCGTGGAGGCCGCAATTTTTGTCCAGAGCCAGCTTTTTTTAATAATTACGTTTGGGAAACTCATTCAGTCCGCTCATACAAGGAATGTCAGGGTCTCTGACAACGGACGGGAGATAGATTGGGTTCTTGTTGCACCCTGAAAAAGCCTCCCCATCGCATGAGAATATTTAATTTTCTTTTATGACTGTAGTATCGTGGATGTTATCCAAGCAACAATCCTTTACATTTCGAATGTTTTAGGGATATTAGAATCTCTTTGTATATAATAATTATTTACTCTAGAAAATTAAAGTGATTTCCAATTCTAATAAGTCTGTGATCCTTCTTCAAGCTACTTCATCATTCAAGAACATTGAAGGCGTCACAATACAAAGAGGAGGCCACGTAAAGAGGCGACAAAAGCAACGAAATCAAAACATATAATGAACGGGATTTTGAACACTTGCATCATACCGACTCATAAACTGCGCAGTTTAAAAAGAGAGAGAAATATTTTATATTCATCATACTTCTCAGACGTAATAAACTAAGAATTAGGAGGAAATAAGAAGTTAAATTGCTCTAAAAGAAATAGAAACGAAATGATAATTCTAATGAAAATGAGACATTTCTGCTGTAATTGCGATCTTGAAATTTTGTCAGTCTCATACGACATTTAACGCAGAGTGGCAAGTATGATGAGTGAAGAGGGAAACCATTAATAAAAACATGCCGTTTATTTAACATGCATTAAAAAATAATAACATTATACATTGCTCCACGAGCAATAAAATAAGACTATCGTGAATACAAGGAATCAAATCAACCGTCAGAGTCAGCCCACAGAAACTACAATTGTTTATATACTACTAGGCCGACCAGATATACGTGTAAATTTGCATACAGTTTAAAATAAAATACATACAGAACTTAAAATACACACAGTAACTAAGTGAAGAAAATATAATTACAAATGATGACTAGTACATTTAAAGACCGTTTAAAATCGTAAAGCGTCGAAAATTGGATATAATCAGACCAATACTTAACCGCTGGTTAAGTCCAAGTAATCCTAACAAATTTGTATCACATTATGTTTCAAACTGTATAAATAAATAAAAGGTAGTTTAGAAAAGTGTAAACACTGTTGTAAAACCTGAAAGACTTTCTTCATTGCATACAGTATACTTTAATACGGTTTTGTGTTTCAAAAATCGAAAGTAAAAAGATTGTGTACAAGCATTATAAGGTAAAAAAATTCCTAATTTCTTACTAAGCAATGCGCTTGATCATATGCAACAAAAATATGACTTTTGCCATATTATGTTGAAGAATATGTACGTCACATACACTATTTTCATGCTTCTTCAGCTCAAAAACTTGAAATTGCTAAGTAATTACATTAAAACACAAATATAATGAAAAATTATAACCCAATATACACACACATATATTTTATTTCAAGATAATTATCTGTAAAACATTTAGAAATTGATCAACTTTTCAATTTATTTAAGAAAATTATTTTACCACGTTGGAAATTATTAATTTGTCCAAAAATTTAAGGACTGTGTGAGAATAAAAGATTTTAAGGACATTTTTTAAGAAGCACCTCAAATTAATCAGCTTTTACGGGTTTTTTCCCCCAATTCAAAAAAGTGTCCGTACTCTAAAGAAAATATACAATTAATGAAAATTAGAGGACAGTAAATTCTTACTTTGTGTTACACTACATCAGTTAACCCAATATCGTCTCGCCATTTAGAAAAAAAATCTTACAAGAATAGACACAAAAGTCAATGAGCCAAAAATCAAAACTCTAAATCTCTCAGCAAAAGAACCTCCAAAATAAACACCGCGGAAGAATCGTCAGAAAATTACAGGTTAACGACTTCCATTACTACCGGTTAAATAAGCAAAAGACATAGTTATTCCACCTGCTCCAATTCGTTGTTCCCTGTCAGCGGTTTTTCGATATTTTGACCAATGGCGCGTGATCTCAGAACGTTTGTAAAAAAAATTTCAGAAAAAAAAAAAATAAGAACCTGCGCCATCCCATACAAAAGGAAAGTTTTCTGATGATTACTTACATTTTATTTGATAATATATTTCACATGTATCCATTTGATGTGTCACCTTGTATGTATAAAAAATAATTATCGTTTTTCTGCATATCTCGCATAAAACAATCTTGACAAATGAGTTTAAAAAAAAAAGACAGAGAGAGTTAACCTTTTTTTTTAATAATTTCATTTTCTAATTACTAATTGTATTTTACTTTTATTTTATATTCTATTAGTAAATTTAAAGTTGAGCTTATGCAATATTTTAGACTAGAGATCGCATAATTCACGTTGGCTAAAATTAAATGTAATGATTTGTCTTTAAAATTCTGTATTTAAACTCTACTTAGCCTCGTGTTCTCAAGGAAAAATATCCAAATTTAGTGTAGTCTGGTCTAATAGTGAAGGAAACATTCAGCTGTACTATGCCCGGTTGCTAAATTTCACTAATGATACACAAAATAGAAACAAATCAGTTTCGGGTAATTCCATACCAAATCGACACAAGGTTTCTACCTGACCCCCTCCAATTTTGATTAAATTTGGTATAGTAAGTGACTTCATGGTAATAAAGAAAATCCCCAAATTTTATGTTCAAATAAAAATTGGTTTGGGAGTTATAAGGCTTTAAAGTTGCCAGATTTGTCTAAAAAGTACACTATAGGCATACCTTTAAATTACACCTGCTCCTCACCTAATTAAGCTAGAGATATGTGCAAGGTGTTATTTTAAAGCGTTTTTAATGGGCTTTCATATGATATACAACATATGATGACTTGACAATTTTTTTAAAAATTTAAATTTAAATTAAAATTTAAAATTTAAATTTCTCAAAAAGCTAAGTTTTTAAAATTTTGAAAAAAATCTCAAAAATTGCTCATATTATTGTTAATTAATCCTCAAAGTTTCATGTTGGGATCATAATGGGATCACAAGCTACAAAAGTTTTTTGTTTGATATATTTACTATTGCAATAACGAAAATGAGAACATGCATTCATTACTTTTAATCTAACTCATCTGTATAGGATGGCATTAATGTTTAAACACTACTTTATCGATATATACTCTAGTAAATAGTACATTTAACATTTGTGAAGATTATAGAATGAAGAAAAATTATTAAAGTGCATTACTTTTGATGGATGGTGCTACTTATTTAGTTGAAACTGGTAGAAAGCTTTATGTGTTTTGAGAATTTCTACTTCAGAAAGAATATACTGATCCTGTTGGAGTTAAAGGATCCACCTTACACATAACATCGGAAATTGGAATCCATAGTACATCTGGCTTATATAGATATAAAAAAAAGATGATGATGGTCCAGATGAGTGAAGGAATGTCACTTTTACCTCTTCAGAGTTTTTCTCTTCTTTCTCTTAACATAAATGTAAGCCACCAATTTCAATTATAAACAGCAGTAATATAGCCATTTTTATCAGCAAATAGAAGCTTTTATTGTGATGCTATACCAGTTTGCATCAATAAATCTTGTGAAAAGGAAAATGTCTTCTCAAAGACTTTTGTTTTTGATTCTGTGGGTATAAAAGCATATTTCTGAGTCCCAGGAATTTCAAAAGCATTTTTAAATTGGTCATCTAGAAATACAGCTGTAGAAACATGTTCTTCTTGGGTTGAAAAACAAAATGTATTCTTGTGATGTTTTCCTGTGCCCAGTTAAAAAGTTGTTGGGGTGTAAGTATTTGATTTGTATATGGTCGTTGTAGGCTTGCTCAAGCCGCTAACTCTTGAGTGTACCTCCTACCCCATTACAAGGTCCTTTACCATGAGCTGTTGTCCAAAAATGCCATTCTGCTTCAATGCCAAAATCTTCCTTATGTAAGCATAAATTGGCAAAGTTTTTCTTATTTATATATTGTGCAGATGACCCATCTGAGAAATAAAATATTTTCCTTGCACTTTTTTTTTAAAATTCTGTCTTAAAAAAAGTAATAAGTTTCTTTTGAAAACAGTAAACTGCTACTGTATTGGGCTCCAAACAGTCTTAAATTACAATGTATGTAAAGTGGTAAATTTCAAACTTCCCTTTGTAATATACAACAAATGGGTGAGTTGTAGATTGAACATTAGTCCAGTGGCAGCTCTGGGTCTCATCCTGTATAACAAATGAGTAATTTTCAGCAAAATCAAGAACTACAAACTCTGAATCTTTTAAATTTCCTTTTATATTGTTTATAAATGAATTTTGTTGTTTCATCACAAAGTAATGATAAACTAATACAGACATTTTCTCACAAAATAAGTCAATAAATTCTGATGCTGACTTTTGTATTGTTTCTAAAAAGCTCCTATCAACAGAAATCCACTGATTGAAAATGATCTTTTCCACCATATTTTCATCGAATGTTTCACCAAGTATGGTTTTTAATTATGTAGTCCCAGAACATGATGTACACTCTCCCATGTGGCAGCTGATTGATACTGGATTACAAATCATCATAGCAAGGCAGTCCTTGTATGTGTTAATTTTTCCATGTGTTAATGGAAGCTAATTTGGTATTTTATAGCTTGTGATCCCATTATAATCCCAATGTACTATGTCACAATGTATGAAGCCAGATGTACTATGAATTCCAATTTCAGATGTTATGTGTAAGGTGAATCCTTTAACTCTAACAGGACCAATGTATATTCTTTCTGAAGTAGAAATTCTCAAAACACATAAAGCTTTCTATCAGTTTCAACTACATAAGTTAGCACCATCCATCAAAAGTAATGCACTTTAATGATATTTCTTCATTCTAAAATCTTCACAAATGTTAAATGTGCTATTTACTAGAGTATATGTCGATAAGGTAGTGTGTAAACATTAATGCCATCCTATACAGATGAGTTAGATTAAAAGTAATGAATGCATGTTCTCATTTTCGTTATTGCAATAGTAAATATATCAAACAAAAAACTTTTGTAGCTTGTGATCCCATTATGATCCCAACATGAAACTTTGAGGATTAATTAACAATAATATGAGCAATTTTTGAGATTTTTTTCAAAATTTTAAAAACTTAGCTTTTTGAGAAATTTAAATTTTAAATTTTAATTTAAATTTAAATTTTTAAAACAATTGTCAAGTCATCATATGTTGTATATCATATGAAAGCCCATTAAAAAAGGTTTAAAATAACACCTTGCACATATTTCTAGCTTAATTAGGTGAGTAGCAAGTGTAATTTAAAGGTATGCCGATAGTGTATTTTTTAGACAAATCTGGCAACTTTAAAGCCTTATAACTCCCAAACCAATTATTATTTGAACATAAGATTTGGGGATTTTCTTTATTACCATGAAGTCGCTTACTGTACCAAATTTAATCAAAATTGGAGGGGGTCAGGTAGAATTTGTTCTAAAATTGTGTCGATTTGACATGGAATAACCCCCATACGAGTTACCCGAGTGATCGTCTATCTGTGTTCTAACTGGTAGTCCTGAGATTTCCTCTCTATTGTTTGTCCTTTACTCAGTTAGACTAAATAGGATCTTAACAGGCCTTTCGCAAGTCATCAGACTATGTAGCACAAATATTTCAAATTGTTGTCGGCGCCTTCTGATCTTTCAGTAGTAATGTATGGGTATAATTCAGGTCGGTTAAAAACTAATAACTATATAACATGTATTTGCATAACTAATAAAAGTCTCCTTTGTAATATTATTTAGTAAATTATTTCGAATATAATTACGTATTAACTGCGCAATCTAGTTTTACAAACAATTCATAAATTGAATACACCACCATAAGGCACAAGAGGATGTTTTGCTTGGTTAAATCTACCCGAGAATTCAACATTTATATACCTTAAAATTGTGATATATGACTAAGAATAGAAGAGCAGTTTAACCATCCATCTAACTATAAATAATATAATTATTACCATAGAAGACAATATAATAATTATCCTTAACTGCTTTCAATAATAATTTAAACAAGTAATATAGCATTTTTATAAGTATTTGACATTTACATACATATATATATATATATATATATATATATATATATATATATATATATATATATATATATATATATATATATATATATATATATATATATATATATATATATATATATATATATATATATATATATATATATATACATACATATATATATACATATATATATATATATATACATATATATATACATACATATATAAAAAACATATATATATATATATATACATACATATATACATATATATATGTACATACATATATACATACATATTTATAATTCACCTTGTTTAACGAAAATGTTTCATAAGGAAACCTTAAATTTTATATAAAATCACTCGATAATTTTAAAATATAATTACCTTTTACAGGCTTTTCGTCATTATATTGTCATGTGTATGAATTTTTCTTTACTTATTATGTAAAACAAGCACCATTAAATTACAATTTACATTTGAAACCCGGAAACCAATAAGAACATCTAAGTTTGATACATTTAAACGCCGATAATTACACGATGAGCCAAATTTTAAACATAGTCCCCTCTAGAAATCCCCTTATATATGTGTGTGTGTGTGTGTATGTTTAATAAACTATTACACCTAAAATGTCTACCTAAAAACACCCTAGATACATAGATCATTGTAGAAGTGAGTTATTTTATTAACAAAAATGGAAATCATCGAAAGTGACAGACAATTTCTATGTATTGCAGCAAAAGCTTTGGGATATGAATTGGAATAATTTTAAGTCATGGACACACCTTTTAATGGGATATTTTGTAGTTGCAAAAATAAATTTAAAGTAATACGAATGAGAAAATAAGAAATTTAGACACATAATTAAGTGTAATACTTTTTATATATTATGTATATATGTATGTGTGTACATAGAGAGAATGAGTATGTACGCTACTCTGTAATTCCAGATTTTAACAAACTCATTTAATTATGTCTTCTGAATGATTATTTATCTGTAAATGTTATTTTCTTTTACCTGATGCTCTCATCTCAGAGTCCTGAATCGAAATTTCAATAATAAATTAATTTATCACCGTGAACAAACATATAAACGAATACTACATTAAAATTTTTCCATGCTTCCATTATGTTTTCAGCTATCTGCAGGAAATTGCTTTTTCAGTAATTACAGATTTCTTCGAACTTAATGTACTTTTGGAATACGCAAAGGAAATAATGCTTTTAAAAATAAAATTCCCAATGTTTGGTTCTAATTCAGAAAAAAAAGAAACGGAACACATTTAATTTTTGTATATTTCAGCAATTATAAATAAATACACACACACATTAACTAGCCTTTTATAGGGTTTTCCTGTCATATATATATATATATATATATATATATATATATAGGTGATAATAACACGACGTCCCGAATTTCAAACACTTTCAGTACACTATGTATTATTTAATTTTCCCCTTAAATTTCATATTGTTACTACGTTTTTCCTAAGTTAGAAATCTTCAAAATATTGTTTGTAAAATAATGCAATTAAATTTATACACACATTTTTATGTAATGGATACACATTTTTATGTAATGGTAACCATTACAAATTTATTCATCTGGTCAAATTACTTTCTTCAGGCTATGAAAGTAATTAGCAAATTAAAAATTAAAAATGATGTTTATTCAAGCTAAACATTTTTGCTTTACATTCGCTTATCTAGTGCCCTGTGAGCGCAAGGGACATGTGCCAATCAGAGGTTAAGATTATATCACACAGTAGCGCTAAAAATGAATGAAAAATTTGTAAAAATCTATATGAGATTAGTTCATCTAAGCAGAAAATATGAGATGCCAATGAAAACATGAAATCGCCGAATGTCACCACAATTAAAATTGAAGATAGATATTTCACCAAAAGTTGTAATTTTAATTTTAGGAATAGAATCACTAGAATAACTCGATGAAATGAAAATATAGTTATATGACCTATAACAGACTTTTCCTAAATACATTGTGATGTCACAGAATAATTTATTCCAATAAGAAAATCTGTATTTGATACATTAAACTCTGATAATTTCAAGGACGTCCGAATTTCAAACAAAGTCCCCGTCTACTAATCCCCTTATTTAATTTTCCCCCTTACATTTCATAAGTATATATATATATATATATATATATATATATATATATATAGATTACTCAATGAAATGAAAAATATAAAGTATCTGACCTTACAGACTTTTCCTTATTACATTGTGATGTCACAAAACAATTTATTCCAATAAGAACATCTATATTTGATACATTAAACTCTGATAATTTTCAGGACGTCCCGAATTTCAAACAAAGTTCCGTCTATTAATCCCCTTATTTAATTCTCCTCTACATTTCATAAGAGAACCTTAACTTTTAAATAGATTATATTACTCAGAAATATAATGTATCTGACCTTTTACAGTATATATTATCCTATTTTCATTCTCTTGTTTTAAGATGATAATTACATGACGTACCGGATTTAAAAAAGTCCCCGTCTAGTAATCCCTTTATATAATTTTTTCCTTTCTAAATTTTTTTCCACTGGCTACAGTTTTTAGCTGTCAGATGAAGGTTCACTTTTAACTCCCAAAATTTCTGACCAAAATTTAAGTCTCATGGGTACAAAACCATGTGATCTCCTCGCTGTAGTCTAACAACAACAACAAAGGTGTATTATTGGAGAATTCTCTACAAAATTTTCGGTAAGATTGGTGTTTTGATAATGAATAAATGTGATGATCTCCAACGTTCTTTTCGTTTCCTTTGAGGGCTTCACAACTGCATTTCTATCTAGACTCATTAACGCCCTGCAAGCCCGGAAAATTTATTAATATTGGATTTTGTGTTCTAATATTCTATGTAATCATTGAAGAATATTTTAACTGGTTACATATTTTTATATATATGGACCATTGAAGTCACCACAGCCTATCCAAAGAGTGTGAATGCAATAATGTATGGAAGTAAAGTGCCACATATGTAATTTAACAATAAATTTAAAATAGACTATATTTTTTGAAATGAACCGCAGTAGCTCAGTCGGCAAAGACAGCTATTTCGGTGTTCGGGGCTGGCGCCGGCCTTAGCTAAAGATGATTGTGGCACGTACAATAGGTTCGGGGTCAAGAAGTCTACCTAGTTCTTAAACGATACCTCTGAATGTGACAGGCCAATCATGGGGTCTCCTGATAGGTCCCGGTTTCTAAATCGCAACAACTGCAGGGATAATATTACTCGCTTCCATAGCATACTTAACCTACACGTGTTCACCGGGTGGTGCTAAATGAGTAACAGGTTCGTAGCCTTATGAAGGTGTTATGATAATGACTACTGCATTGGGAAAAACTTTTTTTAGATAGTAATTTTATATAGATGGTAGCGCTAATTGAATATATTTATAGTTTTTGACCTTATTTTCTTTCCCTCATTAATAATAGGTCTAAACTCCACAAATTTTAATTAATTTTGACATAGAATTAAACATAAAATTAAAACTAACGCTTTCAAACTACTTTTTATTCTGAGCTGTCAGAAAAAGTCAAGGGTAACAACCATCCTACAGAATTCATAAACCCAACTTAAAATTCCCGAGTTGCCTTAGATAATTTAAGTTTTTTTATTGATATTTTAACAAGGTTTTATTTTTTTAAAAAGTAAAAGATATGCAAGCAGTGAAATTGGAAAGTAACATAATTTAATCTTTCGGAAAGAAAACTTACTTATCACAGGACAGCATCCGTTAGAATGTCGTACAAAATTTTCCTTATTTTTTTCGAAAAATTGAAGAAAAATAAAGCGACTATAATGCTGAAATGAGAAATATAATCATCTGACCTTTTACATCAAGAACTTAGATACTTTACACTTTCAAAAGAATAATATTATCGAAAGTATCATAAAAAGTTTTATGAGAAGCAAATAGCAGTTTTCTAATAGAGAATTTTCAGAATTATTTGTCTTGTAATGAAAATATGGATGGAATATTTTAATACATATTTTATACATATTTGAGCTATAAGTTGAATATTTTTCACTCTTTTAGAATTGATCAAGACGACCCAAATTTTAAACAAAGTCCCCGTCTACTAATCCCCAATGCAGTTGGCCGACATTGAAGAGAACAGCACAAGTCGAATTAAAATTTATTTTAGAGCTGCTAAAACGGACATCTTTACTAGTCAACGACAGACAAGAGAAAGACACGAAATTCACTCCACTCGAACAGAGGTGCACCCAAGAGCAGTGACAGAAAGAATTTTCTCACTTACTCAGTGAATGTACGAGTAAGATCAGGAAAAACGCGGAGCCATTTGCCGACGACAGCTGAGTAATGTATTGAATAGACAGAAAATTTATATCTATAGGATAGAAAGCTTTGGGAAGTGGATCCAAACAATTTTAAGTCCAGATAGCTCCTTTGATTAAGACATTTAAATGTTGCGAGCTACAAGTTGATCCTGTTCCTCTTTTAAGCTCCTTCAGCATTTCTCAAAACTCCAAAAATCACATGAGGAGAATGTAATGAGAAATCAACGAGCCTATGATTTCTTGATAATATACGCTCTCTTATTAGGCTCTCAGAAGATGAACTTGTTTTGTTAAATATAATGGGCTTATTAGGGAACTGCCCCTGAGCTACATCACAGCCTCTACTGGTATACATCATGTAGGAAACAGCATCGGCATTAGTCCCATGGAAGATGAGCATAGTTCGGAGCTCTCTGATTTCGAGAAATATATAATTATCGGGTATCATAAATGTGGCCGATCCTTAAAGAACATATCTGAAGTACCCCAAATGGATCTATGGCTTCTGTGATTAAGAAGTGGAAGGTGAACGTTGATGTCGGAATGTGCCACGCGAGTCTGCAGAGCAACGGAACTGGGAGATAGACGAGTCCTGTCCAGAGAAATTTGGAAGAACCGCACCAAACGGATGGCCCTCATCCGCAAGGAATTTCAACAGGCATCCAGGTGTATTGTTTCAATGAATAACATCCGTAAGGAAGCACATCTGCTTGGTTTTCACGGTCGTGCTGCTGTCCAGAAGCCTTTCATCACAAAGTCCAACCACGCTGCTCGTTTAATGTGGTACAAATCATATCAAAATTGGATTGTAGATCTGTGGAAACAGGTTCTTTGGAGCGACGAATCAAGGTTCGCCCATTGCGTCTGCCTGGAATACATCTTCTGCTAGAATTCATTGTGCCAACAGTCAAGTTCGGCGGAGGTGGAGTTCGTGGGTTCGAATCCCACTGCGGCATAGATGTTCGTAGCCGTTCGGAATCGTCTTAAAGCAGTAGGTTCCGGTCTCATTTGCTCTTGTGTTGCAATTGGTACTTTTAAATTAAAAGGATAACCTGTAAACATTTTATTCCTGTCTAACCAAAAACCAAAAACCCTACTAAAATATATATTATTTAAAGGAGTATTAGATAACTTACAACTCACTTAGCAGTCTCCCAAACCTAAGGCTGATATAAATACAATTTTTAAACTGAATTTTGGGGAGGATAGGAGTAAATATAAAATGTTTTTTTTAGAATTAGTTGATTAAGATGTTCTCAGATTAATATGAACTTGTTACATCTATAAATCTATTCAACTTTGCTAGGTAAATTATCGCTCTAATATTCGACTACATATATTATCTATTTGTTTATTTATTTGTGTGTATACATCTGTAGTACCTATGGGGTTGAATTAGAGATCCTTAATACCTTCAGGTTTTAATTTTATTATGCTGTGAGTTTCCTTCTATTATTTCACACAAATACCTCAAGTTACTTTACAAATATTTTGGGATAAATATAATAATGAATATTTTTAATTTCTTAAATGTTATATAAAGCATTAGTTGTTATACAAAACACAGAGCAGAAGAAAAGTTCTATAGATAAACTGACTTTAAATATGACGGTTACAAAATTTAAGTGACTTTCCTTTGTTGATTTTTTATGTGTTATTAGCAAAAAAGTTTGAAAGCAAAACCAACAAAATTCAAACATTTCGAACAAAAGCGTAGTTATCAAAAGGCAACATCCGCTTTAATACTTTGCAAAATTTCAAACATCCGGCAGAAAATTGAAGATAAAAATAAATTAAGAGTACTATAATAGTGAAAACTCAACAAGCTGAAGAAAAATGAAAAACAATTCAGAACTTAAATGCTGTACACTTTCAAAACATACTATTCTCCAGAGTATTATAAAAAGTTTTATGTGAGAAAAATAGTTGTTGCTTTTGGGGATTTTCTCGTAGTACGCCAACGCGGTTTGCGTTCTTTTAAATAAAATAGAAATATATTGATTTAATCGATTAATTTCTAATTATCCTCGTATAATACGTATACATTCTGTTTTAAAAGGAAAAATGCGAAAATGTTTATTATAGATCATACAGAAAAAATTTAGCTTATTTTTTATTTAACATTAAATATAAATTGTTTAAAAGTTATTACTACCATATTTAAGCAAAGAGATGTATGTCTAAGCTGCCCTGAAATTGTAGCTTTGTCGTGCATGTGAGGTTTAAAAATGGGGTTTAAGAATTAAGCGAGTATGGATGATGTTTTGAATGTTTTGGATATAATTACGATGACGTAATAATGGAAAGACATACGCTCGAGCGGAACTATATAGAGAGATAAATCTGACGCAGAAGTAGACAGAGGAATTTTGCGTAGGTAGCAACGCCAAAAGAGACCGTTCTGAGCGGGTACTCTTCAGCTGAGAAGCGGATAACATCCTCCACGCTTGACGTGGCAAATCATGAGGCTAAGAATTATCAGGAGATTTTAGCGGGGATTATGCGGGGAGGGTAATGCTTATGTAGGAATGAAGTACGCTTAATATCTTCAGGTTTTAATTTAATGACATACACTTCTTTTTTCTAATTTTTCCACACAACATCATACATATTCATCGAAATGTTTTAAATACTTTGAGAAACTCATAAAAAAAACTCATAATAAAAAACATATTAGTTACTGAATTTACACTGTAAAATATTTTGTATATTTTAATATTATAAAAAGTGCAGTGATGGAAATAAAAATTCCTATTTATTAACTAATAGTAAATACGATAT
>CM063501.1:174558160-174580660 GCA_032207245.1 Pardosa pseudoannulata
ATGACCGATCGCACGAACTTTAAGAAATAATCTCAGGTTTCGAAACTTGATGAATTTATGTCGCATTTCAAGTTAAGGTGTGAGTGGACTTTTAGCAGGGTGAACGCTTGCTATGAAATCGATACTTCTCAGTATGAAATTCTGAAATAGATGTAAGTGTAATTAGAATGTTTAAAATATCTGCTACCTGAGGTATAGTTATTACTTTAATTTACAATATAAATTTTACTGATGACAATACTAAATGGTGTGGTTTGTTTTGTTTTGATGTGATACGGACTACTTTTTTATTCTCGAGGGCTAATGAGACCGGGACCTACTACCTAACATCGATTCTGAACATCAACGAACATTCATGAAAGCAGCAGTATTCAAACCCCAAACTCCAGTACCGCACATTACATTTGGCCATCGTTCAGTAAATATTAAATGATAAAAAAAATTATATTTTGACATTTATTTATTATTATTATATATGCATTTACTGTCATACTACTGTCGAAATTACAATTTAATTAGAATCTATCTATCATAAGATGCATGTTTATTAGGGCTATTACTAACAGTTTACAATTGTTTTTTCTCAGTGGATCTAATATTTTTCAGTTATATTACTTTAAAATTTAATGTTTTGTAACAAATACTGAGGTATAATTCTATAGCTTTATTTACGCCTAAAACCCGTTTATATAAGGACATTCTCTACCCAACTCTGGAAAGAATGCAAATTCACATTTTTTTAGAATGTGGTCTTGGTGGTTACCAGTTGTATTCTTTAATAATTTTGCTTTATTTAAATATATGTTCTAATTTGCCTCAATAATTTTATTAAATGTGTAGAAGCCTACATCAAGCATCCTTATTTCAGTTTTTATGAATTAGAAACCATGAAATTATGTGAGAGTTTTAGTAAAAACAATGATTTAAAATGTACAGGGAAAAATGCATTAAAAATAAGAAACATTATTCTAGAAAATAAGACGCCCACGCGGATATAAAAACACTTCTTGTAGTTAAGATGAATATTTATATAAAATATAATTTATATCAAAGTTTAAAAGTTAAGCGGTTTATAGGGAAACAATCAAGTTTTAAACAGTTAATATATAGAAAATTTTATAGCTAAAGCATGAGAAAGACGATATCGTAGACACAAAAATTAAAAAGATTTGGAACACAAAAAAGAAAATCCTGCTTTTAATTTTAATCTTAAAAGATATTACGGACTTTCGTAAATAAAATAAAATGAACCATGGCTTCTACGATAATTATATTAAGAGATACTTTCGGGTCTGAGACACATCTCAAAAAGAAAACCATGCATTTATTTTCAGTCTTAAAATATACTACGGACTTTTGTAAATCAAATAAAACAGGCCATATGCTTCACAATAATTACACACAGAGATATTTCCGGGTCTGGGACATAGAAATCTCAAAAAGAAAATCCTGCTTTTATTTTAAATCTTAAACTATACTTTGGACTTTTGTAAATCAAATAAAACAAGCCATATGCTTCACGATAATTACACAAAGAGATATTTCCGGATCCGGACATAGAAATATCAAAAAGAAAATCCTGCTTTTATTTTTAATCTTAAACTATACTATGTACTTTTGTCAATCAAATAAAACGAACCATATGATTCTACGATAGTTATACGAAGACATATTTCAGGGTCTGAGGCACATATCAAAAAGAAAATCCTGCATTTATTTTCAATCTAAAAATACACTACGGAATTTTGTAAATAAAAAAACAAGTAATGTGGTTTATGATAATTACACAAAAAAATACTTCCGTGTCAGCGACACATAAATCTCGAAAAGAAAATCCTGCTTTTTATTTTTAATCTTAAAATATACAGCGGACTATTGTAAATGAAATATAACAAATCATATGATCCATTTGACAATAATTACATGAATATATGGTTAGAATACTGCTCTCCCTCATCAGGAGCATGTAAAACAGCCTTGATAAATGTGACCTAGAGTAATTACTCTGCACGCTTAGCAGGTATATTAAATAATTAATTTAAATGTTATTAAATTAATTTCACAGCCATTTTACATTAATATTGTTAAATTAATCTTTGTACAAGCTTAAAATAGTGCAAAATATAAGAAACATTTTGTATTTCTCTAGAAAACGAGATAGACTAGTACTTGGTAGACTAGTACTGTAATCTATGGGATTTTAAATTAATAGCAATAGTTTTGAAAATACTGCCTATAAAACATCATCTTAACCAGAAGTATTGGAGCTTTTTAAAAGATCCTCTCTACAAAGTAATAAAAAAACACGTTTGAATAAAGTCCATTTTAGGTAACCTTAGATTGAATAGTGTTTTACTATTTATAAACACTATTAAAATTTTTAAACTATTTATAAACACATGCTATGGTTTTCCATTTTTAAATTTTAGTATTCGGAATTTCATTTGTATTTGCTTCATTTCAATGTACGCAATGCCTTTTACTATGCTTATTTACGCACAGCTTATAAATGTATTTATAAACATATTGTATGGTATTTTACTTTTAAATTTTAGTATACGAAATTGCTTCTGTATATGCTACATTTGAATGTACGCAATGCTTTTTCCTGTGTTTATTTACGCACAGTTTATAAGAGTATTTATATACAGGTATTCATAAACAGATTGTATGGTATTTTGCTTTTAAATTTTAGTATAAGAAATTTCTTTTTATATGCTACATTTGAATGTACACAATATTTAGTATACGAAAGTATATACTATATATATTCCATATATATAAATTCCGTATATAGTATACGGTATTTTATTTACAGAATTTATATAGTATACGAAATTTCTTTTGTATATTTTATATTTGAATTTACGAAATGCACTTTACTGTGATTATTTACAAACAGTTTTTAAAAATATTTATAACGAGGATTAATGCATTTAAAAGGATTTTATTTTCCATTTTTGATTTTTATCCTATTGAACTCTTACGAGAAAAATGATATCTAAAAAACAATTGTTTCAAATACCATGAAACTTTTATCACGGGTTTAAAATAGTATAAAACATACGATAGACTGCAAACAAGAATATTTTTCTGTTATTTCCACAGATAACAAGGTTCTAAAAACAAAACATTTCCTGAAAAATTGGTATTTGGCAATGATAGTTTCCATTTTCTAGTATATTAAATTCTGTCAGGGTTTAAAGAGTAGTCCATTTTATGGAGAAAAAATTACAAATAGAATGCATCTTATACTGAAAAATATCCTATATATTTGCAATTATGATGTTTTCTGCAAGTTGAAATTAGTATATTGTTGTGCATAGTCTACTTATGTTTCTTGATTTTTATACATATGTTTAATATTTGTCTTTGTCCTCGTATAAAGACTTAAATAATTGTGAAGATTAAATGGGAAAAAACAAGGAAAAAAGGCTCTGAAGTAGGTCAGTCAGGTCACTTTATAAGTGTAATATTAGGTAACACTTATTTGGAAATTACGTTCTTAAAAACTGCGTTTACAATATAGATCATTATAGAAAGTCTAGGAGAGAGGATTTTAGAATTTTAGTTTAGCCCTCTTTCGGAATGGGAAGCAAAATGAGTTATGAACACTCTCAGAATTAAGTTATTTCTTAAATGCATGTAGAAATTCCACATTTACCAAATAATTAAATTAAATGTATTTAAAAAGATTGGAATTACACACTGGGTTGAAGGTAATTTGTAAAGTCTATAATTTTTTAGAAAGTTTAGACTATTCATAAACAAATAAAGAAGTAACAAATAATGTATTATGGAATTAGCAATAGCTATTGGCATTGTGAATTTCAGTGGAGTTGAGGTAGAGCTTCGCTCTCCCACGACACAGGTCCGAGGTTCGATCACCGGTCTGGACAAGGTTGACAGCGTTTCATCCCTTCAGTGGTAGATGAACTGAGGACCAAGCATGCTTGGGAACTAAACACTGGGGATTCGGCGTAAGATTGACCATCTAACCGGAACATATGCTTCGCACCCCAAGCCCCTTGGTATCAAAAATGGAGATTGGCACCGTAAGAAATGGTACCCTAAATAAAACCATTGAGTTTACGTCAGTTTATTTCAGCTTAGGGGTGACCAAACGATGATTCACGAACTCACTAAATTTATCAATAAAAATTATGGTTACGTTACCCTCTTGGTCACTTAAACGGAGATTGGCATCGTAAGCACTGGTCCCCTTGGGCCAGAGGAGTTTAGTTTATTGGCATTACATTAAAGTATGTTAATAAATACTCCGTTAGAGTTTAAAAATTACTTACATGATAGTATACATAATCAGCATTAACACTGGAATGTTATAAATTACAAGATTGTGCATGCAACAGGTGTATAGTCTGGAAATTTATTAGTTACAGGATTGTATACGTAATCAATATAAACTCTTGAAAGTTATGAATTACTTACATGATTGTATACGTAATATAGCATAAAGTCCAGAAAATTTCAACTTACATGATTGTGTACGTAATCAGTATGAAGGTTTGAACGTTTTCAATTACATGATTGTATACATAATCGGTACAAAGGATTGAAAGTTATAAATTACATGATGGTATATACATAATCAGTGTAAAGTTCGGAAAATTACAAATTACTTGCATGATGGTGTATGTAATCCGTAGGAAGGTTTGAAAGTTTTCAATTGCATGACTGTATACGTAAGTGGTATAAAGGCTTGAAAGTTATAAATTACTTACATGCTTGTAATTCCAGAACATTACAAATTACTTACATGATGGTGTCCGTAATAAGTAGGAAGGTTTGAACGTTTTCAATAACATGACTGTATATTTCAATCGGTATATACACTTGAAAGTTTTAAACTACATAATTGTATGCTTAATCAGTCTAAATGCTTAAAAGTTATAAATTACTTACCTGTTTGAATAAGTATAAGAGAGCCTAGGAGAGAAAACACTCCTGAAGTTTTTAAGATTTGTCAGAGAAGCAAATTGATTCAGTCTTTTACACAAATTCTTTCCTAGAAACCTCGACAACTTTTTAAACGACAAAACCATAGCGATGATTGGTGAAGATTGGTTGAACTAAAGGAGACGTCTCTTATCTAGAATGAATCATAAACCATTACGCCAAATAGCAAGCCGTTCACATAATAATTGCTTTTGGCACGCTTTCTAAAAGCGTTATTAATTATTCCCTATCAAAAATTTCAAGTTATAAATGGAATGCATAAAGAGGAGAAGACGAGAATGTCTAAGGAATATAACTACAGATTTTATTAATAGTCTTGTTGTCGGGAATGAATTCATTTGAGTCAATTACACATTCCAAACTGAACCGCGTCCCCGATGCATGGGACAATAAAATTATTCTGCCTAACGGAAGAAAATCACAGTACTTATGAAGTAAATACAAGTTTTCTGCCAATGATGCATCAGCGATAAAGGGAAATGAGCTACTCAAGTGACGACTTTGAATTTCGAGATGCCTTCTAAGGAAGGAAACGGACTTTCCTAATTGGGTATATTTTCATTTATTTATTTTGAATTGTTATTGCATTCTAAGTCCTTAAATAGAAATCATAATTACAGTTATTGCAAGAAACTTTCCATAACTATTTTACTTATGTATACGGGAAATATTAATGTGAAAATAAAAACAAACCAAAGAAAAGGTTAGAGTTAAGTGAAATTTTAAAGTAGTGTCATAAAGTTAAACTTAACAATAAGTATTAATTCTCCAAAAAGTAAAAAAAAAAAATGAAAAAGATAAAGCTTTACTTAAGTATATATATATATATATATATATATATATATATATATATATATATATATATATATATATATATATATATATATATATATATACATATATATACATATATATATATATATATATATATATATATATATGCAATATGTAAAAATTATTTAACTTTAATATTTCCTTAAAAACCTCCTCTCTCCCATTCTAATTCCGTAAAACCTTTTTCCCAGCCTCTAAATGTCTTAATCAAAGTAGCGTTCCCGACTTAAAATTCTTTCGATCCATTTCCCAAAGCTTTATATCCTATAGATGTAAATTTTCTGTCTATTCAACAAGTTTCTCTGATGTCGCCAAAAAATGGCTGCTCGTTTTTTCTGATCTTACACTTAAATTCGCTGAGTAAGTGGGAAAATTCTTTCTGTACTCGTTCTTGGGTGCACCTCTGTTCGAGCAGAGTAATTTTTGTGTCTTTCCTTTCTTTGTCGTTGACTCGTAAAGATGTCAGCAGCTGTAAAATAACGTTTTAATTAGACTTGTGCCGTTCTCTTTAAGTTGG
Organism: Pardosa pseudoannulata; assembly: GCA_032207245.1. NCBI lineage: Eukaryota > Metazoa > Arthropoda > Arachnida > Araneae > Lycosidae > Pardosa > Pardosa pseudoannulata. Next base: position 174,564,489 of record CM063501.1, read on the forward strand.
CCAGACTGCATCTTTCGTTATTACTGCTAGCTGTTTAGCTTTCTCCTTCCCCAATAACCTTTGCAAGTAAAAAGAATAGGGCTACATTATTATTATGATTAGATTATTATTCGTTGCATATATATATATATATATATATATATATATATATATATATATATATATATATATATATATATATATATATATATATATCGGGAAATTAATGTGGGTATTTTGTATAAAAACCCAAATGTGGCCCTTAAACAATATAGAGTCATAAAATTTCCAGTAATATGAAAGTTAAAAGATGATGACGTACATTTATGCTCCGAAAACCCGCATTAAAGTTGGAGAAAATTCTGATGGGTTTTCAAATCTTAAGTCAAAGGCAAAAAAAAAAAAAATCTCTCGTCCCTTTCTTTTCCTTTTTTGAACCCTAATCGAAACTGATCACTAGAGCTACAGTTATTGCATCAGGAAAAAGGTTTAATCAATTAAAACTATATAATGCCTTAGCAGCCAATTTAGAAAATTCACGACAAAAAAAAAAAGATGAACGTTACCGATGACACATTTTTATGTAGATTTTGTAACAAAACTCCTTGTACATGGGTAAAATCGGGTACCAAAAATGAACTGATTTCTTTTTTCAAAAATATCATATGTTAATTAGTTTTTAACTCCTTGCCTGTGACGCCCGAACTCAATTCCGACAACTCAAAAGATGTAATTTTTGAATGCCCGACCTGAGGTCGGGCAAGAAAAAAAAATGTGTTTCAATTCCATGAAGCCCGAAATCAGTTCGCGTAATGCATAACGCTTAAATTGCCATTTTTTTCAATGGATAGAGATACTTTCCTTCGAAACGTTTTGTACTTTTAAGACATTTGTCGCTATTTCTCGGATACTGTAAATTATTTGTGAAATTCAAAATAATCTGAGGGAAATGGAATTCATGACAGTTGATATAGATATTAATATTGTTGTATTACTTTATTATAGTTTTCCAGAAAACGTCATTTGATTTATTTTGATGTAATATAAGTAATTTTTCTGTAAACCATTATACTTCCCATATATGAGAAAATGTTGAAAATAGTAGTTATTTCGTTTAAAATATAAATCTTTTTAATAATAAAGTATTTCTAACAATTTGATTATAATTATGAACAAAAGTAAAGAAAATTTCTTTTTCAATTATTGGTATATATTTCTCGAATATATTCCACAGCCAAGGGGTTAAATAAAATAAGTAAAAAATCAGTTTTACGTATGAGGAACCTGAATATGATATCTTGTTAGAAATATAATTGGTAATTATTACTAAAAACTGTCCTTCTTTTAAGCGTATTTCATTAGATCAAGTTTTAAGAATAGAGGTGTACATTTAAAAAAATTGAGCCAAAAGAGTAACATATTTGAACTTGCTTTAAGCATAACCGATTAGACCAAAGTACAAGAAAATTTTAAAAGATCACACAAAACCATATGAAATAATTTTAGGCTTCTTTTAAGTTTGTTGTTCTTTATTTTGGGCAGCTGGTAATACAGTGACATATATATTTATGCCAATACATGCTTGCGAAGCTGTTACACCTTTAGCAACAGCCGGAGAACATGTGCAGCTTATGAATACTACGGATGCGAAACCAATTGTACCAAACAAACCCCCCCCCCAAGCCTTCTTTAGAAACCCCTGATATTGTTTGAGAACTTGGAGGACAATGAGACCAAGAACATAACTTATGTGCCCCAATTACATTTAACAAACACGGTGGACCTTAGGATCCCGGATCTGCAATCCCTTAGTTACGAAGCAGCCGCTTTTGTCAACTAAGGCTGTGTTTAGTTGACAAAAGCTCGGCTGTGTTTTGCTTACCCAGTTAGCATACATACTTAGACCAAAAACTTTTTCTGGATAATTTCTTGTTATAACAAATCTGATGCAGAAAATCTCCTGCAAATTAGACGGACCATTAAGTGACCACACCTTTGCAACGCTATTTTGCTGCAAAACTGTAGCAACATTGTCATAACAACCTTCAAGCAAGTTAAAAGTCTTAGACTTGCTGCAGTCTAGTTTCAAACTTGCAGACTTGTCATGTTGAACTTTCTGCAAATTTGCAAGCTTGCAAAGCAAAACTGCTGCAAATTTGCTGCAAATTAAATCTGGGTAAGTTTATATCCTGAGATCCGGCATAAGAATAGCTTTTTTAAAAAATATATTTCTAAGATGTTTCTTAACTTCTACAACACCCATGCATTAAATAGGTGCTATGATTTAGAAATGGATAAAAAAAACTAGACTTAATGAAAAACTAGACTAACTGAAATATCCATGATAAACAATTCGCGCCATTTTTTAATTTATCTCACCAAACCCACTTCTAAGAAAAACAGTCGGAAATTTCAAAATATTATATTTTTAACTCATTTTCAAAATATTTCTTTCCTTGACTTATTATTTCTAATGAAAGTTCAAATTGGTCTTGACAGAAGAAGATTTGATTCACTCAGAAAATGATTTAAGAGGAGAATAGAAACATAAATACGAAAAAAAAAATGTCATCAAAAAGTTACTTTAAAAACTTGGAAATAGAGATTGAAGCGTTGTATCAGAAAATGGTATTATTTTAAAGATTTCGAAAATATTCTTCACTAGTTGGTTTTTAATCTTTCATAGACTTAGAGATCGAGATTAAAAATAAACTATTGGAAAAAGTTTGAAACGTAGGTATAAATATACAGATATTTCTTATTCTTTCTTTAACTGATTTTTTTTCATATCTAGTGTACGTTAATTTTTCTATAAACAAAATAAATGAGAAAAATCAGTTTCACGTATGAGGAACGATGCTATATTATATACATACATATATGCATATATATACACATATATATATATATACATATATATATATATATATATATATATATATATATATATATATATATATATATATATATATATATATATATATATATATATATGTGTGTGTGTGTGTGTGTGTGTGTGTGTGTGTGTGTGAAACGTGGGGAATTTAAATTCACCAATTACAAAGTTAAGCCCCTACAATTTTTAATTGCCCGAGTTTGTAGGGCAATGAGAAGACTTGCTATATAAAATATCTCTTTCCAAGATCAGAATTGAATCATACACGAAAACACCTTACTATTACAAAGTTCGGCCCACAGTGAGACATGTGATGAATTCTTTCCCAAGAAAACAGCAGCTTAGTTAGAGTTAATAACAGTCAGACAAGAACTTAGATCGTGCAGAAGTTAACAATTTTTCTTGTGGGTGCTGGGACAATTCGCGAGTGGACAGAAGATTATCATTTATCTCAGATTTAGTTTTGGGAAATTCGTTTGAAAAATTTTAGCAGCGAACTTTCGTTAAATAACATATTATACGATTGGGAATATAGATATGAAAGACTAAGAAGGGAAAACGAGAAAATTAGAGATATATTTTAAGTGTAATAATTTTAATACATTATCCACACATGTGTGCACTCATGCCCACATTTTTTTATGCTTAAAAATTTACAGACATGGGAGGAACTTTAAACCGTTATTTTATGTTATTTTATGATAATAACATTATGATAGATGAATAGTTAGAAAGCAAAAATTAGTTCTACATTGTACATATGTAGTTATCATGAAACAATATAAATGGTAAGAAAATGTAGCAAATAGAGCCAGAAAATGGAAATAATTTAGAAACTTTAAAGCCTTACAGAATTGAACGTAGCAAGAGATCTTGAGATATTCCCTGGCATGTACACACAAATAATTCTGGCTTTAATTCTGTTAACCTTATGCTGGGAAATAAGGCTTTACTATTTTAACAATGCCTCCTTTAGAGCACTTGCAGCTATGAGGATGATGCAAACAAGAAATCTCTTTTCTCAGTTAGTACAAGTAATTTTCTGTTTCAGATTAAGAAAAAGTGACTTTGATGGACGCTGTATTTTATGTCTTTACTTTTAAATAATTCGTCAGCCAGGTTTTCTCGATGTCGAATATAGCCATTGTCTATGAATGAAATATTTAATCCATATAGCTGTTTGCAAATCTTACATGAGACTTCAATACTTTAGCGTAATATCGCTGAGTGATAACAGGACTATTAAAAACGTTTAGAATCAGTCGCCCCTCTATCAGTATTCCTTAATAAATTATTCCAGTTCCTCTACCGAAACCATCACGTTTCATAACTTTTAGGTATAATTTCGTTTTTCTGATTCCCTATAGATGTAAAAAATCTTAAAATAGTCTGTAAAACTAATCATCGGTTCATCATATAAAGAATACGGTACTAGTAATTTTCACTCCAGTTGTGATATCATTTACATCAGTTAATGATGTTCCTCCTTTTATGTGATTATTGTGAAACACTTGCCGTTACCTTTTTGCTAATATCCTTTCTTGGCATAAAGCCTGATAGAGCTGATTTTTTGTTTTCTCAATGTCCCGATGCAACATACTTGTTGGGAACTACTTTTTGGCTACTTTTTTTTCTCGCCAAGCAAAATATCTGTTTTTGGAGCCATTTTTTTCTCGCAAAGATGAATTCTCGCTAAATACAAATAATTAATACATTAAAAATACGGAATCATTAAATACAAAAAAAAGAATACCTAAAAAATACAATAAATACATAAAAATACAAATAAATGACACTGAATAACATATTATATGCAATTTACACAAAAATTTTAACAAATACAATTGAAAAAACGTGTCAGCAATCTAATAAAAAGAATTATTTATACAGAAATTTTGAATTCCTCCCAATTTACCCCAGCAGCAATTTCGATAAATTTAGTGAAACAATCAACATTAGTCGCTAAACATGATTTACGAAACATATTGAAAGCTAAAAGATAAAAAAATTAATAGAAAAAATATAAAATTGGAAAATACAACCAGATTTGCAGCAAAATACAGCAAGTCAGAAATCCGCTTGATCACTTCACAAAGAAATGGAGAACGAATGAAATGGCGGTAAAACATATATTAAATCCAAAAATTGTTGCCACAAAACTTAAAAAAAAACTCAAAAATGGTACAAAATACAAGAAAATACTAAAATTGGCAACAGCAAAAACCTAAAAGCTGAAAAAAACCTAAATTGGTAACACTAAAATAAGAAACAGCAACCCTAAAAAGTCCATAGGCAGTGCCAGATTTGGCGCGTAATTTTTTGGGGGGTATATCAAAGTTGTAAATTTATTTTTTAGAAGTACTCATAGCTGAATCAGAAACGGCCGTAATGCTTGGCTCGGAGATCTGGAAATGCCGTTTTCTGGAATATGCACAGTTTGTCTGCAGATATACAGTGTTCCATAAGAGCTCATAGCTTCGTCAATAGAAAACGCGCAGATACCTGCTTAATTTCACGTGTTCTTCAAACATTATAGAAGAATGCTTTATGGTTATAGTCTTTATTCGATTTGTTTTGCTGTGTTTAAATCAACAATTCCAAAATGAGTAACCTCGTATGAGATCCGTTTTGATGCAGTGTTTCTGTGCAACCATAGAAAAGAACCAAAAATGTCTTATTCAGCTGCAGCCCGGTACATGAGAAAGTCGGAGTCATTCGTCAAGAAGTTGGTAGCACGTTATAAAGCGGTACAAAATGTTGACGACCTACCGGAACGGGGTAAACGCCGCTTAACGTCAAAATCGAATGATAAAGTGATTCTTGCATAATCGATAATAATGGGGACTAGACAACTTATTAGGTGAAAGGAAGTACAGTTTAATATGTATACTACAAGGTACAAATGTATTTTTAACTAATTCGTTTGTATTTTCAGAGAACTAGACGACACGCTCTTATGGAACAGACTGTAAGTTGAAGACATCTAGTATGGAAGCTCGTACTTTTATTTTTCCCCTTCCCTCTTAAGGCTGTTTTCTTGGTGCTCGTCGGTATGAAGGCGTGCAGTCCATGGATTATGTTTCATTTTATTTTTTATTAAATGTTAAAAGTATTGTTTCCGTTTTTCTTAAGTCTTCCTAGCCACTCATATTGCTAGATTTCACTGTGTGTTATACAGCGTTATAGTTTTTTAAGCTGTCAAACTCAGTCAATTAAGCTTTTGTTTACTATTTGTCCCGATATAGCAGTTTTAGTAGCTGCCGGATCGCTTGAACATGACTGGCAAGAATTAGACTTTCTGTTCGACGGACAGTTATTACGAGGTATCAATCTTTAGTAGATGTTGTCCTTGGTCTTCTACAACAATTTTATCATTTTTAACTTGTTTCCATAACGATGCGTCTGGCTGTCTTCAAATATCCAGACATTTAGCAGTTTCCGTGATTGACTGCCCTGCTTCTATACGGCTTATAACTCGAAGCTTCACATTTTCATCCAAACAATACTTCGGAGACGAAAAACAATGATTTGAGCCTTTATACTCTGAAATCTAACTCCTTGATACAAAAATTCTCTAAAATATTCACTTTCGGGATCATCATTGATTGACATACGCCTATATTTGCATAACGGAAATTTGGAATAATTTTGAATGAATATTGCTAATTGGATATCTTCTTCACACATTTCCTGCAACATGGATAGCATTGATTGCATATTGCATTTAATATAATTATTTTTGAGTACGTAAAGATATTTTGGACATGAATGCGTATAATTAATTTCAATTCACATTAGGATTTAATGTTGAAATTTAATATTTTTATACCTTTTATGCTTATTAAATCCTTAATTAAATTCAGGGTGCTTTTCAATCCATTTGAACTAAGACACAAAAATAAATACTTTGAATGCATCAGGGAAAAACTGCTACAGCTCTCTAAGGCGTTAAATATAAGTATTTTTTTTCGGACTTTTTCTTTGGTCCGAGGGAATTTTATTCCCTGAGGCACTCAGCGGGTTTTATTCGCTTCCGGCTCGAAATTCGTTTTTTATTTTTATTTTTAGTCCTCATGGAGAAATCGCTTTTTATTCTCTGTGATTTAGCTTCCGACCCATCTTATACATAAGAATTTGAAAATTCAAAGTATTTATTTTTGCTTTTCCCTTTGATTTTTGTTCATGTTTTTAATAAACTTTCATAGCTGATTTGAAAATGAAATCGGATCGCATTACAATAAGTTTACAATTGTTTCTTTTTTAATTATTTTTATACTCTCTTAACACTCAATATAGTATAAGCGGTCAATTGACCGTTAATGTATATGTAAAAAATGCAATGGGTAACGAATTAAAACAGAAATAAAATGAATACATATGTACGAAGGTTGTAACTATAATAGTGACAACTATTTATTTACAGGGAATACAAAAGCTATTCATGTCACTATGTTTTACAGTCCTTCAGTATAGTCGCCAGCATTGTATATAACCCGTTTCGAACAATGTGGAAGTCGCAGAACACCTGTAGCAGCTCCTGTTCTGTTGATAGTTCGAATGGACCGGTGTATTGCCACGAGAATCTTTGAAACAGTTCTGAAGCGGAAGGCGCAAAATAGTTTCTTCATCATAGGAATTAAGACAAAGTTACAAGGGCTTAGATCTGGGAAGTATGGTGGATGGCAAAGCGTTTCTCAACCCCATCGATCAAACAAATCAGTCACAGCTTATGTTGTATGTGGCCGAGCACTGTTATGTAGAATGATAGGAGCGTTCTGCAGAAAGTGCAGATTTTTTCTCATGTACAGGCGTTCCTTCAGAATGTGCAGCCCAGTCGTATGCGCAAATCTTGTCTTTCGTGCCAGCTCACGAATCGTTCGGTATCGACCATTGTCCATTACTGTGGCAACAACATGAACTTCTGCATCGCTGACACTAGGATGACCTGGCCGATGCATGTCTACCACATTTGGGCGTTCTTCTTTCAAGGCTTTTACCCATCTCGCTACAGTTCTGTAAGGCAATGTAGACTCCCCTCAAGGATCTTGAAGCCCTAAATGACATTATCGTGATGTACGACTTGTGACACACTGGAATTTTACCATTTTCGTTGTTCTTGTTTTGAAAATGTTCTGACAACACTTACTTTAGACCGTAAACTGATATGAGGATCAGTTATTCCCGTCACTTCACGTAGGACGAACGTCTTTTTGCTCAGAGGTGAAGTAGGTAAATAGCTCACGTGTGATATACGTGACATTCTTTGGTTTTGTTGCGTAGCGTTTTTACAGCAGTGTTGCTACTATTAAAGTTTTAACTCTCGTATTAAGTGAGTAAAAGAAATAAAATAAATAGGTATGTATTAAGTGTTGGTATAATAATAAAATAAAAAAAAGTAAAATAAATAAAATAAATAGGTATGTATTAAGTGTTTAGTGTTAAGGTTTTTTTTTCTTTTTCTGAGCCGTCTTTGTTTAAATCTTTCTTTAAGGAGATATAGTATATTTCATGCTGCTTTCGAGATGAATAGATTATATTACAGCAACTTAAATTTAAGTCAATATAAAAAAAATCTTCTTTGTTTGCAATAAAATTTTTTCAGATTAAACACGTGATGCAAAAAAAATAAATATTATTAAAAAAATCATTTTTAAAATCTCAAAAAGAATGAAAGAAGAAAGAAAACCCAAATGTACACATAATGTTGAATTTTTTACAAATTCGATTTACTTTTAATTATATAATTACCAAAAATATTACCTTTTTATAGAAACGTAGCTTTTTTCTGAATCATGAATGAAAATGCACTCACCTGCAATGAAAAACAAAATTTGTTAGGCAATACAAGAAACATAAAACACACACGCACATATACATATTACTATATACATACATACATGCATAAGATAAAATAATATGAACACCTATAAAAAAAATGAAGATTTTGAATTCATAAGAGGTTGGGCCACCTTTGGTCTGAATAACAACTAGCATTCGACTTAGGATTGACAAATAAAGGTCTTGAACAAAGTTTATCGGAATTCGCATCCATTCCTCATGAAGGACTGTCTTTAGTGTAGATAGCGTGTGTAGTGGAGGAAACCAAATTCTTTAAGGACAAATATACTATATAGTATTTAAAAGCTTATGAGATTCAATAACGAAAGTAAAAATTTGTTTTCTAAATTCATTGTCAGATTTTTTAATTATATTTTAAAAACTATAATACCAGCATGTTCTTCGGATCAAAACTATGTTATAATTTAAGTTATAAAATGTACCGTATAAATAAAAATCATATAATATGTAAAACAGATGGGCATGTAACATTTTCAGTAATGGTCGTTTTGAAATAATTAATAATTAATGTCTCTTAAATGCATTAAATTTTTGTTTTTAAAATTGAAACACTTTTACATAAATGCATTGCTAATAACATATTTAAATGTCTAGCAGGTGTTTCATCATTAGTTTAGTATCATCATAATAAATTATTTTTAAAAATCAACTGTTCCATTACTTGTCAGTAGTTCACATGCAGATCAGTTTATCCAGTAAATTAATATGAAGAAAAAGGAATTCAAAAAGTGTACTTTTTTCTTAACTTGAAATATATAATCTGTAGCAGAAGAATGGTTGAAATGTTCGTCCTCTTTATTCATTCAGTAATCCTTTGTGGAGAAAGGTCTTCCCCGAAATCCTCTAAAATACTGTTCTCCTTTACACCAGGGTATTTCATTTGGTCACTCTTAGTGTTTTAAAACCAATCGATTTATTCTGGGACTGCTTATAATACTGCACCAGTTGGTTTCTATTTATAAGACTCCGGATATTGCAGAGGAGGGGCCCATACTGCAGATGAGACTTGCATAGTGGACAACATGCAAATTTAATGTGAGTTATTTTAACACGTTGACTGCCGCGTCACATATACGGGTGACAGCAAATTTTCTGATCTTACCCCGTCACCCATGTTGGGGGTAACGCTTATGTGAGTACTTGCGAAGGATATTCGTATGTATTTGGCAAGATATTTCACAGAAAGTAACAAAACTATTGAATTGCCATTATAGTAATACTAAAATGGCTAATTAAGAAAATTATTCTAGGTCTCGTAACAGCTTTTTTGTTCACTGCTATTTGATTCATTAAGAAATAAGTTTTCTATTTTTTCAGCATTTCAATGAATTAGGGTAAAGATTTTAAGTTATATCCTCATTACTCGGAAAAGATTCAAACTGATCGTGTAAAGTGGCAAGACGAGAAACAGATGCGAAATAATGACCCCAAATAAACAGAAATGATATCACGAAAATAAACGGAGAGAGAAATTATTCTTCCGACCACCAGCGATTTGCAATATTAAAATATCGATGAGAGTATAAAATATCAATGGGAGTATCCAGAAGAATATGCTTTGTACATAGGCACTCTTGGCCTCACTTTCACTGTAAACGCGCGTGGCAGTCAACGTGTTGATGTAGTTGGTAATATCTTAAATACTATGCAGCTTGTTCATTATTATATATATTCCTCCTTGTACCCTTGATGTTCACTGTAACCAGAGTATTTCTTAAAACCTTCTTTCAAAGACAGCTAGTCAATCTAAACGTGTTTTCTGTCCTCTCTCAGGTTTCTGAATCATATGTAACCATAGGTTTGATAAAAGTTTTGTATAGCATAAACCTTGGTTACCATTCTATTAATCTTCATTATAAAAAAGCCTTTAAACCTATTAAGACAACGATTAAAAGCAATAATGTGCCCTTTAATTTGGGTTCTATCTTTTTCTTACAATTTACATTTGATCCATGGTAATTGAAGCGAACAAACTTCAATTTGTAATATCCAATAACTAAACGATATCTAATAGATGTGTGTCTTGTACATAGTCTTATACTTTGTTTTGTTATAAATTTTTTTTAAACCTATTAAGACAGCAATTAAAAGCAATAATGTGTTATTTAATTAGTGTTCTATTTTTTTCTGACAATTTAAATTTGATCCATGGTAACTGAAGCGAACAAGTTTCAATTTGTAATATGCAATATCTAATGGATATCTAATAGATGTGTGTCTTGTACATAGTCTTATATTTTGTTTGGTAAAAAAGTTGTTAAACCTATTAAGACAGCAATTAAAAGCAATAATGTGTCATTTAATTTGGGTTTTATCTTTTTCTGACAATTTACATTTGATCCATGATAATTGGAGCAAAAAAGTTTCAATTTGTAACATTCAATATCTAATCGATATCTAATTGATGCTTGTCTTGAACATAGACCTATACTTTGTCTTTTTCATCATTAAATACAGTATATTTTTGCTATTGATGATCTTTCAATAACAGTAAATACTTCTATCAATGCTGTTTTAGCTCGAGTAATGCTGTCATCAGTGTAAGCAAGAATTTGAACTAACGTAGTGAAGAATTCCCTCTGGAGTTTAGCTATTACCCTTTTTTATTAAATATAAGCACTGAAAACATTAATATTTTATCCAATATACAAATTTTTACAGCAAGATTTAAACTGAGAATTACAAAGATATAAAACACGCATATTAAATATTTTCTCCATCGATTCTATGCACCGTTTTAAAATTCACTGACATCGATCTTATTACGCGAGAGTGAGTAATGCGTAAAGAAACAATTTATTTCACAGTCGTTTAACATTTCAAAATTAATAGACTATTTGTCTTCCTTAGAAATAACAGTCTACAGCAGAAACCTATCCCTGCGATCCCATACGAAAGTATAACGTATGAATTCTCATCACGTTCGAGACTAAAAACAGACAGCTTTACGATTACCAATACATCTATAACACCTGTTCTTTCTTAGATATTTCACAGAAGCTGCCATTGATGCGAGAATCTGTTGTGCTTTTATCAATAGAACGCTTTCTTCAACGGGAAATTATTATACACTTAAATGATAGGGTTACTGTATATCATTTTCAAATGAAATTCAATATATTCTTTCGAGCTAGCAAAATTGATTCTCAAAGCATCAATAAATTAAATTTTATTCTATTTTGACGGTAAGGCTTGAAGTTATAAGAATATATTTGGTATTATGTACGTATGGGTTATGGAATACAATTTTTAGTGTATATCGGAAGCATAAATTTAAATTTTAAATAGCTGGTAATTTTAAGCATTTCTTAGTTAAACATCTTATTTTGTTTGCTTGATAACTGGTATATTTCAGTAACTTAATAATTAATGCACATACAAAGACGTGTGTGCAAATATGTATATGACATGGTCCAGTGTTAAGGCGAATTGAAAACAGTTTTACATGATAATAATAAGTTCATTAACTCATTGTTTCATTTAAAAGCAAATCTTGCACCATTTTCATTTGTTCTTGGCGGAGCTAAGTGTGAAAAGGTGTTGAGAGCTCCATGTCCACTTGCTAACTGACTCATATTGGTTCGCTTACTCATCAAATTATTCAAATATCTTTCCGCTACACCGATTACTCCAAAAGGTTACGCAAACTTCGATCTTTTTCATTTATTTTATTATTATAAAACAGTTCCCTTTTTAAAATCGCTTATAACACACGTAATTTCCAACTACCCCTATTTAAAACCTGACATATATATATATATATATATATATATATATATATATATATATATATATATATATATATATATATATACAATGACCATGACAGTTCTATGCTATATTTTTATGCTACTCGGTTTGGAGCCATAAGGTACTCTTTATAGAGTACAAGAGGGATAATGAAATCAGGTCCTACTGATTAAAGTTAATTTCGAAAGGCTACAAAAACTGTGCCAGAATCGGAATTCGAACTCATGAAATCCGTATGCGGTAACATGTTTAAATAACAAGTTTCCCGTAATCCTAACTCAGTAAATCGTAAACCTTAACTCAGAGTCAATTTTATCACGAGTGACCCCGATTTTAGTTTAAGATATTAGAAGACATTTTCTAAATTTCGCTTAAAGCAATGGAAACAAAAATGTGTAATTCAATGCCTCATATCAAATACTCTTAGGTCATCGGATCTTTTATATTTTCTACACATGAACAAGACACCTGTCTTACTGATCCTATATCTTGCTTTTAATTTTGACTGACCTATATAATATCTTGTCAATAACTTCATCTCTTATATATATACAGGGTGTCCCAAGACGAAGACATAAACTCTGAACAGATAGATTCATCGTTGGGAGTACATAAAAAGTATCCAAAGAAGTGTCCCTGTACGATCCATAGTTTACGAGAAAAATACGAAAAACAAAGTATGACGTCACTGCCGGTGCAAGAAAAACACTTTATTCACCATATCAACAGCAGTACGTGCACAATTTAAATCAGATGTTCAAAGTGTCTGCCGTTCATGCCTAAGTAGGCTTGAGCAAGCCGTGGAATGGCTGTCATCAAACGTTGCAGTATCGCAGGGTCCACCGAAGCACAAGCAGCATGCAGGCGAGTATCTATGTCCATTGCTGTTGCCACTACGTCTCGATACATCAGTTCTTTGAGATGTCCCCATAGGAAAATAATCCAGCGGTGTAAGATCTAGTGGAAGTGGAGGCTATATTACCGGACCCCCACGTCCGATCCAGTGACCGAGGTATTCCGTACCCAGCCAACCACGTACAGGAACGTAGAAATGCGGATCCCTATCATGCTGGAACCAAAGACACTGTATTGCCGCTAATGGTATGTCGTCGAGGAGCATACTGCAAAATACTGAAATTGTCAACACAGCAAACATTATCTAAGATGTTGCTTGAGGAACGGTGTGTTTACACAGCAGCCCAGGAAAATATGGCAGACGAATCTCTTTATCTGAGTACACGTGCACAAGCCAGAGAGATGAATGCGTGTAGGAGTACTATGTACAGGTTGTTACGGGTAGATGGTCTATACGCATATCGTCAAAAAAAGTTCAAGCTCTGCATTCAGGTGACTTTTACCGGGGCACTGTTTGTGAGTGGTTATTTCAATAACATGAAGGAAATAACGCTTTCACTGCTTGTATCTCGTCTACGTATAAATAAAGATTTTCACTTAATGTAGTCTTTAACAAACACAACATCGATTTGTGGTCCTCTTTCAGAGACTTCAGGATTGTTTGTTCGTAAATGTGGTCCGGTTTACTAGATAAACGATCACATCTGCTGCCTGAACTGTTAACGAGGCATTCGTACTCAATATGTCTCAAATATGTACTATTTAGCGATGTCCTAGATGATAAACCTACCGACATGAGTAGTCTGTGGTTCAGTATGATGAAGTACCGGCGAATTTCAGCTATTTTATGATTCATTGGCAAAATATCGAATATGTAAGCCGCTGGACAGAGCTTGGGGGTTCTGTTTAATTGCCACCACAATCTTCAGATCTGACCCTTTAGATTTCTTCTAATGGGACCATTTAAAGAATGGGGTTGTCAAACCCCAGATACGATAGAAAAATATTTAGTTACTTCTATCTATGGTGAGTGTATTTTTGTGGACATTACGATTCTTAAACTTCTACAGTCAACCTTTCCACGAGGCGTACATGCAATCCTTCATACTCACAGGGGACGAACATCTCTCTATTTAAAATTATGGAAATACTAGAGTTCCTGTTTCGAATAAAGGTCTTTTTTTCGTAAATGGAATGGGATGTCGTACATTCTCTCTCGCATTTTTTATGCATTGTATACAACGAATCTGGTTCTGAAGAGTTTTTACGGTCTTCATGGTGAACCCTGTTTATATATATATATATATATATATATATATATATATATATATATATATATATATATATATATATATATATATATATATACACACACACATATATATATATGTGTGTGTGTGTGTGTGTGTGTAATATATCAAAATTATTTCACTTTAATATTTTCTTAAAAACCTCCTCTCTCCCTATCTAGTTCCTTAAAATATTTTTTCCCATATTCAAAATGTCCTAATCAAAGGAGTGTCCTCGACTTAAAATTCTTCCAATACATTTCCCGCAACTTTTTGTCCAATAGATTTTCTGTCCATTCAACACGCTTTACAGATGTCGCAGGCAAATGGCTCAGCTTTTCTCCTGACTTAGCAGTTAAATTCGCTGACTAAGTTTCTTGTCGCTTGGTAAAATTCTATCTGTCTTCCCTCTTGGGTACACCTCTGTTCGAGCAAAGTGTTTTTCGTGATATTCTCTTGTCTGTCGTTGACTGGTAAAGATCTCATTTTTACTAGGGAATGAATAAAGTTTAAGTTTTGCTATGAACTGTAGCTGTTCTTTTTACCAAAATGACTCGATTGCAATTTACATAAATATTCTAGTAGCTTAGGCTTTTCCTTGTCCAACAGCCTAGGCAAGTAAAAATAAAAGGGGCTACAACTTCAAATGTGTCCAGCAGTTGTATAATTCCTGGATTACATATATATATATATATATATATATATATATATATATATATATATATATATATATATATATATATATATATATATATATATATATATATATATATATTAAAACCTATTAAAAACTGGTCACCTTAATTGACAGTGGTGCACATACATTAAAGTAAGAAATAAAGAATTATATTTCTAACGTTAGGCTCACAATAGATCACATAAGTGACTAGTAACTTTTAAACATCTACAAAACTATACTGGAAAAATCCACGATACATTTATTATTCTTAAAAATCATGTTTTTAATAGATGACATGTCTAAGAGCACATTTAAAAACAATGAAAGGAACAACATCATTCGATCCGCATAGTATAAAAATTACCAATATACTATCATTCAGAGAAAGCAATAATATCGATAATTTGCCAAGTGAAATGTTAAAGCAATGGAAATCAATAAATCGATTCGCCCGTATTAATTATTTCCTCCTTTTGAACTTCAGGTTTTACTTCAGAATAAACATCTTCTCTGCCCATGATTGTTGTTTCTTCAATATTATATAGATCTTCCCCTAAATAAACAGTTGTCTTGTAATTACTTTTCAGCTAACTGTCAGAAGGAAACTTGGGAAAACTACCGCATTTTAAGTGGTTTAAGATATCTTAAGGAGGTCATGGACAATAAATTTTCAAACAAAATCACATTTTTATTTTTATAAACTTAAAGAATAGTACAATTTTTTTTAAATGAAATAGGGTAAGCCACTTATCTATATAGATCATATTAATCAGTCATTCGGAAAGCAAGTCAGTTTGAATTTTTTTTAGATTTATGTATATACAGAGAGTATTCACACATGTTCAACACGTTCGCAAAATACACA
>CM063501.1:174585660-174598160 GCA_032207245.1 Pardosa pseudoannulata
AAGGAAACCTTAACTTTTAAATAAAATACTCATTGAAATGAGAAATATAATTAACTGACCTTTTAACGGTTTACTTTATTGCATTGCGATATCACAAAATAATTCATTCCAATAAAAACATTTACACTTGATACATTTAACGCTGATAATTACAGGACGTCCCGGATTTCAAACAAATTTCCCGTCTAGTAATCCCCTTATATAATTTTTTCCTTTATATTTCATAAGGGAACCTTAACTTTTAAATAAATAACTCAATGAAATGAGAAATATAATTATCTGACCTTTTACAAACTTTTCCTTATTACATTGTGATGTCAGAAAGTAATTTATTCTAATAAGAACATCTACACTTGATACATTTAAAGTTGAGAATTATTGGTCGTCTCGGATTTCAAACAAAGTCCCCGTCTAGTAATCTCCCTATATAATTTTTCCTTTATATTTCATAAGGGAACCTTAAATTTTATATAAATAACTCAATAATTTGAAAAATATAATT
Source organism: Pardosa pseudoannulata (assembly GCA_032207245.1). Classification (NCBI taxonomy): domain Eukaryota; kingdom Metazoa; phylum Arthropoda; class Arachnida; order Araneae; family Lycosidae; genus Pardosa; species Pardosa pseudoannulata. The sequence goes on from CM063501.1 coordinate 174,586,163, forward strand.
ATCTGACCTTTTACAGGCTTTTCCTCATTACACCGTCATGTCACAAAATAATTTATTCCAATAAGAACATCTAAGTTTGATACATTTATCGCCGATAATTACACGATGAGCCAAATTTCAAACATAGTCCCCACTAGAAATCCCTTTATATAATTTTTCCTTCATATTTCACAAAGAAACCTTAACTTTTAAATAAACAAATTGATGAAATGACAAATATAATTATCTAACCTTTTGCAGGGTTTTCCTTATTAAATTGTGATGTCACAAAATAATTTATTCCAATAAGAATATCTACACTTGATACATTTAACGGTGATAATAACATGACGTCCCAAATTTCAAACAAAGTCATGTCTAGTCATCCTCTTATTTAATTTCCCCCTTACATTTTATAAGAAAATCTTAATTTATAAATAAATTACAAAATGAAATGAAAAATATAAAGTATCTGACCTTTTGCAGACTTTTTCATATTCCTTATTACTTTGTGATGTCACAAAATAATTTATTCCAATAAGAACATCGATATTTGATACATTAAACTCTGATAATTTCAGGACGTCCAGAATTTCAAACAAAGTCCCGTCTAGTAATCCCCTTATTCAATACTCCCTCTACATTTCATAAGAGAACCATAACTTTTAAATATATTACTCAGTGAGAAATATAATGTATCTGACCTTTTACAGGCTTTTCCTTATTAGATTGCGATATAACAAAATAATTTATTCCAATAAAAATATTTACACTTGATACATTTAACGTTGAGAATTATAGGACGTCCAGATTTCAAACAAAGTCCTCGTCTAGTAATCTCCCTATATAATATTTCCTTTATATTTCATAAGGAAACCTTAAATTTTATATAAATCACTCGATAATTTTAAAATATAATTACCTTTTACAGGCTTTTCGTCATTATATTGTCATGTCACAAAATAATTTATTCCAATAAGAACATCTAATTTTGATACATTTAACGCCGATAATTACACGATGAGCCAAATTTTAAACATAGTCCCCTCTAGAAATCCCCTTATATAATTTTTCCTTCATATTTCATAAAGAAACCTTAACTTTTAAATAAACAACTTGATGAAATGACAAATATAATTAACTAGCCTTTTATAGGGTTTTCCTGTCACAAAATAATTTATTTCAATAAGAATATCTACACTTGATACATTTAACGGTGATAATAATACGACGTCCTGAATTTCAAAGTCCCCGTCTAGTAATCCCCTTATTTTCCCCTTAAATTTCATAAGAAAATCTTAATTTATAAATAAATAACTCGATGAAATGAAAATATAGTTATATGACCTATAACAGACTTTTCCTAAATACATTGTGATGTCACAGAATAATTTATTCCAATAAGAAAATCTGTATTTGATACATTAAACTCTGATAATTTCAGGACGTCCGGAATTTCAAACAAAGTCCCCGTCTACTAATCCCCTTATTTAATTTTTCCCCTTACATTTCATAAGAAAATCTTAATTTATAAATAGATTACTCAATGAAATGAAAAATATAAAGTATCTGACCCTTCACAGACTTTTCCTTATTACATTGTGATGTCACAAAACAATTTATTCCAATAAGAACATCTATATTTCATACATTAAACTCTGATATTTTCAGGACGTCCCGAATTTCAAACAAAGTTCCGTCTATTAATCCCCTTATTTAATTCTCCTTCTACATTTCATAAGAGAACCTTAACTTTTAAATATATTACTCAGAAATATAATGTATCTGACCTTTTACAGGCTTTTACTTATTAGATTGCGATATCACAAAATAATTTATTCCAATAAAAACATTTATACTTGATACATTTAACGCTGATAATTACATGACGTACCGGATTTAAAAAAGTCCCCGTCTAGTAATCCCCTTATATAATTTTTTCCTTTATAATTTCATAAGGAAACCTTAACTTTTAAATAAATAACTCAATGAAATGAGAAATATAATCATCTAACCTTTTACAGGCTTTTCCACATTACATTGTGATGTCACAAAATAATTTATTCCAATAAGAAAATCTACATTTGATACATTTAACGCCGATAATTACAAGACGACCCAAATTTTAAACAAAGTCCCTGTCTACTAATCCCCTTATTTAATTTTCCCTTTACATTTTAAAAGGATACTAATGCTACAAGTTGATCCTGTTCCTCTTTTAAGCTCCTTCAGCATTTCTCAAAACTCCAAAAATCACATGAGGAGAATGTAAATATCAACTCCATTATTAGGCTCTCAGAAGATGAACTTGTTTTGTTAAATATAATGGGCTTATTAGGGAACTGCCTGCATTAACCTCCAATTGGTACTTTTAAATTAAAAGGATAACCTGTAAACATTTTACTCCTGTCTAACTTTTGTATGAATTTTTGATAGTAAATTCATACAAACTGAATTTGGGGAGGATAGGAGTAAATATAAAATGTTTTTTTATAAATTATTAATATAGAGTATACAAATTTTGTGCAGAGATTAAAAGCAAATTTTTACTTTTAAATTAAAAGGAAAAATGCGAAAATGTTTATTATAGATCATACCCGTTTTTAACACCAAATTCAGACAGACTGAATTTTAAAGGAATAGGGAACATTCAAAATTTTTTGTTTTTATAAATGAGATTAGATTTATTGAATTTTATGCGTAGATTAGAAATCAATTGATACTTTGAATTTAAAACAGTAGGATGAGAAAATATTTCGGTACAGATGCGATATTTACACCGCTGCTTTCTCGCCAAACTTGGTGATATTATGAGCGCCTTGCCGGGTGATGACTGGTCAGCTTTGTCTGCCCTGAAATTGTAGCTTTGTCGTGGCAACCCTGGTTCGTTGTTCGTTGTTGGTCACGTGATTTATGACGTCACCACCCAGCTCTTTAGAATAATTTCTTTCTACGGGGTTCCTGAAGTTCGGATGTGCGGTCAGGTTGTAGAATTATATGTTTTTTCTTTTTAGTTTGTTTCTTTCTAGTTGCGCATTATGGATGATGTTTTGAATGTTTTGGATATAATTAACGTGGCTAAGAATTATCAGGAGATTTAGCGGGGATTATGCGGGGAGGGTAATGCTTATGTAGGAATGAAGGTTAATAGGATCAACTTTTACTTTGTATTTGTTAAATAGGAGGGAATTATTTCATAATTTTTTAAAGAGAAGTCGGTATTATAAAAATAGAATTTATTTGTCCTTATTAAAATATGTGTGTATGGAATACGTATTTATTGTTGTATGTAATAACCATTAAAGGGAGGTTGAAGGGAGGGGACCCCTCAAAATTTTTTAATTTGTTTAAAAAAATTTTAAATATTTATTTTCTATACAAACACATTATAAAACTCATTTCTGATGTGATCATATAGTTCTGAAATAGTAAAAATCTGTAAAATATATGCTGTGGGACTTTTTGTAGAATATTTAATAACTTTGATTTCTTAAAAGCCATGTAGTGCAACGCATGTTTTTTTTTTTTTTTTTTTTTTTTTTTGTAATTTTTTAGAAAACACCATTTTGGCGACTTTCAGAAAATGGGGTTTTTGCCAAGATCGCCAAGAGAAAAAATGGCGGCCTGTAGCGGTGTAGATATTGCATCTGTTCCAATATTTCTAATTGATTTGGTATCATAGCAATTTTGATACAAAATTGGGTTTTAGGAACTATGAGTCAGTACAATTTATTTTCATAAAATATTAACTTAAAGAATTTTGTACAGATAATCTAAAATATTATTCTTTAATCCTATTAAATTACATCTTAAACGTTAATTAATATTTATAAAATCATTTTAATAAATTTCCTGTTAAATTTTAGAATGCTCATTGGGATTTAAATTTTCATATATTTTTACAAAAGGGTGTATAAGTTTTCACTTTTTTATATATTAAATATAATAGTGGACATTTAAAAGTGTTTAAGGTGTTATTAACGATGAAAATTTGTATACATATACATTGAACAAACACACAATATTTAAACTTTTTAAATCATATAATTTTTGAAAATATTGTGTTCGGAATTAATAAGTTAACTAATTTAAAACTAATTTAAAAATGCTTTCGTATATTTTCGCCGTATTCTTAATGTGCTGATTATATTTGGATAATAAATTCTTAATAAGTTAGATAGTTAATTGGTAAAAATTGTTTATATATCTATAAGTATAATTTTAATGAAAAATTTAGACTTTTAAAATTTGACTTGTGTTTCAATAACCTAATTAAAGATGTAAATTAAATTCGATTTATTTTAATATATATTTCAAGAGCTTAATGAAAGTTTTGTAGATATCTATCAAAATTTGAACCACATGGAGTCTATTTAAAATTGCGAATTTTTTTTTATTAAGAATTAATTATTTAAAACTGATTAATACTTAAAAGAAAATTTTTTAACATGATTAATTTACTATAATTAAATTTGAAAGTGCTGAAACTTTTGTTACTCTCCGTTAATAATTTATAAAAAAGACAACGTGTTTGTTGGTTTCTCACAATATTTTAAGGGAAGTACTCAGCTCTTTTGCTTTTTCTGTAGCCAGAGTGTATTGAATTTTTGTTTGGTTACTTTTTGCATTGATGTTCGTAATTTATCTTTGATCTTTTTTAAGTTCGAAGGTTAAAGTGAAGACATTACACTTCACTAGGTACTCCGTAAAACCCAATTACCTTGACCTTGGCTTTGAAAAATATATTTTAATATCCACCTTTTCCTAAAATAAATCGGATTTTGTGTTTTATATTTCTACTTTACTTAGAATATCCCCACTTTTCTTTTTCAAAAGTCTACATGAAGTCTACGTTTTTTTATGAAAGAAATAAATCAGATTTTTTTGTTTTCTATTTCTACTTTACTTAGAATATAAAACTTAATTTAAGTTTAGAATATCCCTACTTTTTTAATCAATACATCTATGGGTGGCAGTCCAAGCCTATGGGTCTTCTGCTTGGTCCCTGCTTCAAATTACGAGAACCCACCTGAGCATAAGTCGTACTTTCACCCTAGCGGTACTAGTTAAAACGAAGTTCGCACCCCCTTTGCCTTAATACGAGTAGCAAATTCTCGATCGTAGTTGATTTGACCAAATGGTATAAAAAACAACAAAAAATATCATCGATTTAATTACTGAAATAATTTGTATTGGTAAACGGTTCAAATATTATTTATTTTCAATGAAATTGGAAATATGGAGATGTATCTTTATACCTTTCAGAAATCAATAAATAAACTATAGAAATACAATAATATAGCAATAGAATACAACTATAATAAAATTACACTTGTTAGCATTATATAAGAAATATACAGATGAATAAAAATTAGAACATTAAAAGGATGAATAGGATCAATTATGAAGATTGTTTAAAAGATCTCTAGCTCCTAAAATACCCCTAGTATCCCATAGAAGCATCGAGAAAAAAAATAAACAGCTAGAGCTGAGTAAACAATGTGATGTTCAGTATTCATAACTAATCATTGCAGCAAAGGCGAAAGGCAGGATTATATGCAATTTGAAATGTATGAAGCTGTGCAAATAAGCAGTCACAAATAATAGCTAGACAAACGACAACTACTGTTCTGTTGCTTCTAGAACAGTCTGGAAGATAATAGAAGTTAATTTTGGAATATTTTTTTAATCTTTCTTTTAGTTCTGACTGTTGGTTGGCTTTGAATGTTAAATTGATTTTTAAAGATTAATCTTGTAGCAACTCAGCCACTTGCAACTTGAATAATATGGCCTCCCCTTTTCAGCCAAATTATCCACCTTTTCATTTCAGAGGAAACCATACTGAGATACTGCTTCCAGTGTAAAATGAACATTTTATGTTTTTCCAGTAATTCTCGTTGTCAAGTCCTGCATTACAATTCAGATTCTAAAGATGAAGCTTGGAATCCATTAGTAAATAATAATATTGCCGCTTCAGAGTGCGAGAATATAACAAACTGTTCATAAATGAAGGGAGAAATAAGGATTTAAAAACGACGGATTCAAATCTGGCCAAAATGGTGAGATTTGCGAGGTTTATCATTATGTCTATAGAACAGATTTACATAAGACGGTACCTATTACAATGAAGAGATCGAAAATTTTATCTTGTCCCATAAATTTTGAAAAAGTCAAAATTATGCTTAATAAGCATATACTTATTGATTTAAAACACAAAGTTATTAAAAAAGTTAAGTCCCGAGGGATCAAAAATAATTATTCTTCTCTCATAGATACTTTATTAGTGGAAGAAAGAAAATAAGTAATATTCATTATTAACGAAGCATAAACTATTTGCGGTTAAAATAATTAAATATAATTTATGGAAAGTTAAAAAATAATAACTATTAATTTGAATATATTCCCAAGATGATAAATATTCTTATCTTCGAAAATATAATTTATGTATTAATTACTTCGTAATTTCATGATAATTTCTAGAAATCACAAGGCATTTTGAAAATTTTTTATTAATTGATTTTCTACTGAATTATAGTAATACTTCAGAAAAAATACCCTTATGATTTAATCGTAAATTAAATGAAAATGTTTTATTGGATATTAAACTATAGCTAAATCAGTAAAATCTAAGAAAAATCTAAATCATGGTAATTATAAATGAAAGTTTTTTCGTTCGGATATTTTTATGTAAGTAATTATATTTAGTATTTATGTCTGTATTTATTTATACATATCTATACACGGACACAAATATATGTGCATGTGAGTGCAAAAATGTGAGAGCAGCTGCAGATGCTGATAACATAAAACATCATCTCTCTCATGAACTATTGATAGCAATCTAAAATTACCTAAAATATTTAAATAAAACTAGCCCCCTTTTTTGCTTAGGATAGAGTCAGCAAAGTAAATTCAGTCAGCTTTCGTTAATTATTTCGCTTAAAAATCCAAAAATCAGTCAAAAGCTGAATTTGTCAACATTGTTTTCTCCCCTAAAAATAGAGCAGTACCACTACATGTTCACTTCTAATACATTTACCATCAAACTTGAAATCTTCAAGCGAGATAAATTGCATTTTCTCAAATAAATTGCCAATTCTACATTCCTGTAGTATTCGTAACAATTCGGTTGGTCACTTAAAATTGCAAAATTAGCGCTTGGTGTTCGATTGCGTAACACGACTCCTTTAGGTTGAAAATGGCAAAAAGATTGAAAAATACTAGTAAAGATCATACTGACTGAAAAATGTGAGATTGATTTCAAATAGTGCTTTTTTCTTCAAAGCGATGTACAATAACAATTGGAAAAATAATTTGGATGCGTTTAGGTTACAATTTTGATTATTCCACACATACACTCACATATATTCAAAAACTAGATGTACAATAGGGCAAACGCTTGGATATTGACGGGTATTAGGTTAAAAAGTACATTAACTTATAGGATTGTACTTTAAAATAAAGTTGATAAAATTGTACATTTATATAGTTTTATTCAAAACAAAATTTTTTAAGGACATAGTACCTTTTAAGATCTATAATCGTAATTATAACAATGTTTTTCATCATAATGCAAAATATTCTGCTTCTTTTAGAATGAGTTTAATACAAGAATTTTTTTTAAATTCAAACTTCATTTTTCACTTTGATTTGTTGCAGAAATTGATTCAGAGTCAAAAACTGTTAATAAATGGAATCTTTTATATCTCTTGCCAGCTCAAGCACGAGCTTAATTATAATGGCGCATAAAGCCAGATCAAAACTGTTAGAAAGTCTAATTTATATATCGAGATCACGAGAATGTAATACTCTTGTACAAGACTGTGGTTTAAATTTGGCTAACGTCTGAAAGTATTTAATAATTAATTTTTCTTTTCTGGAAAATAAAGAGTTTTTGGCCATGAATGTTGAATTTTAAATAATAATGTGCCTTGTGGATTTAGTGCATGTCTTGTTGGATAAACATTATGAATATAGGTGTATCCAACTGTGTACACCTGATTGTAGGTGTACTTTTTAAACTCACATGATATGAGGTTATAAAAAGTACATTAACATATAGGATTTTATTTTAAAATAAAGCCGATAAAATTGTATATTTATATATTTTTATTCAAAACAAATTTTTTAAAGGACATATTACCTTTTAAGATTTAAAATCGTAATTATAACAATGTTTTTCCTCCTAAAGCAAAATATTCTTCTTCTTTTAGAATGAATTTAATGCAAGAATTTTAATTCAAACGTTCATTTTTCATCTTGATTTGTTATAGAAATTGATTCACAGTCAAAAACGAATAATAAACATAATCCTTAATATCACCTACCAGTTCAAGCACGGACTTAATTGTAATGGCATATAAAGTCAGATCAAAACTATTAGAAAGACTAATTTACACAGTAAGACAAGGATGTAGTACACTAGTACAAGACAGTGGTTTAAAGGTGGCGGGCATCTCAAAGTATTAAATGACTAGTTTTCGTTTTCCGAAAAATAAATCTTTTTTGGCCACGAATGTTCAAGTTTAAATAATATTGTGCCTTTTGGATTTAGTTCATGTCTTGTTGGATAGACATCACGGATGTTATTTAAAATTTAACACTATTTTTTGTATACTCATTTTTCTATTTGCATTTTTGTATCAATTACATACATCGCCGATTATCAAAGTGTGAGGCTCGCAAACTATTGAGAGGAAGGAGGTCAACTATACGTATGGGGGCGTGAGAATATCGAAATGATAAAAGATTAATTTAAAAAATATTAATTTACTGAAGATAAGCAAAGAATCCCAGTGGAGTTTGGGTAGCGCTTCTCGCTCCCACGACACAGGTCCGAGGTTCGATCCCCGGATTGGGTAAGGTTGATTCAACCTTTCATCTCTTCAGTGGGTAGACAAACTGAGGATCAAGCATGCTTGAGAACTAATCAATGGGGGTTCCGTGTAAAGTTAACCACCTAACCGGATCATATGTTTCTTACCCCAGGGTCCTTGGTCTCTGAAAGGAGATTGGCAACTTAGGCCCTGACCCCCTAGGGTCTGGTACCCAGAGGAGTTCAGTTTTTAGGTAAGAAAAACAATATACATTCTGTTAACAAAAACCATGGGATTAATCTCATGGGGTTGTCATGCAGTGAAACATTTTTCAAAGGAAGGTTTAATGTTAGAAACTGACATTTTCAGCTCTAATTTATTTTAATGTAATGTATATCTTCAAAGTACTTATAGTTAAATAGAATGGATGTAAGTAAAACAGACTAATCTTTGTACTACATCTTGACATTATATTGAAAAATTATTAAATTAAATATTAAAATTCCCCTACTTCCGCAAGTTCAAAAATGCAAATTAAATTCTCTGCATATGAACAAATAACTTGGGTAAGTTTAACTCTAAACGTGCTAAGAAAGAAAATTTTCTTTTATACTTACAGAGACAAAATTAAATGCAATATCCTACGCGAAATTTTCCTCTTGTAATTTTTCTTCCCATTTTCTTCACGGGTGGATAATATATTAATTCCAAAGGACTTAATAAATGTGACTAACTTGAGATTTATTGTCATGAATGTTAAAAGATTTCCTGAAATATGGGGTGAGCATTGTAAAATATGAAGATGCAATGTTATGCAACGTTAGACATAATTTATCATTTTCTGCTACTACCGTGAAAACATTTCCAAATATGTTACCCTCAAATATTTCATGTTGACACTGTTACTATTCTTGTACCACAATAGGCTTTAAATTTTCATTTCAATTTGTGCCTCGGAGTATGATTTTATGCACTTTTCATCTAAGGGTTTATAAATAGCCGGTCCAGGGAGGAAGATGAATTAATGCGTATATTATTCGAATGACACGGTTTTTATAATATAAATGTAAATTTGCCTCCCTAGATTTTATATTTTCAATGGAGACTATTTATTTATTATGTCAGATATTAAAAGATTTGAATGCTTAAAAAAGACTGAAATTTCAATAAAGTATTTTTAAAACTCTAGCAATTCTCTTGGTTTGTTTACAGAACTTAAAATATGAATCTCGTGGACTTAAAGATTTTTTTTTTTATTTCTGTACTTCTATTATTTGTTATTATTTTGTAAAGAGCGAAACAGAAGAAAAAAAAATTCTATTAAGCCTCCTGTTGTATGTATTGTAAAATTGTCTTGTATATGTGCCCTTTTATTTTATTTTTTATTAGATTCTTCTTATTCCTGTACTTATATATTATTTGTTATTATTTTGTTAAGAGTGAAACAGAAAAAAAATTCTATTAACCTCCGTTTTTGTATGTATTGTAAAATTGTCTTGTATGTGGGCCCTTTTATTTTATTCTTTATTAGATATTTCTTATTCATGTACTTTTGTATTATTTGTTATTATTTTATAAAGAGTGAAGCAGAAGAAAAAATTTCTATTACCCCCCCACGTTGTATTTATTGTAAAATTGTTTTATATGTATGGCCTTTTATTTTATTCTTTATTAGGTTCTTTATTAGATTTTTCTTATTCCTGTACTTATATATTATTTGTTATTATTTTGTAAAGACTGAAACAGAAAAAAAATTCTATTAACCCACCTCTGTTGTATGTATTGTAAAATTGTCTTGTATGTGTGCCCTTTTGTTTTATTCTTTATTACATTCTTTATTAGATTTTTCTTATGTCTGTACTTATTATTATTTTTTATTATTTTGTAAAGAATGAAACAGAAGAAAAAAAAATTCTATTAATCCCCCCTATTGATTGTATTGTAAAATTGTCTTGTATGTGTACCCTTTTATTTTATTCTTTATTAGATTTTTCTTATTTCTGTACATATATATTATTCTTTATTATTTTGTAAAGAGTGAAACAGAAGGAAAAAAAATCTATTAACCTCCTTGTTGTATGTATTTTAAAATTGTCTTGTATGTCTGCCCTTTTATTTTAGTTTTTATTAGATTCTTTATTAGATTTTTCTTATTTCTGTATTTATATTATTTGTTATTATTTCTTAGAGAATGAAACAGAAAAAAAAATTCATTTAACCCCCCTGTTGTATGTATTGTAAAATTGTTTTACATGTGTGCTCTTTTATTTTATTCTTTATTAAATTTTTCTTATTCCTGTACTTATATATTATTTGTTATTATTTTTTAAAGAGTGAAGAAGAAAAAAAAATTCTATTAAGCCCCACCCCCTGTTTTATGTATTGTAAAATTGTCTTGTATGTGTGACCTTTTTTTATTCTTTATTAAATTCTTATTAAATTTTTCTTATTTCTGTACTTATATATTATTTGTTATTATTTTGTAAAGAGTGAAACAGAAAAAAAATTCTATTAACCCTCCTTTCGTGTGTATTGTAAAATTGTCTTGTATGTGTGCCCTTTTATTTTATTCTTTATTAGATTCTTATTAGATTTCTCTTATTTCTGTACTTATATATTATTTGTTATTATATTGTAAGGAGTGAAACAGAAGGAAAAATTTCTATTAACCTCCTTGTTGTATGTATAGTAAAATTGTCTTGTATGTTTGCCCTTTTATTTTATTCTTTATTAGATACTTCTTATTTCCGTAATTATATATTATTTGTTATTATTTTGTAAAGAGTGAAACAGAAAAAAAATTCTATTAAGCCCCCTGTTGTATGTATTGTAAAATTGTCTTGTATGTGTGGCCTTTTATTTTATTCTTCATTAGATTATTTGTTATTATTTTGTAAAGAGTGAAACAGAAAAAAAATTCTATTAACCTCCGTTTTTGTATGTATTGTAAAATTGTTTTGTATGTGTACCCTTTTATTTTATTCTTTATTAGATATTTCTTATTTCTGTACTTTTGTATTATTTGTTATTATTTTATAAAGAGTGAAGCAGAAGAAAAACAATTTCTATTACCCCCCCCCTGTTGTATGTATTGTAAAATTGTTTTATATGTGTAGCCTTTTATTTTATTTTTTATTAGATTTTTTCTTATTCCTGTACTTATATATTATTTGTTATTATTTTGTAAAGAGTGAAACAGAAAA
>CM063501.1:174603160-174608160 GCA_032207245.1 Pardosa pseudoannulata
TACAAAACATGCGAACCCGCACTTTTGAACCAGAGTAGAAAATACAATAAGCTGCAAACTATCATTTACTGGACATCTATATGAATAATTTGTTACTAAAATTGGAAAAAATACTGCCGAAACAGAGCAAGTAGATATCAGATTCTCTGTAAGCCGTACGGACAAACCATTAAAGGCCCGAAACCTGTGCCCGAACGGCGTACGGGCAAACCAGGGAAGGGGTTAAAAAGCAAATTTCTTCAGCCATGGACTACCTGCCGATGCAGACTATCTGCTGGTTGTTCATTGCTTTAATTTTCAAAATCAGATGAAGGTGTAAAAAAAGCACGTCGGCGAACGGCCGATGATCAAACAAAAGCACGACTCACGAGATGCCAAGAAAACATAGTATCGTGTTGGTAATAAACCATGAAAAAAACCATAAAGCAAAACGAATCACTTCTAGCAAGTAGCGCAATCTTATGTAGCCTCCAAACTATGGCCAGTTGTTCACCATTTCCTGATGGTGACCTCGAAAGATGGTTCACGGGTCTCATCCACTACCTGGGCCACTGAATGAGCTGAGCGCATTGATTCGTTCATAGGGTCTACTGCACACTTTAGTTGCGCATCTAGCTGCCTTTGATCTTTGGAGAAAAACCTCCTCCGAAGCCATCGTCCGCCAAGGCTATTTTATCGTCTGCCGCCATAGGCCACGATAAGCCAAAGCCCCTCGAGACGGTGGTGATGGTTTTCAGTGGACCATAGTGTGGAGGCGCCTTTAAATTGTGTCCTGGAATACGGGAAAATATCGATAGTCACTATTTACAGCTCCGATTAACAACACCAAGTGGATGAGTTCTCCATCGAAGGTTACGGGTCGAAGGTCATTTGACCATGAGGATGAGAGTGTTTTGTTTTCAAAGTTTAGATTTGCGGTAATATTGGTCATTCATTGTGTCTTTAAAACATCGTCGCAGTTTTATTGCTGATTTCAAGCTGAAAGTAATTCAAAAGATCGACCAGAAGGCAGTAAGTAATTGGCGAAAGCAATATTAAAATTAACATGTGTAATATTTTTAAGCATTTATTACAACTTTTCTTTTTCTATGAAAGCATCATACAACTGAAGTTTCCAGTTTAGTCTTTCGATATCCAAGTTAATTTTTGGAATTCCAGTGAAAACAAATCTAGGAGGTGGATCCGAAGGATTATCACAATTAATTTAAAAAATGTGTCTTGTTTGACTGCTTACATCTGTACTACTGTCAGAGTCACTACTATCCAGGTCATCTAATAAACTTTCGCTACTATCATTTACAGATAATTCAGTTTCTGATTCAGAGTCACAGTTGGAATCACAAGAAATTAGCTCCATACGCTCTGAATTATCCATTATTTAAAAGTAAAAATATATTATTCAACTCTTACATCAATAAAACTATCAGGCGGTTAGTAAAATATAACCAGAAAGCTATACACTGAAACATAACAATTCTTCTGATACAAAACATGCGAACCCGCACTTTTGAACCAATCAGAGTAGAAAATACAATAAGCTGCAAACTATCATTTACTGGACATCTATATGAATAATTTGTTACTAAAATTGGAAAAAATACTGCCGAAACAGTGCAAGTAGATATCAGATTCTCTGTAAGCCGTACGGACAAACCATTAAAGGCCCGAAACCTGTGCCCGAACGGCGTACGGGCAAACCAGGGAAGGGGTTAAAAAGCAAATTTCTTCAGCCCCGGACTACCTGCCGATGTAGACTATCTGCTGGTTGTTCATTGCTTTAATTTTCAAAATCAGATGAAGGTGTAAAAAAAAGCACGTCGGCGAACGACCGATGATCAAACAAAAGCACGACTCACGAGATGCCAAGAAAACATAGTATCGTATTGGTAATAAACCATGAAAAAAAAACCCATAAAGAAGAACGAATCAGTAGTAGCAAGTAGCGCAATCTTATGTAGCTCCACACTATGGCCAGTTGTTCACCATTTCCTGATGGTGACCTCGAAAGATGGTTCACGGGTCGCATCCACTATCTGGGCCACTGAATGAGCTGAGCGCATTGATTCGTTCATAGGGTCTACTGCACACTTTAGTTGCGCATCTAGCTGCCTTTGATCTTTGGAGAAAAACCTCCTCCGAAGCCATCGTCCGCCAAGGCTATTTTATCGTCTGCCGCCATCGGCCACGATAAGCCAAAGCCCCTCGAGACGGTGGTGATGGCTTTCAGTGGACCATAGTGTGGAGGCGCCTTTAAATTGTGTCCTGGAATACGGAAAAATATCGATAGTCACTATTTACAGTTCCGATTGACAACACCAAGTCGATGGGTTGTAGATCGAAGGTTAAGAGTCGAAGGTCATTTGACCATGAGGATCAGAGTGTTTTGTTTTCAAAGTTTTGATTTGCTTCAATATTGGTTATTCAATATGTCTTTAAAACATCGTTGCAATTTTATTGCTGATTTCAAGCTGAAAGTAATTCAAAAGATCGACCAGAAGGCAGTAAGTAATTGGCGAAAGCAAAAGGAAACATTAAAAATATTAGAAGAAAGCGATTCAATCGTCTTGGAAAAATACAATGACCTGCAGTAGAAGATGATTTACATAGCTGGGTTCTCGAACAGAGAAATATAGGCCGCTCTGTGTCTTCCGTTAAAATTAGTCTCCGACGCTATGGCAGAACAAATTTTTTCATATTTTAAAGGTGAAATTAATTGAGTCTAATCCATACTTTTCGTCACTCTACTGTACTTAGGTTTTTATTCTTAAAATGATTTAATCTTGTCTTACTAAAATAAATATTTTTGCTCGTATAGTCCGCGGATTATTTAGTGGTACATACTATCTGATGATTTATGAAATTTTGTAAATAAAAAATCGCGCACGGGGACTCTTCGATGATGCCGACTATACGCGCGAAATTACAGTAAATAGCATATGTGGATAAAATAAAATAAAGTAAATCGAATTTAAAATTATAGAATATAACACCTATAAATGACTTTATAAAACTGACAATTTGGAAAATGGCTAGATTGAGGGCTCTCTAAGGTATCTCTATATAAAAGTGAACCATCTGGTCATAAAAATTTCCCCGAAATCGCTCAATGTTCCTTTGTGGAATATTGTCTATAATTTAAGTAATATGGAATTATGATTGTCCGCTGTAAACTCCATGAATATAGAATAGGAAATATGTTAATATACAATTTAATTTTATATAAACAAAAAAAAATGAAAATGTCATAAGTATTCCTGTATTGTAGTAATAATTTGCATGCAAAAAACAAAATCTTGAAATTTATGACAAAACAGTCAGATTTTGGTTGATGGTTAATATGGATGTCAGCTGTCCTTCGTTTTTACCATCTGTAAATCCTCAATTTTAGTTGCATGTGGTGGTGTCTAGTGTTCTATATTCTCTTTTAAAAGTTCGAATTCGTACAATTTTCTAATATCAATAGTGCTATGATTTTAAGAAATTTTCATGGTTCTAAGAACATGATTATAAATTTTTTCCTTTGCCCGAACTAATGTCAGGCATTCCATTTGCATTATCTGAACTCAATTCGGACAGCACATGGAATGGATTGAAGATACAAAACTTCTGGATGTAACGTAATCGTAAAAGTTATAAAAAGAAACAACGGGACAAAAAAAACTGCTCGGACTGTTACACAGAGTGATAAAACTGGATGTTGTAGGAAAGTGGCTTACTGCCCATTAGAGAGGGTGTAATTGTAGAGAGACATGATGTATGTAAGTCGCTAACAGATATGCTTAAGTTAAAAGACAGTTACAAGATGAACACATGTTAATCGTAAATAAGATGCATCATAGAATTTATAGCTTGCATTTGCTAAATTTCTCGGAAAAGAAAACGTTTCTGATATCATCAATGACGTAAAAAAGAACTGATGTGAAAGAAGATCTTACATCATCACGAAATAAAATGTTTCATCAAACGGGTGATTTATTTGCCATTATGAAAACAGTTTTAATATTTTATATTTAATTAATATACGATTACAGCTTTTTTTCCAACACCATAGAAAATTAAAAACCCCACTTGACGTTAAAAAGTTGTACGCGGTTATCTTTCTTTAATAAATTGCTCTCTAGCATTAACTACAAAATCATATAATAAAAAATACATTTCGTGAAAGAGCATTAAGAGAGTACTTTCCGTAAATACTCATATTTGGGAGTTAATTAAAATTTTTAAAATGTAAAATTCCTCAGTATATTACTTTTCGATAATTACATATTTTTTGTATATTTTGTGAGATATTATATCAAGTTTCAAATTTATGAGAAAAAACATGTAAGAAAAAGAAATTAAAAAATAAAGCATTTAAAGCCTAATCTATACTTCTGAAAAGTCACACGATCATTTTAAATAGCCAGAAAAATTTTCCGCAAAATTTACAAATTATTTCCATATATTTATAATACAGGATTATCTCATAGGTGTTTTTCCATTTCTTATGTGACTATGTGAGTGGTATATATATATATATATATATATATATATATATATATATATATATATATATGTATATATATATATATATATTATATATATATATATATATATATTATATACATATATATATATATATATATATATATATATATATATATATATATATATATATATATATATATACATATACATATATATATATATATATTTATATATATATAATATATATATATATATATATATATATATATATATATATATGTATATATATATATATACATATTATATATATATATGTATATTATATTTATATATGTATATATACTTATATATATATATATATATATATATATATATATATATATATATATATATTCATATATATATATATATATATATATATACATACATATCATATATATATATCTTTATATATATATATATATCTATATATTTATATATATATGAATATATATATATATATTATATATTATATATATATATATATATATATA
>CM063501.1:174618160-174620660 GCA_032207245.1 Pardosa pseudoannulata
CCCTGAGATGGAGAAATTTTAATCGTAATCAGCCAGAGGCAGGTGTCGCCGTTGGAAAGACAATCATGTCTCAAAGTCATATCAAAATTTCACCAGCTAGACCCCCAACAGAAAGCTATTCAATCTACTGTGATGCCTTCAATGTTCTTGAGTGAAGAAGTCGCGTGAAGAAAGATCACAGACTTAACAGATTTGGAAATCATGAGTACATAATTGCTATATTCAAAGGGAAATCTAATATCCCAAAACAATTCGAAATGTCAAGGATTGTTTCTTTCATAACATATTCACGATTATAACAGTCGTAAAAGAGAATTAACTATTCTCATGCGATGGGGGAGGCTTTTCCAGGGTGCAACGCGAAACCTATCTATCCCCCTTTCGATGTCCCAGACCCTGCCGTTCCTTATATGAGCGGACCTTACAAGTTTCCCGAAAGAAATTCGAAAAAGCTGGCTCCGGTGAAAAGTCGCGGAAGCCTCTATCAAGTCAACGCACCTACGTATAAAAATGTAAAAAAAACAGAGCTGCAAAATTCTTGGCTTTTTATAACTGGGGGTCAATTACGGTCCCGCCAACCGTTTTCTGGCCAGTTACGATTCCAGTTACTTGAGAACTCCAGCTAATGTTACAGCTAGTTAAGTAGTCGAATTCTCATTCGCTAACTCTCCCTTTCCAGAATTCTCAAGGGAATGCTTCGAAATCATTAGCGCAACCTATCGTGATGCCTATTCAACCGAACTGTCAACATCCCAGATACTGCGTCGCCGTGCTATTGTAGTCCGATCAAGCAGGTGGGACCCAGCTTGGCCGATTTCGGTCAGATGTGTTCTGAACAAGGTGGGGGGAAGGGTCTTCAAACTACTCTCAACCATTCCAAACAGAAATCGTAATTTATCTTTTGATACTGACTATGCAACGCTTAATTATAACTATGAAAAAGCAAACTGGATCTTTTTTCACGCGACTTTGCATTCGGCTTTGCATTTCATATACTCTTGCTTTATTTCAAACCACAGTTACAACACTCTACTATTCAAAACCTTGATATTGAGTTAAAAGATTCGGTTAAGGAGATACAGGATTTTAATAATTTTGCTTCTTTATATATTGGCTGCATTAAAAATGTTTGCAACCGATCTATGACAACTAAAAAGCTGAGCTCCAGACAAAATAAACCGAGAACAGTTCCGTGGTGGAATAATGAATTAACTGAATTAAGGAAGCTGGTTAACTCAAAAAGGAGATTTCACCAAAGAACTTTTGACAATACATTTTTAAGAGATTCACGGAAAACTGATTATTTTGAATGTAAACAAGTCTACAGCAGAAAACTCAAGACTGCGAAGATTTAATCTTGGAGGGATTTTGTACAGATATGAGTTCGCAACCTTGGACTATTTTGTACAGGATAGCATCTGGTAAGCACAAAAATCAAACAACTTTAACAAAAAAAAAAAAAAAAAAATAAAAATAAATAAATAAATAAATAAATAAATAAATTTAACTGGAGAATATACCTTAGATTTAGACCAAATATTAAATGTTCTGGCTAGCCAATTTGTACCTCGAGATGATATTACTATGGATAGACATTATCATATGAACCTTGTGTTTATTAACTTAATGTTTATTAAGATGTCTTCTGAAGATGTCTCTTTGTTTTGTTAATATCATTCCCTGTTTAAATTTTAAAATATTTTTGTATATGTAAGTATTGTGTACAACTTGTATGTTATATTGTATCGATGCATGTATTATGACTATTTGTCATGGAGCATGCTGTAATAAAGATTTATTTATAATAAAAAAAAACATCCCAAACAGCAAGCAGAGTCACTCTTCACTGGATTAAAATCCCATGTAGGAATAGAGGGCAGCAGGCTGACAAATTTACTAGCAAAACAAGTTGTCAAATGTACGATAGCCGTGATACTGCCAGTCTGATGGAGTGGTACAAGTGTAATGGTTAAGCCCAGGCAGGGAGGCAACCGTTACATATGTTGGCAGATGCTAGGCAGTAATGTCAATTTTTACCAAAACGGCCATTTTAATTAGTCCACCTGTACACCCAAAGGGGATGCAGATGTGTGAAAATTTCACTATCAAGTGATTGGAAAAGAGAAAAAAAGGGGCGTTGAACCAAGGTGTAAAGTTGTGGAAAAAAATTGTAAAGGAAGTCGACTTCGTGAGCCAGAGTAGACGTGTGCTATCAGATCCCGTGAGCAAGCCAGAGAGCCCTGAATGAACGGAACGTCAAAACTTTATCATAATAAACAGAGACTATTATAAAACAATCATATACCTCAATTTAAAAAAGCAGGAAGGTGAAAGCAATTACATACTAAAACAACACATAAATAAATAATAATAAAATTAAAAAAACACTTGCTTTTAGAATGAAAAATAAATCTTTTAGAATAAAAAATAAAAAATAAAAAATAAAATCATATACCTCAATTTAAAAAAGCAGGAAGGTGAAAGTAATTACATACTAAAA
>CM063501.1:174625660-174630660 GCA_032207245.1 Pardosa pseudoannulata
AAGGAAAGAAACAATCATTTCCACCACACCCTGGAGGTAGATAGAATTTGTTGCTAATACCGGTGATTAAATGTTCTTTGCAACAAAAAATAATCGATGATTAAATTTAAAATTTTCACATATGTATCTAACCTATTATTAAAGCCAAATATAAAAGAAAATCATTTACGTTATATCTAAGATCAGTGATAAAACGTACGAAAATAATGCAGACGATATTTAAAGAATTTAAAATAAGAAATGATTAGATGAGATGGTTAAAGGAATGACGTCATAATGCTAGAAAACATGTTATATTTACCTATTTATTCTGTGAAAAATTGATACATTTAATTGGTATCTCTGAACCAGAGAAAATAAAACTTGAAATAAGGGCATTAAATGCTAGAAAAGGGGGAAGGGGTGGATTTCAAACGTTAATAACCGTAACTCATCAATAAACCAATATGGATGCTTTTATTCATTCCAGGTACAACCGCTTCATAAATTTGAGAACCGACGGACAGATAATTTAGGTTATTATTATATAGGGGATACATAAACGTAGCTTTATATCGTAGAACAAAAGACTTTATATATTAACAGATTTTGGTTTTAAGCTGACGCAGAAATATACATCCATAAAGAAGCAACTTTCTACCGGCCCTAGTCTTTCACAACACCAACCTATACCAGCTACCAAGGTGTCCCTCACCTACGAGAGTTCCTTCATGTGTCAAGGTTAATGTGGTCCAAGCCAGTAAGGAGCACACTCTATAGAAGTAAGCTGAAGACTATCATGAAAAACGTAGAGAAAAGATCACTCAGGTACCCTGCGTGCATTAAGCTTGTACACATCTAATGGAGATATGAGGGGGTTACACTACAATAACGCAAAAACGTATTTTTCTGTTTGAATGATTAATCTTCATTATCATATTTACCCAGACAGCCCAGGGTGGGCCTTCCTCTGAATTCCATACCACCGCATTCTGATTTTGACATTTGTCTACCCAATTCTGTATACCCCTTTTCCTGCTTGTTCTGGGTTTATGTAAAATAATTTTTTAACATGGAATCATCATCAATTCTACATATATAATCCACCCAGTTCATCCGATTTTTTTTTCTGAACTTTATAATATCTGGTTCTCTATAGATTTTATATAGCTCAAAATTATATCTTCTTCTCCAAACGTTGTTGATTTCTATCCCACCATCAATGGCTCGCTGAACTTTCCTTTCAAAAACGGCTATTTTATTTTCTCCAGCTTTGGTCAGGGTTCAGATCTGTGAGTCATACGTAAGTATAGGTCATATTAATGATTTATATTGTAAATTTTTTTTCTTGATAGTAGTGAGGACTTAAAAAAACGTTTTAGTCTGTAAAAGGCTTTATTTGCATTCATTAGACGACGTCAATCGCCTTGTCAATGCTTTTGTCAGCAGTAACTACAGAACTAGATGGGATATAGATGGGATGTTCCATTGCTTAGTACAGGCATAAATTTGATATTTTCACTGTTTATAATAAGCAAATGCTGATCTTAATGATATGTTGTACACTTTAAGCACTTTTAACACTTTACGCCATAGTTGTTAATGTTATTCCATAATATATAAGATGATATGAATAGGTAATAATACTTTTTAATTTTAGGGAATCTATTAGAAGTAGTTTTCTTAATTATCAATTCAGAATTAAAATTAATTAATAATAACTTTCTTCTGTTATTTTGATTACATTATTACCCTTATATATATATATATATATATATATATATATATATATGTGTGTGTGTGTGTGTGTGTGTGTACATATATATGTATATATTATATGTATATATATATATATGTATATATATATATGTATATATATATATATGTATATATCTGTATATATATGTATATATATATGTATATATATATATATGTATATATATGTATATATATATATGTATATATATATGTATATATATATATATATATATATATTATATATATATATATCGTATTATTGATTCTGTAGAGACAGAACTACATAGAAATATAAGTAATATAATAAGAAAATACATTAACTTTATAAAAATTCGCTATATAAATATGACAAAACCGCTATATAAATTTAATTAAATTCTCATGGGATTTATCTGTGTTTAATTTTAAAGAATAACTTTTATTCAATAACTAAATCATTTATTCTAATGCTATAGTCAAAGAAAAACATACTTTATGCGTTATGAAAATGTGCGCTATTTTATATTGAAATTTAATTGACATTAAATAAATTTTATACTAGTAATCCGATTTGACAGTATATATTTTTGTCAAAACATTTCTATAAACCATTCAACATTTAACATCAAGCAATGATATCATTTATAAAACCTTGATCGTTCTTAAAGTACATACTCATAAAATTAAAAACAAATACATATTTCAACTTACTACACTGTAAAAGGTTTTTAGAAATTTATGGATTATAATTCTAAATAATATCATGCATTTGAATAGTATGTAAATTGAAAATGTAGCGTACGAAGATTTCTGAAATTTCATTAAAAATTCTCTTATATCAGTAGTTATGTAGTAAAGATTTTACTAACAAAGCTCAAATTTAAATTTTAAAAGAGCTTTTCTCAGAGCTTTTAATACAAATTAATAAAATAAAAAATTAATTTCTTTTAATTTCAAAAACATGATTTCTTGTAGCCCCTTTTTATATATATATATTATATAAAGAAATTAATAATTTTTATATATATATATATATATATATTAATTTCTTTTAATTTCAAAACTTTCTGTGGAATTTCTTGTACTACCTCGATGGGTGGTTGCAGTCATGGCCTATAAAAATGACACCATTTTAGTTAAAGACCTTTATTCAGATAACTTTGGAGGTCGGATTCGAACTTCATCATAGGGACAGAACAAACTGAAGGGTCAGCTAGCATGAAGTTATATGTTGAAGACCCTTAATACCTGGGTCAACATCTGTATTAAAATCCCTAGAAAAATCTGCCTCCGACAGCGTGCATCTCCTTTTTGTTTGGACATTTCCTAAATTGTCCACTAGAGCAATGTAGAGACCCCTGACAATTTTCCTTACATATATATGTAATAATAAAATCCTTTATTTACGTATTTTAATATTAATTTAATAACTTTTGTTCGTAAAGTGAGTTCGAATTTTACGCGGTACTTCTGATTTTTCCCTGCAGATACGCTATAGACTTAATTCAGCCTCTGTCTGTACTACTTTAGCCAATAGTTAGCGCGTTCTCTTTAAACATGAGTATTTTTATCACGTGATCAATTGTGCTTAGGAATTATTCGTAGTTTTTTTACCATAGGAATCCCTTCTTGAAAAGTGTATGTGCGGGATCAAGTTCTCTGTGTGCACGAAGTTGTAAAGGTGTTTGCCTGTTGTACGGATTTCATGTTTCTTACCAGAAATAAACTGTGTTGTGAATGAGTCACACATATATATATATATATATATATATATATATATATATATATATATATATATATATATATATATATATATATATATATATATATATATATATATATATATATATATATATATATATATATGTATACATATATATACATATATATATATATATATATATATATATATATATATATATATATATATTTATATATATATATACATATATATATATATATATATATATATATATATATACATATATATATATATATATATATATATATATATATATATATATATATATATATATATATACATATATATACATATATATACATATATATATATATATATATATATATATATATATATATATATATATATATATATATATATACATATATATATACACATATACATATATATATACATATATATATACGCATATATATATATACATATATATACATACATATATATATATATATATATATATATATATATATATATATATATATATATATATATATATATATATATATATCTTAGGTACTCTACACGAACATGCTTTAAAGGAAATAACCTGTACATCTAATATAACCTTAGGTACTCTACACGAACATGCTTTAAAGGAAATAACCTGTACATCTAATATATTTTTAAACTGTGTTAAAATTTCGTTGCTTGATTTTGTATCATCAAATGTCCTAATGCATATACGCCTAAAAGTGGACTGCATATTGATATAGCTACCTATCCCATTCCACATACACTTACACACACACATACACACACATATACATTGATATTTTTAAAAATACTTAAATATTACAATGTAAAATATAATTTTCTACTTACGTTAAATGAGAAATTTATCGTAAATGTTTTCGGTTAAAGAAACAATCTATTTAAAATCGTTCGTAAAAAAATAACAATGTTCCAAAAGAACTTCGTGTTTTCTAGAAAGTAACGGAATTTCCTAAAAGAAATTAAACATCACATCCAGGCGGTGGAAGGGAAAAAATAATTTATGAGAAAGCGTTTGATGTAACTTAAGAAATTCTTTCCCTGTCAGTGTCAAACTAAAACTATGTGACATTTACTTTCGACCCTAAAGAGCTGAAAACATTTGCAAACATCGCAGTTTTTGCCACTAGAATGACATTTCTAAAATTAGATATTTCAAAAAACACATTTCCCAAACGCATTCTGAATCTTGCGGAACATACTGATCTTTTCTTATCCGATTCAATGTGCAAAATAGGAAAAAAAATATAAAATTATGTAGGCTCTTGTACTAGATGTCGTTTTTTACTTATCTTCGTTCGATGTCACTTCCCAAGAGCTTCAACAACCGTTCATTAGTAGAAAATGGTGAAGGAGAAGTTCGGCTGATGCTTGAAATCATAGTTTGGAAATTCCATTTAAAAGTGAAACGTTAGAGTAGAATTTTTAATAACAATGAGAATACTACCATCTGTTTTTGGAGAAAAGAATTAAAATGAAGTGGAAAAGAAACACGGTTTAAATTATAGGAAACAGATGTTCCTCTTAAATT
>CM063501.1:174635660-174650660 GCA_032207245.1 Pardosa pseudoannulata
TTTACTGTACTTTATCGAAATAAAATGTCAATTTCCGTTTTTATCTCAATATCATCGCTCGAGATTTAATACTAGTGCACCATTAGTAGTGCAGTGAATCATTTCGACTCCAAACCATACTTATTATTTTAAAATCCAGTAAAATTTATCTATATATCAATCAATCTATTTTTCTCTGTATCTCTTTGTATCTCTCTATAGCTCTCTCT
Source organism: Pardosa pseudoannulata (assembly GCA_032207245.1). Classification (NCBI taxonomy): domain Eukaryota; kingdom Metazoa; phylum Arthropoda; class Arachnida; order Araneae; family Lycosidae; genus Pardosa; species Pardosa pseudoannulata. Next base: position 174,635,870 of record CM063501.1, read on the forward strand.
CTCTCTCTCTATATATATATATATATATATATATGTGTGTGTGTGTGTGTGTGTGTGTGTGTGTGTGTGTGTGTGTGTGAGAGAGAGAGAGAGAGAGAGAGATAATATCAATATCTAAGTCCTAATATATATCCAAAATTATTCCTTTTTCTCTATATATTAATCATATTTTCCCATCCATGCAATTTGAACGAGGAAGTTTTCATTTTTTCAGCCGAAGCCCGAAATTCTTTCTTTGATACTCAAAACATAAAATAATATTACTGGCATTTTAAAGAGGAAGCAATAACTCTCCCAGGAAAATCTGTAACGATTAGCAATAATATTCTTCTGAAACACCACACTTTAGCAGATGTCTCTAATTAAAAGTTACTGTCTATAAGCAATTAAATGTTGCCTCAGCATTTTCCCACGACACTAAACCACACATGGTATTTGGTCGTCTCTTGCTAAAGGTTGGAATTAGAGAGAGCGTTCTGACACTGTCCGGTTCAGATGCCTCTGGATTTTGTCCGAGTTTGAGAAGATGAAATAAAGATTATGTTCGGCCACGACTGCTGATGTGTTTCTTTCGAACAGAAGTTTAGCGGGACTCTTGGCAGCCCAGCATGCCCAGGCTGAGAAAAATAATAGGGGCAATTTCAAAAGAAGTTTTCAAGTGTAAATTTCGGGGCAGGTTGTCCCCGTTGATTACATATATATGCACACACACACACACACACACACATATATATATTAATTAATATGTATATATATATATATATATCTGTTATGTGTATATATACATAAACACACACATATAAAATTATATATATACATATATATAATTCTAAAATTTATTGACACATTTACACTAATTATCGTTTTAATTCATTATATATTAATATTTTATACGTATCTAACATAAGTATAATATATGAATATAAAATTGAAATGCATAACACACACACACACACATATATATATACATATATATATATATATATATATATATATATATATATATATATATACATATATATATATATATATATATATATATATATATATATATATCGTTTAAACTGTTTAAAATAGCAAATAATTAGTGCCCAGGTGCTGTATTGTTTAAGACATTTTCAAAATTAACTAGTTCTAACACTGTGTGATCTCAAAAACGTCCAAGAAGCAAGAAGACTCTATATGAGAATATTCCTTTGTATGTTGTAAATTGTCCGTTTCAGATATGTCAAAGGGTTGCGGTATCCCTCCCCTGTAATTGTACATCTATTGTACAAAAAAAATTAAATTGTCTATACCGAAAGACAAAACCACTCTTACATTGCGTGAAATCTGGTGAACACACTCTTACACTTTGAATGTATTTTGAATTGAGGCAGTCAGTTTACTTGCTATTCCCGCCTAACTGAGTTTAGAAGTGACAAATAAACGCGAGGAAATATTGTAGGTTATAGTCCCATTACGCTCACAAAATCTTTTCTCCTGCATGTTAAGTATTTAAGTTTCCATTATGTATTAGAATACTCATCATCCTATTCATTGCCCGATCATATTTAGATGGAGATCCAGTGTAAGGGGTTTGTATAATATAAAAATAGCACCTAACAAGAAATGTAATTAGTGGTAGTCACTACAGTGTCAATACCTTCATACATATAGCGATATTACTTGAATATTTGTTAATAGGATATAATTAACATAAATAATTAAACAAATTGTTAAAATATTGCAATATTAACTTTGTGGGTTTATGTTTTCTCAATATCTAATACACATTTGAACGGATTTTGAGTTGATGCTGTGAGTTTATGTGCTATTCCATCCTGACTCAGCGTGGAAGTAAAGAATTAAAGCGAGAAAATGCTTTAGGTTACAATCCCATTTCGCTAACAAAATCTTTTCTCCTGCGTGTTAGATCTTTAAGTTTCGATCCTGGTTTAGAATACTGATCATGCTGTTCAGTGCTCCATCGTATTTAGATGGGGATCCCGTATTAAGGATTTATCTAATATAAAAATAGCACTTAATACTAAATGTAATTAGTAGTAGTCGCTACAGTGTCAATACCTTCATACTTATAGCGATATTACTTGAATATTTGTTAATAGTATATAATTAACCAAATTGTAAAATGGTTGCCATATTAACTTTGCGGGATTACGTTTTCTCAATATCTAATATACATTTGAACACACATTAATACACATTTGAACGGATTTTGAGTGGATGCTGTCAGTTACCGTGCTATTCCAGCCTGTTTCAGCGTAGAAGTAACGAATGAACGCGAGAAAATGTTTTAGGTTACAGTTTCATTATGCTAACGAAATATCCGGCGTGTTACATCTTTAAGTTTTGATCATAGTTAAGAATACTGATCATATTGTTCATTGCCCAATCATATTTAGATGGGCATTTGGTGTAAGAGGTTTCTGTAACATAAAAATAGCACCTAACATGAAATTCTATTAGTGGTAATCACTATAGTGTCAAAGCCTTCATATATATAGTGATATTACTTTAGTACTTGTTAATAGTATAGAATTAAGATAAATAATTAACCAAACTGCAAAAAGGTGGACATATTAACTTTGCAGGTAACCGTTTTCTTATTGAAAAGTATGAAGTCACTTGTGATGTGGCGATTTAGATCTGTTATATAATTGATTCATTCATACATGAAGTAAAATGTTCGGGATCTAAATCTGACCTCATCACATCATTGTAAACAGATAGAGGATCATAAATTTCTTTTCAACGGATATTGTTGTCTTGTACGGTGGTCTCGGGCGGGGTTCTGATTCCAGTCCCCGATTAGAATCCCGTGTCCGTACTTGACATTAAATAAGAATGTACCTTTGTGGAATATTTATGAGTCCCTAAGGGACAGTGCCCAATTAGAAGGGATTTTTCACGTTGGCGGTCTCAGGGCGGGGTTTGGTCAGACCAATGAAATCCTTACAACTATCCCGATTGGAAGACAAGAAGGAGGAGGGGACAAGGTTGAAATAATAAAATATCAAAAATGTAAAACGATGAGAGATTGATGAGGTCCCAGAGAGATTGGTTCGGAGGTCCCCGAGAAGAGGTTCGGAGGTCCCAAAAGGAGGTATTCAAAAGTCGGGAGTCCAGTCAGGTCCGACGGAAGAGATTCGTGAGTCCAGAGGAGAAGGTGCTCGATAGTCCGGACTAGGAGAGTCCAGCCAAGTCCGACAGGAAGTATTCCTGCACCAAATAGTATGGCCGCACCCCAGAGACTCAGGAAGAAGCCCCTGACGAGACCAACGGATGATATAGATTCCCTCTCCTGATCAGCCATAGATACCCTTCAATCAGAAGTGTTCCGGGCCCAACATTTTAGACCCACAAAGGTACCCCCATTTTGCATACATTTTTGAAATCGAGATTAGGTCCTCTATCGATTTACAAAATTAATTAAGTATTAAAAAATTTGTCAGAAATAATTTAAGATATTGACAAAGCTTACTCATGAAAATTAGCATCATTAAATTAGCATTTAGCATTGTTTGTACATAGATGTATATATATGTTAATAAATTTATTTTTTAATATTAAGCTTGTCTCGGTTGCTGTCAATTTAGCTGTTAGTTTTTATTTTTATATTTATGTCTGTAGTTTCTCAGATCCTGTGGTTAAATTTAGTACAAAAATACTTGACACAACGCAATTAAAAATAAATCACCACTATACATTTGATCACAGGTTGATACTCAAATATAAAGGAGGACTACATGACATCACTCATTTAGTGCCGGCTGAAAATGTATGCAATTTTTCTTTATTCTCAATGGTTGTTCAACCTATAAAAAGGACCGCATGTGATTCATTATCAGTACGTCCAAATTAGCCTGTTCGGCTTTTTATTTCCTTAAGTGTTCTGCAAGTTGCAGATTGTATGTACAGTCTGTTCTATAAAAGCTCGTCATCTATTTCTCTGAAAATACAAACGAATTAGTTAAAAATACATTTCTACCATGTTTTATAGATATTAAATTGAAATGCATTTCACCTAATAAGTTGTCCACTCCCCATTATTATCGATTATGCAAGAATCACTTTATCACTCGATGTTGACGATGAGTGGCGTTTACCCCGTTCCGATAGGACGTCAATATTTTGTGTCGCTTTATAATTTGCTACCCACTTCTTGACGAACAACTTTCTTCTGGGCTGCAGGTGCACAAGATATTTTTGGTCCTTTTGGATGATTACACAGAAATACTGCCTGAAAACGGCTGGCATACGCGGCACTCATTTTGAAATTGTTGATTTAATCACAGCAAAACAAATTGAATAACGAATACAACCATAAAGCATTCTTCTCTAATGTTAGAAAAACGCGTGCAATTAAGCCGGTATCTGCGCGCTATCTGTTGACGTAGTTATGAGTCACATGCTATCTTATGGAACAGACTGTATATTTTAAAATATGTGTCGTTTATGAAAATGAATTTATTTATATTTATTCTAAGCTCGCTTCATCGTTTCTGCATACTCAGACTATATTTCGCAATATCTTTTTTAATTTTAATGATCAGTGCACTATTGCCACTCTGATAATGTGTAATTACTTTTATATGGATGACTGGTTTAAAGAGCAATAACAACTATTACACATTTATTGCTTAACAGTACTAATATTTATTATAAACATGCATAAGTACATAAACATGATATTGAGCATTATTATTTCTTTTTTTTATCATTATAACTGGTATATCTTTCAAAAATACAATAACGTAACAAATTGAATTCACACTATCTCTATAGCAATACCGACTTCACAGCCATGTATTTACTAGAATAATTTTGTATAATATAGAACGTTTAAATAAATAGCGATAAAGTTCCTACATAGCCCAAAGGTGTTCAAGCTCTTTGAAAAAAAGTTTAATTTTTCAACTTATGTAAAACATATCCATATTTTAAACTCTTTAAATACATCATTAAGACTAAAGAATTGAAATCGGAAGGAGAAGCTAAAAAATTCTTTAAGCAGATTCAAACATGAGTTAGAAATTCTATTCGTAATTTAAAATCGCTGACATCACTGTCTGTGAAAAGATGTTGCAATAATGGAAATAAAATGACAATTAATAAGCCATTTTATTTTAGTACCTGCTGTGACATTCCTTTTCTCTAGATTATTTTACTAAAATAGTGGAAGCGGACAAAAATTCTTTCATGTAAATTTTCAGGTGTATAATATGATTGTAAGTATCTATACACTTCTAAATATTACTTGAATTAAAAACTAATTGTGACACATTAAAAGTGATTCAAAGTTTTTATTATAAAGAATGATATTTTGTATGCATATAACATAAATGGATAGGCAATATTATTCGCCCTGCTAAATATAGTAAATGTAGTATATGTATATTAATTAGTATATATACTATCTCTATGACTCACACATACACATAGTCATATATATATATATATATATATATGTGTGTGTGTGTATGTATGTATATATGTATATATATAATATATCAAAATTATTTAACTTTAATATATCCTTAAAAACTTCCCCTCTCCCATTCTAATTCCTTAAAATCTCTTTCCCAGCATCTAAATTCCTTCATTAAAGGAGCGTTCTCAACTTAAAATTCTTTCGATCCATTTCCCAAAGTTTTTTTATCCTGTAGATGTAAGTTTTCTGTCTATTTAACACGTCTCCAAGCTGTCGCCGGCAAATGGCTCCGCGTTTTTCCTGATCTTAAGCTTAAATTCACTGAGTAAGTGGGAAAATTTTTTCTGTCTTCGATCTTGGGTGCACCTCTGTTTGATCAGATTGATTTTAGTGTCTTTCCTTTGTCTGTCGCTGACTAGTAAAGATGTTCGTTTTAGCAGCTCTAAAATAAATTTTTAATTAGACTTGTTCCATTCTCTTCATTGGGGCCAGACTGCATCGTTCGTTATATATATATATATATATATATATATATATATATATATATATATATATATATATATATATATACACAAATGTGTGTAAAAATTATTTCTTCTAGTCGCAATAATTATGTAACCACTGGACATTATAGTCCCTATTAATTTTACATGCCTGGGATACTGGGCATTTAAAAAATAATAGGGGCCACTAAATGAGCAGAGGGAGTGTATGCATCCATAGAATCTACTGTGTATTTTGATAGCCCATGCTGGTTGTCTTTGATCTTTGGAGAAAAGCCGTTTCCAAAGCCATTCTCCACCAAGGCCATTTTATCGTCTGCCACAATTGACCACGATAAGCCATACCCCGTCCAGACGGTTGTAATGTTTTGCAGTGGACCATAGTATGGAGGGGTCTTTAGAGGTCAGCGAATACCATCATCTCTGACACCAGCTTTGCAGTGTCTAATCGAAATCTAGAGTTAGATGTATTGACCAAATTGACTAATAGATACTAATAGATATGTAATGATATTTAAGCTTCAAGTTTTAAACAAATTGTCATTAACGATAATTCTTCTCTCTTTCATATCTTCTTCTCTCAGTTGTACTTGAGTATCTTAATAGATCAGATTCATGCATGAGCTGTGTTCTATGATTGCGTTTTTATTCTTTCTTTAACCTTTTCAAAACAAGTAATATGTTGGATTTATTACAACCAACAGTATCGAGGGTAACTTTGTACAGATTCGCGGAAAATCATATGCCTACTTAATTAAAGTATCTTGTGTATGTGTGTGTTTATAAATAAAACTACATAAATTATACATGCAAGTTTTGAATATAAAATTGAAATTTCGATAATTTGAATCATTTTATAATATTTCTGTTCCTATATACATTAAGTATCCAAACCTGTATCATCAAATCAGAAACATTTTCAAGTAAACAAAGATCGTTTTTTAGAAGGAATACAATCTCTGTAGTTAAAAAATTTTTCTGAATATTTTAAATTGCTTAATTCAGCATCTGAAATTCAAGCCATCCAGTAAATACGAGAACCTAAATTAAGAGAGAAGGACATAAAAGAGCTTACATTATATTTCTGTGCAAAAGTACTTCAAATGAAAGTACTTAGTTTGTTATAAAATGTAATTCTTAACATTTAAGACATTAGATATGTTTTAAATGGCTCATAGAATCTCGGAAATAAATTTTGAAAGTTTAGAGCATACGGAATGAAAATAGTTCTTAAAGCACACAGAAAATTATGCATGTTCTTCAGAAAAGGTTGTTAGCATTCCCAGCAGAACAGTAAAAGTTTCTTTGCTGCAAAAGATTTTCCATTAGTTTTCTTAAACTTTATCTAAATGATTGTATAAATTCATCAAAATTTCTCTTAAATATATAATGCACACACAATTATGTAGACATATATATATATATATATATATATATATATATATTTACACACATGTGTGTGCATATATGTGTGTGCCTGTGACTGTACTTGTGTGTGCGTGTGTGTTTCCTTATTCACAAATTAATAGAAAAAACTATTGCATAACATAATAAATATTTGAGAAACCTAATTTTCATTGATTGGTGATTAAAAAAAAGAAAACCAGAAATATAAATATGATAAGTGGTTTATAAATATTAAAGTGATTATTATACCTCTAATTAAAGAAAAAACCTTTACCTTTTTGCAGAAAGTAAGCATTTTTGGAATTATTAGTGAAAACGCACTCACCTGCAACAAAAAAATATTTCGTTAGACATTACAAGAAAACAATATATATATATATATATATATATATATATATATATATATATATATATATATACATATATGTACACATATATAAGACATTATGTATTTGAATAGAGAAATACTGAGAGTTCCAGAACTAACTTTTACTACAGTTATTTCCAGGATAACTTTAAGGTCAGAAATAATATTTAACATCTTATGATATATGATAACTTCTTTATATGATGCAGTATATAAAACTTTCTTCTCCAAAAAATTTTATAATTATTTTATAATTATTTTTAAACAGAACACATTTTTTATAATTTGAAATTTTAATGTTCTTTTAATTATTTATAAACATACATTGGACTTAATAAAGCTGAAAAGAATAGATAATAATTTGAAATTGTATTGTAAATTAGAATGGAATAAAAGTGTTGTTAGCAATATTTTAGAGTTGTAAAAACATATTTTTCACAATTATTAATTATAATGTGATGGCTGACATTCCTTTTATTTATCAATTTTTTAAGGAGCATAGTACCTGGAGATAAAAAACTTTTTTCCTCCTTAATTATTAATTTTAATGTGAAAGCTTACACTTTTTTCATTCATCAATTTTTCAAGGGTACATAGTACTAAGTTCACAGTATTAAGTTCAAGGGTACAAATTATTTTTCTAAACTATATTATAAATGAAAGTATTTGAACAACTCCCTCTTCCTTGACAACAGTTACATATACGAAATATTTGAACATTGTTGCACATTTTCTGTATCATTCTGTATCACATTTTCTGCGAACATCCATGCCATAGTGGGATTCGAACCCACAAACTCTGGTACTTACAATCAGCGACCTAACCAATCGGCCAGCTGTCGGCCTAGTGAGAGTTTGGATAAAATAAATGTATAATAGGATAACACAATTAAATATTTTTTAGACTATATGGTATAAAACTATTCTTTTAAAAGTAAATACCTATAAAACAAATGAAAAAAGCAACCTAGGTAAGAAAGTGTAAATGAAAAATAGATCTACTACCCCAAAATGTGTCGTCAAGTTGGAGTTTGAATACAACAAATATGTAATAGGATAAGGCAATTAAATGTTTTGTAGACCCCAAGATATATTTTATCACATTTCTTTTAGAGGAAAAATACGAAATGTTACCCATAAAAACTAATGAAAAATCAACCTGAGTGAGTGAAAATGAAAAATAAAGGTCTGATATCTTAAAACATGTCACTCCAATTTAAAATCCAAAATCTTGCTCCGTTTATTTGCTTTAAAATTTGAGTAAAATGAAATATGTAATAGGATAAAACAATTAAATATTTCGTATAGCACCAGATATGTTATTAGCCCTTTCTTTTAGTGGAAACACATGAAATACGATCCGTAAAATGCTTAAAAAAGGAACCTGAGTGAGCAACGAAAAAAAAATGTCTTCTTTATTACTAACATAAAACGTGTCAGTCCGATTTAAATTCCGAAATCTCTCTCTCCGTTTAAATTTGTTGAAGATGGGAATGAGATTAATTTCCTGCTTAACAGCAGAGGCACAGCTTTTATTTATGAGAAGCAATTAAATTCTTGACGATGCAATTCGGTTTTTATCGGCTTTTATTTTATTTTTTAGGTTTTTATATTATTTTCTTTTTCTCCCCCTCTATCTTAGTTACGGTCTTGTATAGCAAATGTAGGTCACAAAAACATTGTTTTTCACAGTTAGGGGGTAGCCACTCGTGTCAGATACGCGTCAAAATGGATATATTGAGGTGGCAGGGGAGTGGAGGAGGCTCCATTCGAATGCAATCCAGTTCCAAAAGATACAACGTAATAAATAGTTAAAAACGAGTACTTTGTTTATGATGTAATGGATGTGACATTGCTTTCGAAAGAATGGAATGTAGGGAATTTTGAAGGGTTGTTTCAGCTGCATTATTTATTATTATTATTCGGTTTTCTTTTGGAATAGATTTTTTCTTTTCTTTCTGAAGTATGTATCGACTTTAATTCAGTACGACAATAATTCTTCAATAAACGATACGTATTGAAATGTATGTTTAAATATACACTACTCCTAGTGAAATGAATTAATTTAAGGGAAAATAAATTAGTATAATTACCTTTTAACAGTCATACTATGATATAGCTTAATTCGAGTAATAGGTAAAAAATATTTATACCATCTGGCTGTCAAAAGAAAATATATTTAAATCTACATTATTTCCAAAAGTACGACATCCAAGTATTATTATTCTAGTACTGTAATTATATATATTGACTTATTCAGTCGCATGGCTTGCTCTGCATAAGCATCAATCTCATAAACCGAAGTGGGAGTTCGAGGCACGATACGACCAAGTTCATTATTGGCGCCTGAAACACGTAAAGCTTTTTCTGATCTCAATGCTTTCCAATTTCCCACAATTATTTGTGAAAGTGGCAGTAGAAACCTGGGGGAGGGGTCTGTTCTTGATCCTACTTCTAAATTGTGTGAACCCAGTAGTTTGTTGCGTTCTTCCAAGAAGTAAGGCTGGACGCCTATATGCTTCTCCCGTTATAAAACAACCAACAAATAACAAGATTAATAGCTTAAAATGCTATAAAAGCAGGTACCCATGCACTGTAAATTAGAGAAATCTGCTGAAATTTGTAGAAGAGTTGCACTTCTGTTATGTTTAATGATTCTCCCAAGACGGCGTTGGTCACAATCTTTTCAGCCGCAGCGATGTCAGAGATTTGATGAGTCGTACAGGAAAATCCAAATTTCATCGCTAGCTCGGCGATAATATAGCCCATCGTTTGTGCACATACTATAACACTACATTTAAAGTCACTTAATGCTTGATAACCTTCCATTGTACAACAGTAACTGAACAAATAACTGTGGAGGACACTGGTTCTAGTTGCCAGCTTCAGTACCGTATTCTGATTGGTTCATTATTTCTTTATTTCCATATGCATGCCTTAACCAGTTTTTTCGTCTCTTCGGTATATAATTTGTAAATTTTCTGCATTGTTTAAATTCAAAATTGAGCTCAACATTATTAACCCATTTTCATACTTTTATTTAATATATCAGTCAGATAATCTTTAAAATCGTTCTTTAATAATCATACAGTTTGTTGATCCAGGCATGTCAATTATGTTTGAGGTCATTGCTAATATATTTTAATACAATATTTCAGACGGAAATGAATTCAGATTAGAGTGATCAATTACATTATTTGTTTTCCTGTATTAAAACACAATAGTAGGAAAAATTTAATTCTTATTACACACACTCACACACACACACACACACACACACACATATATATATATATATATATATATATATATATATATATATATGGGGGGGGCAATTAAGTGTCCATCACAAAGGGAATAGAAATTTATATTGGCTTGGATGCAGTCGTAAGTAATAAAGTATCAGAATGAGAAAACAAATAAGTTTTGCAAAAAAGAAATGAAGTTTATTAGAGTACCATATCCTGAAGGCTACTGAACTGAAAAACCCGTACATGGAAATATATAGGTATGTGTGTTAACCAATTAGGGTTTATTACTGGCTAATCACGTGGTGACGCTTAATGAGGAGAGGAAAAAATAATTACATAATGTATTATATAGAAAGACCGGGCTCAGCAATTTTCCAATATTGGTGTTTTCAGACTCGTCAATAAATATAGCGTTCATATTGTCAATATCGTTGATAGAAAGGACAGCAGATAATTGCTAAGTTTTGCCATAAAAGTATAAAATTGCCCGAAAATTATTTTAAGATAGACTTAATTACGTTGGTTAGTTTTAAGGTTAAAATATCATTACATATATATATATATATATATATATATATATATATATATATATATATATATATATATTGCATTTCCTACAGACTATTTATGAAAAAAACATTTTTTACAGATATTAGTATACTGTGTAAGAACCTCAAAACATTGTGTGGGACATTAAACATAAAATTTCAGTGACATTTACACCATTTGTCCCATAAAGTAAAAAGAAAAAACGTTATTTTAGTACAGTAGCACAAAGTTAAATTGTGCGCCTTTTTATCGATTATCCGGCGTCAGATGGAAGTCATTTATAATAATCAAATTGTTGCAAGTCTGATCCATTCCGGTGCTTTTCCTTGAACATTAAGTTATTTGTTTTCAGAAACCAGATTGATATGTCATAAAACTTAAATGAACCTTATTAAATATATTGCTGAAATGGACTTAAATGTAATGTAGTTGAAAACATTCATTTGTATTAAAGATCTATATTTTAGTTTTAATGATACATGATAGTAGATATTGAATAATATGCTATTATGTAAAATATATTAGAGCTACAATTGTATTTTCATTATTTAAATGTACTATAATTTATTATTTAAATTGAGCTCTTTTATTTTCATAACTAATGTGTAGTTATTCATCGAAATTTTTTATTAGCATTATTGTTTTATTTCATATATACATCGATAACATAAAGTTTAAATTTAGCAGTAGTAATGCCTTTAAATTTTAATTAATGGATTATTTGTCGATAATATTTTTTAAATAGAAAAAAAGAATGTTGTTTCTTAAAATTTTGATTTCATTTTCGTAGGTGCTATTAATTTTTAAATATGTAACATAATTAAGTTATATATATACATACATATATACATATATATACATATATATACATATATATATATACATATATATATATATACATATATATATATATATATACATATATATATATATATACATATATATACATATATATATATATATATATATATATATATATATATATATATATATATATATATATATATATATATATATATATATATATATATATATATATATATATATATATATATATATATATATATATATATATATATATATATATACATATATATATACACACACATATATATATATATATATATATATATATATATATATATATATATATATATACAAAACTCCTAAGGCAGCCCGAGAACTTTCTCAGGGTTTTCAAATCTTAAGCCAAGAGCAAAAAATCCCGTATCGTTTTGCTTTTCAGTTTTTATCCCCTAACCTAAATTGACCACTGGGGCTGCTGTGTACGCCCTCAGAGAAGGTATCTAAACAATCATAACTCTACATTGCCGTAGCGGACAATTTAGGAAATTCCCAAACTAAAAGGTGATGTACGCTATCGGAGGCAGATTTTTCCTTGACATTTACCCATAGATTTTGACTGAGATGTTGACCCAGCTGTTGAGGGTGTGTTACAGCTTCATGCTACCTGGCCCTTCAGTCTGTCCTGTCCGTATAATGAAATAATGAAGTGGAAACCCCTCTTCCAACTTTCTGTTAATAAAGGTCTTTAACTGAAACGGTGTCCTTTGCATGGGCCATGACTGCAACCACCCATCGTGAAGTACGTCTTACTATATATATATATATATATATATATATATATATATATTTATATATATATATATATATATATATATATATATATATATATATATATATATATATATATATATTACACTCAAGGAGTGAACAGATTAGATATAAAAAAATTAAAATAACAATAATTTCTGCATTTGAATCATATGCTTTAATATACACACAATACCCAATTTATTTAATTTCCTTGCTCATATAATAGCAAGTACTCAGAACGTCATTGATTATAAGCTACTGTATGGCATTTACTTCCAAAGTATGCCATGTAAGGGCTGCTTTTAGTTTCAGTAAATTGAATGGAGATTGTTATCAGGTGCGTCTTTACCACGTGTCTCAAACAGTTTTTATTGTATTCGAGGTTATATTGCGGTTTAAGATCGAGGCTACATGCTAGCTAAGAAAGTTACTAGAGTTAAGTTTAATTGATGTTAAGTGAACCAATATCTAGCGATTTCGGTACAATGCATTAAAGACTATTATATATCCGTCACCTGTTGTGTAAAAATATAACATTGCATGGTGGAACTGCCCTGATAGAAAGTTCACGTATTGCATGGATGTTTACCATAAATAAACCCTAACGGACCACCTTCACACAAGCAGAATATTTTCCACACAATGATATTACTTTCAGATCTTTCCATAGTGCGGATATTGCAACAGGGATTCATGACAACATGAGTTCAGGAAGTTCTTGTAAAAATGTATGCTTTACATAAATATTAAATAAGGTTTCTATACATGATGTGACCTCAAAATTTTATCGATTCCTTTTAATCCAGTTTTGAATATTCAGACACTAGAGTAAAAAAATTATAACATTCCTGGAGAGGTTTTCTCACAGTAATCTAACTGTGTAATCTCATCCTCTGCAAATATTTTGCAACGAGTTAGGTAAGGAGGAGCTATGGTTGAATATAATTCTCTATTGAAGTACAATAGAGTCTCTTTTATGCCGCAGAACACTTCCATGTAGCTGATTTTGATTCAACTACAGTTATGTCTTTCAGATTAACTTTGTGGATTTTGCTCTAAACAACTGAACAGTGAAAACCGGTGATTTATGTTATCTTCTCAATCGTATCTTAGTCCTCGTGAGCAAAACTGTAGACCGCTGAGCTCTAAATCAAAACCATATATTTTAAACTGGCGCTAAAATAAAGCCTTTTTGAAAAGGCAAAAGATATATTGTTTTTCCCATTCTATTTTGTTTATTGTGAAATGCAACATTACGCCTTACTTATACTAGCATTCTGATGAAGATTACTATTATAAAAACTTGTAGCGAACGCACGCCACTAATGATGATTTCTAGAACTCCTTAGATAACGTATATGTACATATGTATGTATTTATATCAGTACACAAAATTTCACTTAGCTCTTAGGAACAATTTGCACGGTATCATGTGGTCAAATTAAATACTATTAAAATTGAGAAAAATATTTGAATTTTAAATCCTAAACATCGCATATGATTACAAAAGAATAATATTCTTTAACTTTCATTCCATTTGAGGTGCTATAAAAGTAATGGTATCAATATGTGCAGAAAGGTTTTCAGTTTGGTACAAAAAATTCAAAATATGGAAAATTCTGCAGATTTAAGTTATGAGACGCAACAATCTGTTCACTGCCGA
>CM063501.1:174655660-174665660 GCA_032207245.1 Pardosa pseudoannulata
GCTGGTTCGTTGTTTTTAAGTTGATTTAAGTTTTGTTGACCATTAAATACGCTAACTGTTTCATTTCTTTATTTCTCTTGTTTTCTTGATGAAGGGGAATTTTTTAGTCAAGAGAAATTGGAGTAGTGAGGAGCGTGTCTGTTTTGTTTTTTTTTCTTCTCGTCTCAATTGCTGGATTTCTAAGATAAATAAAATGGCCAACAACATTTGTTTTTTGAGCTTGCTTACAGCTTTTCTAACCTCCAGCCAGAGCGATTTAGCTGCACCAACATCATCTAAGTCTTTTATTCTTAGTTCTTTAGGCATATATATGGGTTCTAAGTTTTCAATTGGCGACAAATACTCCTTTGGAACATGAACGAACATTTATACCATCCCATTAACTATAAAAACACGTAGAGCTTATAAAATAAACGTCGAAATAGTCAATAACTTCTTTGCGGCACTTGCTTGTCGAATGTTGAAATAACATGATATATATTCAAATCTGAAATTTGAGTCTAAATTATTATTAATTAACGATAATAAATTTAAAAATTTTATTTTTTTTATTATTAAGTATTCATGCCGTGAATTTAATTGATTTGTAATATAAATACATATAATTATCAAGTTTATTTGGGATAGTAGAATTGATATTTGTGAATGTAAAATATTCTCCGATATCTTCAGCACAAGAAATTCTATGATTGTTGCACTCTAATACAAATGATGAAAAAAAAAATTAAACATAATTATCAGTTTTCAAACAATAAACTACATATTTCAAAATGCTAACTTGATGCGTCAGTATATATAAGTGACAGAAATAAAAGGAATACTTATAAGATTTTTATAAGGAATATAAGATTTTTCAAATGCTGAGAAATATTTTTTTATTCCTGTTTTGACACGTCTGTTGTTCTGCGGTGCCTTTTTAAATATTAGAATATATATTTTATGATGGGGCTATGAAAAAAAAGAACTCTTCGAATTCTAAACTTTGCCTATAAATTGTCATGACTTCGAACTATGGAGAAATTTGGTAATAAATCTACTTGGTGAATGTTTTCCATCGCTGTTTGCGCTAATTTTCTCGGATCACTCGGAAACGCTGACTGGAATTTTAATAAATGCAAATACCTGCGAATAACGTCCAAGGTTAATGCAGAAGCACACTAATTTGATTTAACAGTGGGAAGGTATTCGTTTCCATTAGAAGAGTAAACGGTTGTTGATTATAATATTTGTTCATAGCTAACTCTATAAGAATATAATAAAATAGTAGCAAACACACATAAATAAATCGAAGAACGAGGTTTTTATTTTTAAATTTTCTGCTACAAGTATTCACACATTAAATATCATATACGTTCAGCTGAGAATCGAACCCTAGACTAAATATAAATAAAATCGATATCTTAAAACAGCCATTTGACTACGATTTATTCTTTAAAATCATAAAGTAGATTTCTTTAAAATCAGAAAACATCAGAATTTTTGCTACGTTGTACGATGTAAAAGAAGTACAATTATCCCTCGCCACTACGCGCTTCATGTTTTGCGGCTTCAGTGCTTCGCGCATTTTTTCAAAATATTCGTCAAAAAATAAAAATGAAAAAATATAAATATGTCGGCAGCCACATTGCAGAAAGAAGCGTTGTTACATGTGGATGTGCGAGAGAGAAGGATCCCTGCATGTCAAACAAAGAGAGGAGTTGACTCAGAATACGTACCACTGGCTCTTGAGATGACAAAGTCTGCAAGTGAGGGAAAAAATGAAGAGGAGATAAAAAAAACTGAAAAGCGTGGCCTTACCCAGGAGAATCTGTAACATTGTGAATCTGTAATTGTGCAACATGGCAAGAATTTACACAAGACGTCAAGAAATTGATGACAATATGGTTCGAGTTGTCGAGTTCAGCAATCGCGTTGACCGGTTTATGTCCTTGTACAAGGAAATTTTTAAGGAAAAGGAAAATTAAAGACAACAACTACCCATCACCATGTTTCTCTCCAAGGTAAAGCGCCCTGGTTCTACCGTCAGCGCTTCCAGCAGAAGAGTCTCCGAGTGAGCCTAAAACCTCTATGAGCGAAATGAGAGCCTCTCCTCCGCCACCAACAGAAGACTCTTCACCTCAATCAGAGATCAATGTTGATTAATGTTTATTACTCTATAAGGTTTTGAAATTAACCTTATTAATTACACTGAGATGTTTAAGGAATACTGTTGTAATTTTTTATTAAATGCGCAAAGTATAAATAGTGTTTACATTTTAAAACACCTGTGTACCCGCATACACGAAATTATCTAGGGGCAAATCTTTTTTCGCGGTTTTCAGCTTCTGGGGAAGGTTCTGGTCCCCGTTAACCGCGAAAAACGAGGGATCACTGTATAGTGTAAAAGAAGAAACATTTTCAGATTTAACATTACACATTTAAAAATTGGCATTCGGATTAGATATTTTTACAATGTCTGAATCTAATTTGACAAATTGCCGTGTTACGCCTCTGCGTACATAAGAAGAAATTTATATTTGATTCTTTAAATTCTTATATATACATTACTGAGTGGATTTTTACTAGTGTTAACCTGATGTCATCTCTACATAGGTACTCGCATATCTCGCATTATAAAAAACAATTAGACATATTGCTGAAATTTTGTGAAAAGTGTTATTGAAGGATCTAATTCGGTACTCTCTCCTTTGATTGAAATAAGCACTATTTATGACAAACAAAATTCAATATCACTGACATTAATGGTGCCTAGAACGGTTTAACCATAGAGCGTTAAAATTTTGTATTTCAAACCCTTGTAACATCTAATTATGTCCCACTTTTTTAAATTAAAATTTGCATTGTATACATCAGGAAAGTACAATTTAGCGAATATGTTAGCGTTACAGGTTTCCACCGGGTGGTAGTAATTCATCTCTATTCTTTGTTGAAATGATACTGTATTCACTGATTTT
Organism: Pardosa pseudoannulata; assembly: GCA_032207245.1. Classification (NCBI taxonomy): domain Eukaryota; kingdom Metazoa; phylum Arthropoda; class Arachnida; order Araneae; family Lycosidae; genus Pardosa; species Pardosa pseudoannulata. The sequence continues at coordinate 174,658,615 of CM063501.1, forward strand.
ATTAAAAGGTAATATGCTGGCTGTTGTAAAAAGTTTATTATAATATTAGAGTTTGAAGATCATATCTTACATTCAAATAAAATTATTTTAAATTGAGTGTTATATGCATTGCAGGAAATATAATTTAGACGTAAATAATTATAGATATATAATTTAGACGGCCTGTAGATCATATGGTTCTCCACATCTGACTTAATACATTATTTATGACACTTAAATAACCATCAGATATACAGTATAAATAAAAAAAACATGATTAAAATTTTCCAAAAATATATTCCTACATCAACTCGAAGTAAAATTTTTTCACCTTAAAACATTTGACATTTCTGATAACCGAAAGTATTACATATGTCACATTAAAAAAAAATATGATAGGGGAAAAAGTTAATAATAAATCAAATGTGACAAAATGGTAAAATACTTAACACAAGCTGTTTAGCTGGTGAATTAAATCGTTAGTTTTCTAAATTGATTCGTCTAACCCTTTTTGAGTTCTGATGGAAAACTCATAACTAAAGTATATCTCTCAAATGAGAGTATTCTATATGCTGCAGACACAAATCCTAAAATATTATAAGTCTGGTTTCTGGGATATAAATTTTAAATCATATTCTATGAATATATATATACTTTGTTTCACGAGATTCGTTTTTCTTTCAAAAATGTGAATTTATGAACTTGACTTAATGAGAAAAAAGAATTCAATTTTTCCGCCCATTGTGTTTTAATACGGGAACACAAATAATGTTATTGATCGATCTAACAATCGGGATTCATTTCCATCTGCAATATTGTATTAAAATATATCAGAAATGATCTGAAACGTTATTGACATGTCTGAAAAAACAAACTGCATGATTGTTAATGAAATATATTAATGATTATGTAACTGATATATTAAATAAAAGAATGAAAATTGTTTAATAATAAATATGCGCACGAACTTGAATTTTAATAATGCAGCAAATTTATAAATTATACACCGAAGAGACGAAAAAACTGGTAAAGGCATGCGTATGGAAATGAAAAGATAAAGAACCAATCAGAATACGACCCTGTGGTTTGCAAAGCCTGTATAAATCAACCAATGTCTTGCACAGTTTTTTGATTTGTTACTGTTGTGCAATGGAAGGTTAACAAGCATTAAGTGACTTTAAATGTAGTTTTATAGTCGCCGCACGAAAGATGGGACAAAGTATCTCCAAGGTAGGGATGAAATTTGAATTTCCGTACTACAGATAAAATCTCTGACATCGCTGCGGCCGGAAAAACATTGTGACCAACGACAATTGGGGGGAATCATTAAACGTGACAGAAGTTCAACTCTTCAGCTGCAGATTTCAATACTAAGTCATCAACAAACGTCATCTTGCGAACCATTCAACGAAACATAATCGATATTTGACTTTCGGAGCGAAAGGTCCATTCGTGTACCTTTGATGACTGTACCACACAAGATTTATGCTCAGCCTGGGCCAGACAACAACGGCATTGGACAGTTGATGACTGGAAACATGTCGCCTGGTCTGACGAGTCTTGTTTCAAATTGTATCAAGTGGATGGAAGTGTACGGGTATAAAGACAACCTAGTGGATCCATGGACCCTGCATGGCAATATGAGACTGTTGGAGCTAGTGGCATTGGGCTCATGAAGTTGGATTTATATGGGACTCCTGATACTTCTAGATAAGACTCAGGTGACACGTACGTAATAATCCGATCTGATCACCTGCACTCGTGTACATTGTGTATTCCGACTTGAAGAATTCTAGTAGGACAATGTGACACCCTACACATCCAGAACTGATACACAGTGGCTCCAGAATCACTCCTCTGAATTTAAACACTTCCTCTGGCTACTGAAATTCCTAGACATGAACATTATTGAGCATATTTTGGATGCCTTGCAACTTCCTGTTCAGATAAGATCTTCTCCACCTCGTAATGTTAGGGATTTATGGACAGGCATGCAGAATTCATGGTGTTAGTTACCTTCTTCACTACTACTTCAGACATTAGTAAGCCATGTCGTGTTGAGGCACTTCTGTGTGTTCGCGGGGGCCGTAAATGATATTAGGCGGGTATACCAGTTTTCTCGGTCTACAGTGTATTATCAATTGAATATCTACCCTTCTAGAATATCACTATTTCTTATCGCTCTCCGATTTTGAAAATTTTTCTATTAATATATATATATATATATATATATATATATATATATATATATATATATATATATATATATATATATATATATATATATATATATCCTGAAATTTGGATTATCGTCATGTATTCATATATTTTACATTATTAGAAAATAAGCAAAATTCGAATAAAAAATCGAATCTTATATTACATAGATTTTCCTGGCTCTATTCCGGATGACGGCCGAATAGGTAAGAAAGTAAACTTTAGTAGTTCATTAATTCAAAACCGTCTGTTGGCATGGATATTTAGAATCAGCTTCAAGTATTTCTTTAATAAGACCTCATTTATAAAAATAAGCACAAATCATACTGTAATAAAATATAGATTAAAAAGAAATTTTCATTTTTCTAAAAAAATTTTTAATTGCCCTGTTACAGATATTCTTGGATATACTGCATAAAGATATAGTCCTCTTCTTATTATTAACTTATAATATTACCATTGTCAGTGAAATATAAAATAAATACGATCATGCAAAAACGTATGTAGGGAACAAGCAGAAAACCCATAGACTTAGCTTGCCACCCTCAGAGTTTGAGAATTGTTTGAGAACTCGAAAGACATTGTGGCCACGGACGTACTTTACATGTCGCAGTTAACTTTTAATGAACACGGTGGATCTTAGGCCCGATCCAGCACCGATCCCGCACTTTTCCAGTTACGAGATCGTTGCATTTGCTGACTGAGGTACCGGGCCTAGTGAACGAGGCTTACTTGACTTAGACTTTAAGGAGCTCCAAACCGTGTAAGTCAGTTCTAGGTGGATGTTCTATCTAAACGTCGTTTAAAGTAGCATTCTCTATGCATATCTATGATCTGAGCACTTCAAAATAAGACAAAACCTGAAAAATATATAATAATGTTTTGTTACATTAAGTTGTTAAGTTAAGTGTTAAGTTAAGATCATGGTAAAGTATGCCAAGTGTGATAATCTGCAATATAGTTTTATAGTGTTATCGAGTTCAAAACCAAAATGAGTCCAGTGATTACACTCAAGAAACGTTAAGCGCATGGAAAGGAAAGTACATACAATTAATTAATGGTAACACTAAAATTACGTTATGACACATTTATTGATATGAACAAGCTTTAGAAATGAATTACAATATAGTGGGAACACACCCATCTCTCAAACAATGTACTCAGAAAAAAAAGAATCCACAGAAAAAATGGCTAAAAAAAAACTACCGCCTTTTAAAAAAAAACTAATGGGGAGAAGCTACCGTTTACTTTTTGTAACCTCACCGCACCATGCACGACAAGAGTACGCCAAGCAAATAGTATGCAATTCACCAACGCGCAACACCCCATTGGTCAGAGTTATCACTCGGGGACACAAAGAGCAGCTGTAATCGCTCTTTTGGCGACAAGGCACGAATAACTAGTTAACTGATACTATATGCGCAAAACATCTCACGCATCATGACATGGCACGCACTTCAATCCCTGAACAGTTTGGCCAGCAACATCCACGTGATAAAAAACCTACACTCCTCAATGACGATCAGGCAAACTCAAAGCAAGTAATGCCAAATTGATAAATACAGTAGAACCTATTTTTAACGACCCCAAGATACAACGACCCCTTCGTTAAAACGACCATCTTATAAAGTCCCAAATATTTTACCATACGAATAATGTTAGATTTGAATCATTACAACGACCCCAAGAGTATTAATTTTCGTTAGAACGACCGCCAATATAAGTCTGCAGAACTCATGAACAAGTGGGCTATTTCAAAATTATTGTACTGTTTTGCAACTTCAAGAAACCTATACTCCTCTCTTTGTGTTTGCTTGAAGTAGGGGAGGGGCGTGACGAAAAGGGGAGAATTAAATTTTGAATTATCTTTTGACGAAACTTTACAGTGTTGCGGAGAAAATTTGAATGAGGACGATTTTATTGCCTGTATCACCGGAAATGAAGAAATCGTCCCAGCTTTTAAAAAAGTGAATGAAAAAGAAGCCTTTAATACAATCAATGCCTTGCGTCAATATTTTGAAGGACAATTTAATTCTGAAGATTTTCTTCAAAATCTAACGGATATGGAGTCACTGATAGTGAAAACTTCCCAAATGAACTTGGAACAGGCGTCAATCAAAGACTTTTTTTCAAAAATTTAGTAATGGAAATACAAATAAATAGAAGTGTTCTCTAGGTATGTACTGTTGCATCATTTCTTTGATCATATTTTTATTGTATTTCATTACAACGACCATACGATGTTGGTCCCACAGGGGGAAGTTATACCGAGGTTCTACTGTATTAAAATTTGTGCCACAGACAATAACTGCCTTATGTTGTGTAAATGAGGTGTTCGGAAGATCACTACACAACATATATTCACTAAATTAACCAAGAAAAACCTCTGTGATAAGCCCAAGTTCCAGATTTTAAAATTTATTTAAAATTAATGAAATCTAAAAACTGCGCATAAGACATGTATGAATAATAAGTTCTTAACGAAATGAATTAAATATGCAGAGATTCGGCGTAATTTCATTTGGTGTATACGATTCTGGAAATTCTTAGTACCTGCAAATGACATCTCATTTATCGCAAGACACTTGATGATTTAATCTATACCAGATATTCCTTCCAGTTAGATTGTTATTTGATTATGCTGCCAATAATCGAATTCGGCGCTAATGTGGAACATTGTAATGGTTTCGCTAGAATATTAATGGCGTCGAAATGCGTTCCTTATGTAAAGCGAATTAGCGATTCTACTTTTATTAAATAAGTCTGGAGAATTACAGTCATCGTATAAAACATAATAATTAGAGATTTTAAATAATTAGTAATAAGTAAAGGGATCGTTGAAGGAAAAGTATTCGAATATTAGCATATAGAAGTCATATGACGGGATTAGTAAAATTTTAAATTTTCCAAAATTGTACAGTACCCTATGAGGCAGGTAAAAAATGTTTTGTTTTTTGGCTAAGAGTTATCTGGTATACCCTCAATAATTTGTTTATCTTCATACTCCTCTAATGTCTCCCGATACTGTAAATGCAGTTTAGAATCCCGTTTAATTCATTTGATCAAACTGCGTAGTTATGTATAAAAAACAAACATACGAGCGAACAAACTTCTTAATTTTCAAAGATATATAACTTAAACACTAAATGTTTATTAGTCCGTGAAATAGACTCATAGATTTTTATAAAAAGAAATTGTTGTTAATGCCGGTGATAAAATTTTCATTGTAACATAAAATAATCGACGATTAAATTTAAAATAATCACATATGTACCTAATCTATTATTTATACTAAATATGAAGAAAAATTATTTACGTAATATCTAAATTCAGTGTTAAAACATACCAATAATGCAGACGATATTTAAATAGTTTAAAATAAGAAATTATTAAATGATATGGTTAAAGAAATGACGTCATAATAGTAGAAAAAAATGTTATTTTTACCTATTTATTATGTGATAAACTTAATAGCCTGCTCTTAACCGGGGAAAATAGAGCTTGAAATAATGGCATTAAACGCTAGAAAATGGGAGGAGGTTTGGATTTCGAACGTTTTAGAGACTTGCTTTGAAATTTGCTAACCCTAACTCATCAAGAATTCATTGGTTACTTCTATCCATTCCAGGTCCAACTACTTCATAAATTGGAGGACAGACGGACAGATAACTTAGGCTACTATTATATATGAGATAATAGCCACCATCTAAATTTTTCTAAACGTTTTTGAATAGTACAGTAAATAATACGAAATAGTACTTTCTTTTCTGGAATATCTCTGAATTGTTTTATTAAGAGTATTGTTATTGTATAAATAGATGACGAACTAGTAAAAAAAAAGTATTTTCATAGTAAGTTTGACAAACATCAGTAATATGAAGGTTATATCTTTCGAATATTTTGCTTTACGTTGTTTTTGCACTAAAGTAGACTTTTGATTAGCCGGATTCTGAAAAAAAAAAACACCTGATTAATTGAATGGATTTCTCGTAACGTAGCGTTAATTTTTCAATCGATTTATTTTATTTCAGGTAATTAGGGCTTTAATCATTTGAAATATTTTTGTTATTATATAGGATATCCGAGCATTCTTTACCAGAAGAAATCGTTAAATGAATCTGGTGCATTTTTATTGTGTAAACGCCTTGCCCTAAAAGTGGATATAATAGTATAACTTTTTCCCACAGGTACTTTCAAACCTCCTCCGCCTTAGAATCTTGCCATAATTCTTTTTTTCTTGGAGTAGTTTTGGTTTATCCAAGTTCGTGTCAACATATATGACTGGTCGAGGAGAAGTCTCTTTTCTGATGGTATTGTAACAATGAGTTGCACTACTGGACAACGCCAGCGCGGGAGACTAATCGATGGATGAAATAAATGACAATGACCCCCCTTGGACAGGAGGGGTTGCTAACGCTGGTCAGTCTCCTTTGGTTCTGACAACAGTAGTTATTGGATTTTGCTCGATAGATTTGAAGGCCCCTTCAAAGAAAAAGTAGGCCAAGACGGAGCTAACGGATAACTTCATCAGATGCAGGGAGTGCTTCACCATCTTTTTCCTGAACAGATAGCGTCATGAAAGGCAGGGATTTTCTCCAATAATTCCAGAAGTATATGTAGACTCCATATTGATACTTAATTTGTTTTATTTGCGTCACCAGATAGTTCTTCATCAAAAATAGAATTGTAAAATAAATAGTCTGGAAAAGGCTAAGTTTTTGCTCATTTGTATCGGGTGTCTTATTCCTTGTGTTATATCAACAGGCCTGGTATATGTAATAGGTATGGAATTTTCTCAAAAATTACATGCGGGAGCCACGATATCACTTCTCTCCATTAAAAATTTCCAT
>CM063501.1:174675660-174678160 GCA_032207245.1 Pardosa pseudoannulata
GTTTCTAAAAATTATCCTCAAGAGAAAACTAATATGAATATAAATAGTCAGACATTCCTAGAATTTTAATTTATTTTTGCCAAAACTAAACAAATATGTTCTCATGGTAGTTGAATTTAAAGAGGTTAGACTGCTTTCACAAATACAATCTCATACATAAAAAGAAAGAGCTTGTAAAACTTCTAACTTATAAAGTATTTTTATACTTTTTGCAAATCAAATATGGTGAATTGAATATCACAAAGAAAAGTTTAATAAATTATAGATAGGCTCCAGTAAAAGCATGTACTGCGATAATATAATGAGTATATTTTTAAACGTACACGAAAGAAATACACGTACACTTATATTCAAACAAGGTTGTCTGCATATATCACTACTACTTCTAAATCCTTTTCGTACTTTGAAAATAATACGTGTTGCTACTTTTAGCTCTGCTAATGTATGTCAATACAATTCTTCCATTGTCATATTCTCTTCTTACTGTCACATAACATCTCGTTGATAAAGGTCTTAACCATCTACTATCCCAGTCGTTAAAAATGAAACTACGGAACTCACTGTGGTGTCCAGACTTTGCGACTCCATGGTGAGCCGCCGACTCCCACGTAACTCTACATCTCAACTCTAACGCACGCGCAAAGCTTACCAGAGACAACGAGTTGGATCCGTCGGACTAGGACTCTCTCTTCCAACGCTCTCGCGCTTACTTCTATTATTTTATGTGTGAATGAATAAATGTTTATAATGTTAAATGGAATCAGTCATCATTCACCTTAGTGGTGACACTGTGATGTCGATCAGGACAATAATTCGTGCTTCACGTGCCTTTCACGTCTGCTTATAGGATTATTTTGCTTTCCTCACCATCAACAACAGAGAAAAAGTGGTTCACATTGATAGCTTAAAACCTATGTTCTTGTGGGCGCCTGAGCTCGCAACAGCTATATCTTCCACACCTACAGCCCCTTCGATATTTGCGTCACCAGCGGTAGATGAGTATACAAGAAACACTCCTTGCAAGCCCAGTGACTCATCCGGTCACTCTATCACGACCTGCACATGCCGTTGGGTTCAGTTAAATCTACCGTTGCCACTGGAGGAGGAGTGATGTGGTATCCAGACTATGCGACTCCATGGTGAGTCGCAGACTCCCACGCAACTCTACAGCTCTAACGCGCGGGCAAAGCTTACCAGAGACAAAGAGTTGGATCCGTCGGACGACGACGCTCTAGATCTAGACCAACGCTCTCGAGCCTACTTCTATGATTCTATGTGTGAATGAAAAAATGTTTCTAAAGTTAAAGGGAGTCAGTCATCGTTCACCTTAGTATTTTCATTTCAAGTGCATAGAACTAGCAGGTGCAACTCCTTTCAGATTTTTATGTAGAGAAATATAGTACTATTCCATTACAAGATAAAGGTGACATATAAATATCAAAAACCAAACCTTCAATAGACTTCATTGAATCGAATAAACATTATATATGTTTTATATGGCAATTACAGTTAATATAAGCAATGGAATTGAAAATTATTGAATTTTCATATGTTGTTAAATTTGATATACAGAAGTGGATGAAATGTCAGAATACCGCTTCGAAACAATGTTGTAAATTCTCTGTGTCGAATATGCAAACCAGTGTTTGAGGGTGGAGTTAACATGATAAACAGGCTTCATAAGCACATACGTAAAAATTCATTTTTCGTTTACTTACACACCATGTAAAGCTTCATTTTTATGTAGCAATCAGTTCAATTCATATTAAAGGAAAAATGAGTGACTACAAATATCTAGATGGTATAAAAGAAGGTGACGAATCATTGAGAACAGGAAACAGGACAGTCTGAATTTTAGATTTATATAGATATCACTGTAACACCCACAGTTATATACCACTTAAATAAATTCCTTCAAAACATCAGATTCAACGAGAATTTAAATTTCTGTTCATATTAAATCATCCGATTTTGCTGGATCGCATATGATGACCAGCTGATGCATTTTCTAAAATTTCACTTCAATGAAAAGATGATGGTAGAAGCTGCTCATTGGTACGAAGTATCGCGAGTTCAGAACCCACTGACGGCATGTATGTTGTTAGCATATGTTGGAATTGGACATTAACAGTAGATCACGGTTTCATTAGACCTCGTGCAACAAAATAGTAGATCATTGCATGAAAAGATATATTAACGGACTTTGTTATCAATTTCATCATCTTTAAAACTAGCAAATCAAATGTGGCTTAGTTTCTTTTCAATTTCGGCCAATTTTATTTGGCCACAGAAATGTTGAGAGACCGTCAAGGATTTATGCAACAAGAGATCCCCGCTGATTTCACGGAGTAATAAAAATATACTTTATTTGTATATATATATATATATATATATATATATATATATATATATATATATATATATATATATATATATATATATATATATATATATAATACAATATATACATTTTTTTTCCACTGATATTTTTTTATATAAA
>CM063501.1:174680660-174700660 GCA_032207245.1 Pardosa pseudoannulata
TATATATATATATATATATATATATATATATATATATATATATATATATATATATATATATATATATATATATATATATATATATATATATATATATATATATATATATATATATATATATAATATATATATATATATATATATATATATATATATAGGTACTTTAAGTAGAGAAAGAATATTAAGAGTGGAGGCAGTAATACCTACACTTTGATGAGATACCAAATCGCATTTTCCAGTTTATCAATGATATTTTATCCTTCCTAGTAAATAAAAGTAATATAGCATGATATTTTACAAGAAAACGTGAAAGAAATTAGTGCTTAAATAACCATTAAATCTTCTAGAGTTAAATGTCTTTACAGACACAAAAATGCACTCACACGCAATGCGCGTGCCTCTGTTTTGTGTACAAATATAAGGATATATCTACTTGTTTTGTAATTTTTCCTCATTTAAATATTATAAATTTGCTTTTTTTAATAAATGAGACATACTTGGTTTTATAGGGTATTTCAGTTGTAAAATGTCATAAAATATTTTTTTACTATCACCATTAAATCTTATATCAACTACAACGTATACAGAATTCACTATAAATAAAAAAAATGAAAAAAATAAAAATGTCTTCCATCCGTAACTTTAATTTGGTCCAAAGTGTGAAAGATAATTTTACGTAATTATATAAATAAAGTAAAATTTTAATTAATTTATTTTTATGATTTATAATTATTATTATTTATTATTTTTATTATTTTTAATTAAACAACTTTATTATTTTTAATTAAATTATTTTTACTATTATTTAAACAAATCGATTTAATTAAATTTCTTTACTTATAGAAAATACACGTATATGCAAGCGTCTGTGTTTATATAAAATTATCAACGAATTACTACTTAAATTTACTTCTACTTAAATTTTATGAATGTTAAATTTAACATCTATTATAAAAAAGAAATTCGTTTTCATGTAAGATTACGAAACATAACAAATAATTTCTTTCATTTAACTACTTCCTTTGACTATAAGATGAGTAAAATGACTTTCTTATAAAAGTAAATAAATCAATAGAAATTGTCTTTCTTCAAAAGCTTGACATTTTAACTTAAAAGATGAAAGAAATTTTTGGATTATTATCTTTATAACTTTGATAGTGTTTAGTTTCTTTACATACACTTTCATACAGTATGTTTTTATGCTTTTATAAACGAATTTCTTAAATTTTAACTATTAAAACTTATGAATTTTTAATTTAATATCCATTGAAATAAAGAAAAGTAATACAGGTATGTTTTCATTTAGTCCTACGAAACTTCAACATATTTCCTTCCCTTTCCAGAACACCATTAAAATTTCTTTTAACTTGGAGACGCACAAAATTGACTTTTCAAGAAAAACAAATGAGTAAATAGAAATTGAGGTAAATTTTTCTTCGGACTCAATCAAGTTCCGAGTCTCTCTCGAAATATCGAAGACTCGTGTTTCACATTAAGTGAGTGTGTCTTTAAAAGTAATACCCAAAAGTGTAACGGCATGAAGATATTTATAACTCTGGCGCACGAAGTTTAAATTGCTTTTACCCCGAAACTTTAATAGCTCCCCATAAACTTATCCAATTGTGTACACAGGAAGTTACTTTTATTATTATTTAAACAAATTGATTTAATTTAATTTTTAATTTACAGCAAATACACTTATGGGCATGTGTTTGTGCTTGTATAAAATTATTTCTTGAATTACTACTTAAATTTACTACTACTTAAATTTTATGAATTTTGAATTTTGCATCTTTTATAAAAAAGAAATACGGATTTTCATGCAAGCTTACGAAATAATCCTTATAGTTTTGATAGAGTTTAATTTCTTTATGTACACTTTTATACAGTATGTGTTTGTGCTTGTATAAATTAATTTCTTAAATTTCTCCTCCTAAAATTTATGAATTTTTAATTTAATATCTACTGAAATAAAATAGAGTAATGCTGACATGTTTTCATGTAGTCTTAAGAAACTTTAACATATTTCCTTCACTTTCCAGAACACCATTAAAACTTCTTTTAACTTGGAGACGCACAAAATTGACTTTTCTAGAAAAACAAATGAGTAAATAGAAATTGAGGTAAATTTTTCTTCGGACTCAATCAAGTTCCGAGTCTCTCTCGAAATATCGAAGACTCGTGTTTCACATTAAGTGCGTGTGTCTTTAAAAGTAATACCCAAAAGTGTAACGGCATCAAGATATTTATAACTCTGGCGCACGAAGTTTAAATTGCTTTTACCCCGAAACTTTAATAGCTCCCCATAAACTTATCCAATTGTGTACACAGGAAGTTACTTTTGTGGAAACGGACGTAATGCGAACTAGAAAAGAGAGATAAATGATGATGCCTACTCGGATTCTTTAAAAAAAGAATGAACAAATATATCTTTTCTGCTTACATATTTCTGAGAGATTTTCCTCTTTATTTAGATATAAAAACTCTTACAATTTTGCCATATTTTAACGGTTTATTTCTTTCATCTTATCATTTTTGATTATACCACAAAAGCGGTGATTTATTTAAATAATACTTATTTCCTATTTAGTTGTCGATAATACCAAGCTTTTACAGGTATTCGAGAAATGGTTTAAGGTTTGTAAAAATGTGATTTTTTTTTTTAAATTATTAACTTTGAGGAAAATTCAGTCTGGTTTTAATTTATTATTTTTTTAATGTCGTGTTTGTGTTTCATAAATTTAGCTTTATTTTGGTAAGTTGTAGATCTTATCTACCATTAAAGATAACTTCAGTTTATTTACTTTCCCAATTCCACATCTTGCTTTAGAAATTTTACTGAACTGATTAAAAACCAAGAGACAGAAAAAAAGTCATTTGTATATAAGACTGTTTCTTTTAAATAATTCCAAAATGTCATTATATTAAATAAATAAGGTTTGTGTTCTAATATTAGACAAGCTTTAATTGGATTTGCTTTTGAATTTTGTATAAGAGACATTGTTAAAGTATGTAGACTACATTTTAAAATGTAACTCCTTTTTTGATTATTTTTTGTTTTAATTTTTTATATAATAAAGCTTTCTAATGTTTACTTATTATATCATCAATCATATAAAATACTCCACATATACACACACACACACACATATATATATATATGTGTGTGTGTGTGTATATATATATATAAACATATATATATATATATATATATATATATATATATATATATATATATATATATATATATATAAATATATATATATATATATATATATATATATATATATATACACTCATGTCCATAAATTAAGGATAATTCAGAATCACACGGAAATTGAGCTCTAAAATAAATATTTTACCTGTAGAATTATCGTACACATCTTGAAGAAGAATATGCAAATTGCAGGAAACCACCAGATGGCTTGGATAGTACGTCACAATGACGAGAGTGTATGAAAGCGGTATATAAGGAAGGGTAGCAAAGAAGTAAATTGTTCACAAGCGCTTTAAAAGCCTTTCAGTGCAATAACCGCATAGTTATGGCACAAAGGAAGCATTTGGATGATTTTTTACGTGGTAGAATTATCGGACGACTGGAATGTGGACGTACCCAGCTGGAAGTATCCGAGGAACTTGGAATCGACCAGAGTGTCATCTCCAGGCTTTGGCAACGACTCAAACATGATGGTAATGTGAGTAGATGTTACAGCACAGGTCGCTCCCGAGTTACTACGCCGAATGATGACCGGTATTTGGCAGTTACTGCCAAAAGACGGAGCACAGCATCAGACCTGTCTCGTCAGCTCTCTTCAGCTACCGGTACGACAGTTTCAAGGCAGACCGTGTACAGACGCTTAGGGAACATTGGTCTATATGCTCGTAGGCCTGTCAGATGTGTTCCTCTTACCGCAACTCACTGTCGCCTGCGATTATACTGAACTAGAGAGCATGCATTGTGTATCCGACGAGTCCAGGTTCAGTTTACATTCTGATTCTCTCCGGACTTTCATATGGAGAGCTTCATGTACCCGTTACCACCAAGAGAACACCATTGAACGACACCGTTACAGTGGTGCAGGATGGCTCGTTTGGGGAGGAATTATTCTTGGTTCCAAAACTGACCTGCATGTTCAGAGTGTGACGATGACAGGCCATATCTATCGGGATGTCATTCTAGAACAACATGTACGTTTGTTTCGGGGCGCCATGGGTCCTGAATTTCTGTATATGGATGGCAACGCCCGACCTCACCGTGCAAACACTGTAGACGAATGCCTTCAATCGGAGGATATCACCCGTATGGATTGGCTAGCATACTCAACGGACTTGAATCCAATAGAGCATGTGTGGGACATGCTTGGCCGACGAATTGCAGCCCGTCAACTCCCTCCCAACTGTCTATCGGAACTGCGGAGGGCATTGCTTGATGAGTGGTGTAATTTTCCCCAAGATCAGATTGATAATCTGATACTCAGCATGCGTAGGCGTTGTAACGCTTGTATTGCATCGTCCGGAAGACATACTCCGTATTAACCATCATAATAACCCTGTTATACTGTTTTCTGTAAATAGTTTATTTTTTTTTAAATTTGCTCCAGGGAGTAAAAATCGCAATTTTTATTAATTATGTGAAACATATAGCATCTTTTTTGCTCTTTACCTTTTGTTTAATAAATAGACTTTACAAATAAGTCAAATTTGTTTTGCTTTTGCCTCTTTCATTGCCTGAACTTCATTATCCTTAATTTATGGACATGAGTGTATATATATATATATATCTATCTATCTATCTATCTATATACATATATATGCATATATATATACATATATATATATATATATACATATATATGCATATATATATACATATATATGCATATATATATACATATATATGCATATATATATATATATATATATATATATATATATATGTATATATATATATATATACATACATATATTTGTATGTATTTAGTACTATTTAGATGTACAAACATACTTTTATTTATATGTTTATGTATGCAATTTTGTATAATATTAAAAATAATAGTAATTACATATATATATATATACATATATATGATTGATGTAATGGGTAATCTGTCCTATCACACAGGGGTCAGCTTATAGAGGATGTATAAGATAAACATAACCGAAATTAAAAGACATTTAAAAGATTTTTTTAAACTTATTATCTTTGAGGAAAATTCAGCCTGCCTTTAATTTATTATTTTTTTATTGTTATGTTTGTATTTCATAAATTTAGCTTTCTTTCGGTAAGTTGTAGATCTTAAGTATCAAAAGGTAACTTCAGTTTATTTCTTTTCCCAATTTTACATCATGCTTTAGAAATTTTACTGAACTGATTAAAAATCAAGAGACTGAATAAAAAACCATCTATGTATAAGACTGTTTCTTTCAAATAATCCGAAATGTCATTACATTAAATAAATAAGTTTTGTTTTCTAATTTTATATAAGAGATATTTTTAAAGTCTGTAGACTACATATTAAAATTTAATTCCTTTCTTGGGCTATTTTTTGCTTTAATTTCTTATATAATCAAATTTTATGATGTTTACTTTTTGTATCGTCAATTCGTCAATCTTATAAAATAACCCACATACTCAAGCAAGCAAGCGCGCACACACACACACACTATATATATATATATATATATATATATATATATATATATATATATATATATATATATATATATATATATATATATATATATATATATATATATATATATATATATATATATATATATATATATATATATATATATATATATATATATATATATATATATATATATATATATATATATATATATATATATATATATATATATATATATATATATATATATATGTATATATATATATATATATATATATATATATATATATATATATATATATATATATATATATATATATATATATATATATATATATATATATATATATATATAGTAATAAAAGTATTAGATAGAAAATTAATGATAGGAAACTTTTTGAAAATAGTTACTTTGTAATGAGCTCCACGCAGCAATTATATAGAGGTAAATAAATAAAATAAATATAATAAAAAAAGGAATAAGGAATATAACTCTATTAAGTCTAAAAAATATTAAACAGAGAGGAAAAAAATGGATTGAGTGTGAAAGGTTTACGACTTCCATACAGGGTTTAACAATTTTTTGATCAGGACTGAACGTTCCTGCACACCTAAAAGTCCATAAGAATATGACATAAGAACACTAATTAGAAGATTAAGACACTAATAATAAATCTATACAAAAGCCAATTCATTCAGTATTTATGTTGTTAATGAGTCATTAAATATTACAGTTTTATTATTTATTGAGAATTGGAAATTTTTATTAGAAACTTTAAATCTACTTGAAAATAATTATTTGTATAAAATAAAGGGGAGGAGATAATTAGCATTTAATGTTAATTCTAAATAAAGATTAATATTAGAATTAAATATAATTGGATTACTTTGGAGACGTTGCGCTATAAATAATTAAATAATATATTACATTTCACATGGGTGGATAAGCATATATTCCAGTCGAATATTTTATTAATTGTAAAGTTGTAGTTAGATTTTTTGTCGTAAAGTTTATGTAAAATTTTATTATTTTCAATTTTTAAATTGACATCTAAAAATGGGGAAAAAACTTTATTATCTTTAACTGTTTATACTTTTTAAATTATTTTTTTCAGAAATGTGAGAAGCATATTTTTTACAACAATATAAATCTGTATTGAGAAGCTGCAGAAGGGCATCTTTGCAGGTAAACGGCAGACAAGAGAATGAAATGAAAAACACTTTTCTGGAACAGAGGTGTACCCAAGAGAGAGACAGATAGAATTTTTCCAAGGCACAAGAAACTTAGTCAGCGAATTTAACCGTTAGTTCAAGAGAAAAACTAAGCTATTTGCTGGTGACATAATTTTAATTCGAGGAATCTCCTTTGATTAAAACATTTTGTGGTTGAGAAAATAGATTTTAAATTATTATAATAGGAGAGAGGAGGTTTTTAATCAGATAATAATGTTAACTAATTTATGTATATATATAAATATATATATATTATATATATATATATTATATATATATTATATATATATATTATATATATACATATATATATATATATATATTATATATATATATATATATATATATATATATATATATATATATATATATATATATATATATATATATATATATATATATATATATATATATATATATATATATAAAACAGAAAATGCCATTTGATCCCTCTTAAATAAGACTTTGAAAAAACACTAAAATGAGAAGAATATGTAGCTTCAGTAAAAAAAGAGCTTCTATTTATATATATATTGTCACGAAGATTCGAATGAACACACCATTTAACGTAACAGAAGAATTTATTGAAGCTAAGTAGCAACTCGCAACTTTACAAGACCAAGAAGTTGCCTACAACTAGTGGGTATCAGCTTTTATACCCGAACAGAATATTCGAGAAATAACTAATTTACATATTAAAGAAAGATCTAGAATAATCAAGAACATAAGGAAACAATAAACAACATTTTTAAATTAAAAATCCGTACTTTGGATAAACTGCTACGTCAAGCATCGAACCCATAATCTCCGGGTCTGGAGCGCGTGCTTTGACCATTCGGCCACTGAGATAGTTGGCTAAGCTTCTTTATGCGGCATTGCTCCTATCTCAAAAAGACAGCGTCTCGCTGCTATTTAGATCTGGAGCGTGTCACAGGTCCCTTGTAAATTTCTTTTGACCTCTCTTCCGGAAGAACGACACCTGGATTTCGTCCATCTTCACTTTCGGTCTGCTTCGTAGGATCATGGTACGGCTTCATACGTAAAACATGGACAACATCTTTTGGTTTTCTTTTTCGGGAGGAAGGATCGAAATCTTGCACTTCATAGGTAACGTCGGATAGACGGCGCAACACTTGATAGGGACCGAAATACCTCCTTAAGAGCTTTTCTGAAAGACCAACCTTTCGGACCGGGGTATAAACCCATACGAGGTCTCCAGGACTATAAGACACCACTCGGTGCTTAGAGTCATAACGTCGACGGTCTTTATCTTGCGCTCTCAGAGTATGCGTTCGAGCCAACTGTCTCGACTCTTCTGCTCTGGAAATGGTCTTGGCTATGTAATCGTTATTTACATCATCAGGGCAGAATGGAAACATCGTATCCAGCGTCGTTTCGGCTTCACGTCCATGGACTAGGTAGAACGGTGTGAATCCTGTTGTCTCCTGCTTGGCAGTGTTATAGGCGAACGTCACAAATGGTAGAATTTCGTCCCAGTTTTTCTGTTCGGTGTTAACATACATGGACAGCATATCGGCTAGAGTTTTGTTAAGGCGCTCCGTCAAACCATTTGTCTGGGGATGATAGGCCGTCGTCATGCGATGATCGATATTACACATATCGACGAGAGCGGAAACAAGTCTGGATTGAAAAACGGCACCCCGATCTGTAATAATGACTCGAGGAGCTCCATGTTTTAGAAGAATCTCTTCGAGCAGGAACTTGGCTACTTCTTCGGCTTCAGCAGTTGATAAAGCTTCTTTATGCGGCAATATATACATATATATATGCATATATATATATATATATATATATATATAACAGAAAATGCCATTTGATCCGTCTCAAATAAGACTTTGAAAAAACACTAAAATGAGAAGAATATGTAGCTTCAGTAAAAAAAGAGCTTCTATATATATATATATATATATATATATATATATATATATATATATATATATATATATATATATATATATATATATATATATATATATATATATATATATATATATATATATATATATATATATATATATATATATATATATATATATATATATATAACAGAAAATGCCATTTGATCCGTCTCAAATAAGACTTTGAAAAAACACTAAAATGAGAAGAATATGTAGCTCCAGTAAAAAAAGAGCTTATATATATATATATATATATATATATATATATATATATATATATATATAAAACAGAAAATGCCATTTGATCCTTCTTAAATAAGACTTTGAAAAAACACTAAAATGAGAAGAATATGTAGCTTCAGTAAAAAAAGAGCTTCAGTAAGTATAGTAAATTAGTTAATGGCTGACTGACTAAAATGATCAACCCGTATAATTTTTTGTTTATTTTCGACCATAGCGGTACTTGCCAAACTATTTGTTTGACAGTAGTAGATTGTTTTATACAGGCATTTAGAGATGCCAGTGTCTGTGAATAACAAAGATTACCTAAGTCCAGACACAAAAGAAACTACTTTATCGCCAGCATTCATGTGCTATTTATATAAAAGAGTATAAAGTGAGTTTTATTCGCAGTTTATTAGATTGAGATTTCTATGGTAATTTCAGATTTTCCTGCTGTTTTTGGCATAAGCCTGGCTTACAGTCTTTCCTAAAATCGTTTTCAGTGTTTATTTCAGCTGCAGCTAATTTATATTTATGTTCATTATTTATGTTCTTTATGTACTTTGTTATTTATATATATATATATATATATACATACATACATATATATACATATATATATATGTATATGTATATATACATACTTACATATATATATATTCTACCTATATATTCTACTTAAAACATTGTTTATTTAAATCCTAATAAAATATAGCATCGATGATTTGTTGGGCATAGGCAAACAAAGGAATCTTAATCAATTTGGGTTCACACACCAAACCTGTCTCAAGACGCTCTCTTAGTCCTGATGCTTCAAGTGTTTTATAATAGATTATTAAATATTCAAGCGCAACATTAACAGGGTGTGTTGCATTTTCTGCTCTCAAACCCCTAAATTATTAATTTTATGTTTATATATATATATATATATATATATATATATATATATATATATATATATATATATATATATATATATATGTGTGTGTGTGTGTGTGTGTGTGTGTGTGTGTGTGTAAAGTTGTATGTATGTGATGAGATTATTTCTTATCACAAAGGAAAACTCTTGACTCAACTTTCACTCATGGTTAATCATGGACCAATGAAAAATATCGTTAACCAAATGAATTTGTAATAACAATATAGTTTATTGGAGCAACGTCTCTCACGGATGACTATACATCTCAATTAAATAGTTATTTGGTCCAACCATTTAAAGTTTAATTACAAGTCATGTGGTGAACTCAGATGATGTAGTTTAAGCGTCCTGATCTATTTTCATTTACTTATGTAACCGGAAGTTTGGCGGAGCAAAGTTTTCAAATCAACAGTGGAAATAAAGACATTTACCAAAGTTTCTAGGAATAGATCCCAGAAAAGGATAAAATAGCCAGAAAATTGTTTTAAGATAGATATTATTACGTTGGTTAAATTTTAGGATAAAGGATAATATTGCATGCATATACAATATAACCAATTCTAAAAAGTGTTAATTAAAGTTAAACATTTAAAGGTTTCATTCCTTCTAAAGGGTTCTTGGTGCATACTGCAAGTGTATTTGTTTTATTCGATCACAAAGATTTGAATACTTCATAAAATTAGAAAGAAATGAGAAGGAAAGCGAAGCCTGTTTGAACTCATATATAATTATGAATATACATATAAATGTATAAATATATATGTTATACTACTTTGGTTTCTTAAATGTCATGTGGTACGGTCCCCCTCCTTTCATTAATATTTTGTATATTCTTATTTATTTTTTTAATGGTTATTAAAATATGTGTATTTAATATATATTTATTGTTGTATGTCATAATCTTTAAGGGGCGTTTTGAAAAGGTTGAGTTCCCCCTTAAAAAATTTAAATTTGTTTTAAAGAATTTTTAAACATTTATTTTCTATACAAAAGAATTATAGTACTCATTTTTGGTGTGATCATACAGTTCTTAAGTAGTAAAAATCTGTAAAATGTAAGCTGTGTCAATTTTTGTGGAATTTTGTAATATCTTTGGTTTCTTAAAAGCCATATAGTGCAGTCCTTTTTTTTAGTGATCTTTCAGAAAAACGCCATTTCTTGGCATTTTTTTTTTTTTTTTTTTTTTGCCAAGATCGCCAAGAAAAAAAAACCATGGCAGCCGGAAGAGTGTAGATATTGCATGTGGTCCTTAACAAGTATTTTTCTTTACGTAATTTATTATTGAAACAATGGATAAATGACATTCAGTTAATTAAACATTTATATTCTTTGTTAATTCCTATATAGATATAATTCCATTTTACATATCTCTTCATGCAAATAAAATTAAATAAATAATAAATTGCTCTAATAAAATCATGAGATTGCACTTAATGATAAAAGTAGATTAAAAAAATGCAAAATTATTTTTAAAAAAATTATGTTGTATTTGTCTATAACAGTATTTATTTATTAGCAGCATTTGTCCCTATTTATTTGATGTATTTGTCATGTTGTTTTATTGTTTTGTTATTTAGGCTTCCTTCATCTCTCACATTTTGATACATTTTAAGTTCAAAATTTGAGTTCAATTTTGAACTTATTATATGAAAAGGATTTATATAAAATTAATTTATCTATGTTAATAATTTATTTTATATAAGTAGAAGGATTGAGATGACATTACTAAAAATAACAATACAACATGAATTTTCTTAAAATATTTTTGCAATTCTTTATCTACTTTTATCATTAAGTGCAAATTCAAGATTTTATTGGAGTTTAAACACATCTTAATGACAAATTATTTCTCAATGTTTATGAGGTTTTATCTAAGTTATTGTCTAACGAAATAATTACTAAAAAAGATACCTGAGAATTACAAAACTTTTTTTATTTTTTAGTTCTAGAATTCTATCCATCTAAAAAAAGCCTAACTATGATTAAGTTGTTAGGGTCCTAATCTTCAGAGTTTGTGGATTGAAATCCCATTGAGGTATGGATGTTTCTGGCCGTTTGGAATCGGCTTTAAGCAGTAGGTCCCATCCTCATTAGCTCTCGTTTTGAAAAAAAAATGTAGACCGTATTGCTCCAAACCAAACCATCTAACATCAAGCTCAGAAGAGCAAGAATTTTCACGCAGTGCGCCATCTAGTGGCGTTTTTAAATTTCGAGAATATCATTTCAAAAATGTACATGTATCAAGCATTATTAGCATGTATCAATAATCTTCTAGTAGAACGTTTAAACTTTTAGGAAGTGGAATTATGAAAACGACGCAAAGCCCAACCACTGCCACTTCGTCTAAATAGGGAGCGAAACATCCCCAGGGCAAAATCTACACATGTTCTGTTTCAGTAGAAATTTAAAGCTATTGCAGTAAAACGTGACTCTGTTTTCCAATTCAATCCAATTTGACAAGTTGCTTCCTCTTTCTACCTGTTTCATCACATAGAACAGTAAAAGGAAATGGTGAAGCCGAGTTAGAAATCGGGAAATTCTTTTCAAAGCGCAATGAGATATCGTTTAAGAATGATGAAAAAGTCCTTTTAATTCTTTTGTTTTAACTTCTTCTTTTTTATATGGAAAATTAGAAATAGGGAACTAGTCTTATATTTTTGATAATAAATGTCCTATGTTTTCATGATAAAACAGTATTTGTATTTTGCTGTTTTTTCTGTTTTAATATTATTGTTTTTATTTTTAAACTTTATTTTTATAAAAAGCTTATAATATATTTTTGTTGTACATAACTAGAGTAATAAATCTTTAAGTTTTTTTTTAGAATTTTGTAATATGATTATAACGATCTATTATAATTATTTTCTTTGTTGTATAAATACATTTTTCTGAAAAACTTAAATTCGTGGAAATAATTTTTTTGAATTTAAATTTGTTTTAAAGAATTTTTTATAACTTTATTTATCAAAAGAATTATAAATATTTTTGTGTATCATATAGTTTTAGTATAAAATCGTAAAATATAAATAATTTTTGTAGATTTTGTAAAAATATGATAATAAAGATCTATTGCATTACAGATTATTTTCTTCTGTTGTATAAATACATTTTTCTGTAATAAAAATTAAAATATATTTAGAATTTAAATTGTGATTTATTTTTACTTTATTTTTACATTTGAATACTCATTGTGTAAGATAGTACTAATATAGAAAAAATGTAAAATATAATTTAATTTTTTAGAATGTAATATCGTTAACGATCTTGTTAAGTTATCTTTTGTTGTATTAAATCTTTTTTTTGATAATAATCTTTATGGGGTGGAAATGAGTTATTGAAAATTTTAAATTTGTTTTAAAGAATTTTTAAACATTTATTTTCTATAAAAGATTATAATACTCATTTTTGGTGTGATCATATAGTTCTTAATAGTAAAAATCTGTAAAATATAAGCTGTTCAATTTTTGTAGAATTTTGTAATATCGATAATGTAGTACCGTCTATTGCATTACAGAATATTTTCTCCTGTTGTATTAAATACTTTTTTTCTGGTAATATTAAAACGGCTGATGGACGTAATGCATTAAATACATAAATTTAATATACATAAAACAATTTTTTTTAATTTGTTTAATGCATTGGAGACTGATTAAATTTACTTGTGTGTGATTATAATTACTTGTGTTAAATCTGACGCCAGATTTTACATAAATAAGGATACTAATATTAAAAGTTATAATCTTATAAATGCAGATTATGGCATTTTTATGCTAACGGCTCTTCGCCTGTGGAATATATCTGAGAAAAATGTTCTAAAAATGGAATTTTTTTGTGTGTTCCTTATAACCCTCAAGCTGTTAGAAATAGATTACGTTTTTAAAAAATATTAAGCGAAATAACTTCTATTCTTAATATTTTCACATATATGAGAAATATTAATTTTTTACAGTAATTTTTGCTCAAATGGCAGCAAAATAAATCCAATGACATAATTTTCTGGAAAAATATAATAAACTAATACAACAATATTGTTATCTCTATCAAATATCACGATTTAAATGTATCTCAGATTAAAGAAATAGCTACATTTGGCTCGAAATTGCCTAACTTTTCATGGGAAAGTATCTCTATCCATTGGGAATATAGCAAATTAAATATTTTACATCGAACCAACCGATTTCGGTCTTCAGGGAATTGAAATACCTCTTTTTCTCTTGCCCGAACTCAGGTCGAGCATCCCAAAAATAAAGCATTTTCGTTGGGCGTTGGGCAGAATATTTTCTTCTGTAGTATTAAGTATATTTTTCTGGTAAGAGTAATACGGGTGATGGAATGTTCTCAGTCCATAAATATGACAATGTATGAAGCAGTTTAAAAAAAATTAATTCTTGGGACTCTGAACCTTGCATTTTTCATCGGAAACTATCGGAAAATGAATCCGTCGCTTTTTTTAACGTGTACCGGTCGACGTGTGATATTATCTTAAAAAACATTATTGAAGGAGTTTAATCGTGAAGGCTACTTAAAATATCACATACAGAAATGATTTTGTAAAGTAATTCATCAATCACAAAAATCATCAATCATAATTTTAGTTCATTTTATGTAGCTGCGGTTACTACGTAGCATATAATTTAAAAGTTGCTTCTCTAAAAAAAGTATTTGAGCTTTCCCTATTTTTTCTTTTAATATTTCACAGCCAAATATTTTGAAAATGCTAATACTTTTTCAAAGTGCACTTTACGAGCTGTAATAAATACATTTGTTTTATGGTCAGATCTAATCTATAAGCATTTATAAAGTAATGAAGGGTAAATGTTTTATCTTCTTATGATTAACGGAAATCCTTGCTACCCATAGTCCGGCATAGATAACAGCAGCTAGATAGGTTTCCATTAATGTAAAATCAATAGGATTCGAGATATGTGTAATTCTAACGGTAAAGCGATGATACGATTTGAAATTTCCCTTCGATCATTTGAATCCGTTTTAACGCATTTCATCTTATCAAATCATCAATACCATTTTAATGCGAGCGTTAATTATTTTGCATTGATTTCCGGCATGTGTGCTATTAGAAAAACATAATATTGATTTTGTTAGCATTATTTATGATGCTAAATTAAAAGTAAAAATTTCAAATAAGAATTTTTGTATCTTTAAGAGTATTAGTTTAA
Organism: Pardosa pseudoannulata; assembly: GCA_032207245.1. Taxonomy (NCBI): domain Eukaryota; kingdom Metazoa; phylum Arthropoda; class Arachnida; order Araneae; family Lycosidae; genus Pardosa; species Pardosa pseudoannulata. The sequence goes on from CM063501.1 coordinate 174,695,764, forward strand.
AGATCATCCCCTTAACCCAATAATTTGTGGACTGTGATTAATATTACTGTACTTTATGTCTCCAGATTTAATATAAATCTCATTCTTTAATCAGTTTTTTCTCTCTTTCTAAACACATACACATACACACATATATATGTATATATATACACACACACACAATATATATACATATATATATATATACATATATAATAATATATTTACATATATATATATACTATATATATATATATAATAAATATATATATATATATATTATATATATATATATATATAAATATATATATATATATATATATATATATATATATATATATATATATATATATATATATATATATATATATATATATATATATATATATATATATATATATATATATATATATATATATATATATATATATATATATATATATATATATATATATATATATATATATATATATATATATATATATATATATATATATATATATATATATATATATATATATATATATATATATATATATATATATATATATATATATATTATATATATATATATATATATATATATATATGGTGCCAATAATGCCAACATGTCATTTCAGATAGCGGTTATGAACATTTGTAAAAGCGATAAAAAGCAAAAATTACACTTATTTAAATAGTACAAAACACAATACAGATAACTATACACAGAATGTATACAAGATTGTTCAAATTACATTTCTAAATGCATGGAGGAAATAATTAAAAATTTCTAAATCATATGGAAATTGACGAAAGAATATGGGTACTTAAACTGTAGTGCCAATGAAAACCAGTCACTTGCGATTTTATGCATTTTGTTGGATATAATAAAAAATATAAGAGGAATTATCCTGAAGCCTCGGGCGTATAAACAGAATGATACACGTCATATATTTCAGCTAAGAGTTTTTCTGAAAATCCCATAGGGGACCGTCAACAAATTGAAGAAAAACGTATATGTTTTGGATAACCCTGTAAAAAGTAATGTATGAAAAGCGTTGAAACTTTAGCACATGATTAGGATGCTTCTTGTAATAATCTGTGTTCATTGTTATGAGGATAGCACGTATACTCGTGGAGAAATTAAGGTTTTTATAAAAACAATCCCAAATTTCTCCAAGTGTTTTGCTTATAATTTGCAGAGTTCTCAATATCAAATAATGCTATTTTCAGGACGCATGTCGAACAACATAGTACACAATGAAAAGCAGGAATTACATTTATTTAAATTATACAAAACACAATACAGATAATTAAAGACAGAATTTATACACATATTGTTTCCATTTTTACATTTGTAAACACATGGAGGAAATATTTAAAAATTTCTAAATCACATGGAAACTTACGAAAGAATATGGGCACATACACTATATTGCCAATGATCACTTATCACTTGCGAATTTTGACAGTTTATTGAATATCTAGAAAAAATACACGATGAGATATCCTGAAATCTCAGGCGTGTAAACAGGATGGTACACGTCATATATTTCAGCTAAGAGTTTTTCTTAAAATTCTCTAGGGGCAGTCAACAAATTCAAGAAAAACGAATATGTTTGGGAAAACCATGTAAAACATAATGTATGAAAATCGTTGAAACTTTAGCACATAATTAGGATGTTTCTTGTAATAGTATATGTTCATTGTTATGAGGATATCACGTATACTCGTGGAGAAATTAAGGTTTTTATAAAAGTATTCCCAAATTTCTCCAAGTGTTTTGTTTATAATTTGCATAATTCTCAATATCAAATAATGCTACTTTCAGGACGCATGTCGAACAATATTTTAGTACACAATAAAAAGCAAAAATTACACTTATTTAAATAATACAAAACACATTACAGATAATTATATACAGAATTTATACACATATTGTACCGAATTTTTACATTTGTAAACGTATGGGGAAATACTTAATAGTTTCCAAATTACATGGAAATTTATGAAATAATGTGAGTACATACACTGTATTGCCAATAATGACCGGTCACTTGCGATTATAGACATTTTGTTGAATATCTAGGAAAATACACGAGGAAGTATCCTGATACTTCAGGTACGTAGAAAGGATGGTAGACGTCATGTATTTCACCTAAGAGTTTTTCTGAATATCCCTTAGGAGACCCTAAACAAATTGAAGAAAAATGAACATCTTTTGGCTAACCCTATAAAAAGTAATGTATGAAAATCGTCGAAACTTTAGCACATGATTAGGATGCTTCTTGTAATAATCTAAGTTCATTGTTATGAGGATAGCACGTACACTCGTGGAGAAATTAATGTTTTATAAAGCATTCCCAAATTTTCTACCAAATCTTTGCTTATTTGCAGAGTTATCAATATCAAATATTGCTATTTTCAGTGTGACTGTGAAACAACAATGTGCACAATACCCTGCAATTCACATTTAAAAATGTTGGATGAAAGATGAGCAGGTTTACTAAATAATGTTTCACTGCTTATGCGAGAATGCAGTCAAACTATAATGTGTTAAATGACGTGTATCATCCTAATTACACTACTGTGGTTTCAGGATAACTCCTCGTGTATTTTTCTAGATATTCAACAAACTGTCTAAAATTGCAAGTGACTAGTCATCATTAGCATAATAGTGTCCTTTATAAATGCAATGAAAATGAATCAAAATGCAAAAATTATCAGCATTCAAATACTTTATACTGTATACAAAAATTTTATACACAATTGCAGTCGGACAAACCTCAGTTTCCGATTTCTAAGAAAACGTGCATACATGGTGATAATAAATATAAATAAAGAATCAAAATTAAGGGTCACCCTAAACTACAGTAGATCCAAACATTCTGTACTATTAGAACAGTTTGATCCAGGAACAACGCTTGAAAAATGATCGCATCTGATTTTCTGTTCGTAATCAACGAGATTTTAATTGAAGAACTTTTTTTCGTCTACCCGGAGAGAAACACATCTGATCTTTTCCATTCTCGTAATAAGATCCGAATCTAATCACAACAATTCGGATGGAAGCAGAAATGTTCTTAAGAGATTGCGTCCCAAGGAAAGTTAAACAATCCTCACTTGTTTGTCCAGCTCCATCTAGAATAAGGTCGGTTCTATTTTTGTGAATATTCTGAGAAAATAAATGATGTGGCTGTTTTACATTATCTATATATATATATATATATATATATATATATATATATATATATATATATATATATATATATATATATATATATATATATATATATATATATATATATATATATATATACATATATATATATATATATATATATATATATATATATATATATATACATATATATATATATATATATATATATAATATATATATATATATATATATATATATATATATATATATATATATATATATATATATATATATATATATATATATATATATATATATACATATATATATATATATATATATATATATATGAGTTATATAGATAGATAGATAGATAATCACACAGAAACACAAAAAGATCAAATACACCTTTATTAAATAACAATACCAAAAGTAATATATAATAAATATTTTAACAATTACTGAAATATTACTAAATAATATATATGAAATATTATTGAATTTCTTCTTCTACTGCATTTAAATATTTTTAAAGTTAGAAGTTACCTAAATAACTAACTTTCTTTAGCTGCCAACCAAACTTTAGCAATTTCCACAATAGTGTAATTTTTCACATGTGTCACTTTAGAAATTCATGTGTAATATATTTTACTTAATAGAATTACTTATGCTCATTTTAAGAATACATTTAAAAGATGAATATTTTAAATACCAGTGTTTAAGGTCCCTAGTCTCCTTAATATAATGACTGTCATGGTCGATTATTCAAACATTTTATGACAACAAATATCAAATTCATTCCTAATGGGGACATTCTTAACATGTCATCTGAAAAGAATGAAGGTAATGAATTTGGAACAGCATGATTTCGATTCTTTCCCTCCAACAATACAAAATTAAAATCTCGAAATTTACAAAAGGAATGTCAAAAATTCGGTGAGTCTCGGTTGTTATTTATAACAACTGTTACAAGTGTTGGACAATTTGCACCCTCCCATACTGTTAGATTATTGCAATTTTTGATCTTTGTGAAATAGTGGGGATTTATATTGAAAATATATGATACAATTTATTTATGGTGACGAATTCTTGTTATTCTATATTCCTTTTTTATATACATTCTGTATACATTTACCTACATACACTCATGTCCAAAATAATCTTTATATTCTTAAATTCATGGATTTATGAGAAACGGTAAAAGATAATTTTCTGAAGTTTTTCTGGAATGATGTATAACATTTTCACGCATAAATGTAAAGGAAAAATCTGTAGTACCGCATAAGCTATATAACTGTAGCACGGAAGATTAAAAACGGTGATAAAAAAGTGGGAAAGCAAGTCCAGGAAAAAAAAGGAATAATTGAGAAGAAAAATGAAGCCTTGTGAATTTAATATATAATGGGATCTTTACTAAATCTTTGTGCATACTAATCATAACTTATTTTAATGTGGTAAAAACGTTGCTAACTATAGGTTGAGTAACAAAGCTCCACTCTCTTAGAAGTGGTATTGTTAGCGCATTTACATCTGTAGGAGGAGGATGCCTGACAGAAATTGCTATTAAAGGAAATCCCATAAACTGTCTATAGGATCTGGAGACTTTGTTGGCAAAGATATTCACTTAATTTTTTCACTTGAAAGGAATTCGTCAATAAGGTTTCCTCAACGTAGAAAAGCACTGCCGTCGATAAATAAAAAGTCAGTCCATATACACTTTTTAAAATTCTTACATAAGAATCTAAGACATCATTCCGATACCTCTAGCCGATC
>CM063501.1:174705660-174708160 GCA_032207245.1 Pardosa pseudoannulata
GATTTCTAACGGCTACGAATATCCATGCTAGCAGAGAGATTCGAGCCACCGAACTCTGGTACCAAAGAGCAGCTCTCTACCATTCGACCATCGTTCGACTTCATAGCACAGAAGACATGTGAATTCAAAGCTATTGTCGTATAAATATATTTTTATTAAAGACACCTTAGACACGTAAAACAGATTCTTGCTAGTATTGTCTTTTAAGTTCCCAAAAGATAACTCTGGAGGTGGTAGGCCAAGCCTGGGGATCTTCTGTTTGATATCTGATACCGGGGCAACGTGACTAGCGTCCGTAGTATTCATGATGCTACAAGTGCTTCTCGGGTGTTGCTAAATGAGTAAATATATGTGTTTGTCATGAAGATATATGTCTATACCAGATGCACTCGAAAAAAATTAAAAAATTGAAGTGGAACAATATAATTATCTTTCTAATTATACTTATGAAATTTCCCCAGAATACCTAATGTTAAGTGGTAAGCTATTTTGTTTACCAAACTTATCTCTGAAATAACTTATTACTAAATATGCTGAAGTTATACATGACTATGTCCAAAAGTATTAAAGAATAATTCACTAATTCTGATATTATAAATAACACTATTTAAAATAAATATAATTATTTTCTTAACTTTAAGCAGCTTTTATTAGATATTATTTGAAAATTTATAATAAAATCTGCCAAACTCTGTTTATATCCTCTTTTAATAAATTAATTTATTTCCTTGTAAATTAGCTTAAATGATTCTGCATTTTTCAGTTACGAAAATTTCTCTTAATCTCTTGGGTGAAAGCATTCCTAATCGGCCTGAGAATTACTTAACGTGAAAACTTTAGTAAGCCTTTCAGAGCTAGGAATTACATACTCAGTAATGATTAAGTTACTACAAACTTTGTTTATTATAAATCGACAATACCCTGGTGGTTGTCTTCAGAGGTTGGAAAATAACATTTTATAAATATTAGTTAATGGAATTAGGTAACACGATTTATATATTTAGAGAGATAGCACATTGTCAAATTTTTTAGAACTATTTCGGGTTCGTTTATATATTATTTAAATGCTAAGACTATTTTAATAATTAGTCCGTTAGCTTTTTCTTTTGACTATACGTGTTAATCATCATTACCATGAATGGGAAAGCAAACATATTCAGACAGTTGATAAAGACATGTTTCCCTTAAAAGTCCACCCAAATACCGAGCTTCATTTTATAATTTGGATAAAAGTCAGATATGCCGACCGTATAGCACAAGGAAAGTAAGGCAACACGTAGACACATAGTAACCAATAAGGAACTCTAGAAAAAGTGTTTTCCTAGGTTGAGTTAGACAGACGAACATCAAACTGCAAATGTATAGAACGCTTGGCAAATCCAAAGGTTTTTTCTGCAAACTTGTCATGTATCTAGCTATTTGGCGATTTCAGTCTGACAAGCAGACCAGATAACCGATTTAGCACACTTTAGAGCAGCCGGATGGCGAAAATTTACCTACAGCTAGCAAATATGTTTTGCTTGGCGATAAGGCGAAATTTATTCAGATGATATTTTTGGATAAGTAACAGTGGAGGGTGGCCGGTAAGACGATTGTTCACGTTTGAAGAACTCTGAACTCAAGATGCTTGGAGCGTTATTAAACCACTCTCTCACTCATCCGTCGTTTATATATTATTATAACCAAGAAATATTACAGAAACTTTTTAATTTTTTGGCGCAAACATCGGAAAACATATATTTTTGGCTTCAGACAATCATTATTTTTTTTCGCCCATACTTTTATTACGTATCTGGAAAAAGACATCACTTGTCCACGACTCGTTTTGAACTCATGGCGGTAAATGTTTCTTGCAGGGAAAGTCGGATTGACGCCGGTTCTATCATTTTTGGCGACATTATCACTTGTACTACAAAATGGAAAAGTAACAGTTATATATTAACAAGTTATATATATTTTTCTTTTTTAATAAGCTGGGTCTTGCTTTCAATACGTTACCATACTTATTAGTGTTTTTCTTCTGAACTTAACAGTTTTACTTCATTAGTACTTGCTTTTCTTTAGGGTGATAACCATATAATTTCATTTACAGTTGTTCGGTGTTCTTTGGTATCCATTCCCATAATTGTATCTCATTTCGGTATAAGGTCAGCGATTAATGCAAACTTTGTAATATAACCTGAGAATACAGTATTTGTTTACTAAAGTTGTTTATTTCCTTGATACCAACTAAGTAGTACTATGTTTCCATGGACCATCAAAATATATCTGGAGTTATGACTATTGTTCAATAATAGCAGGGCTTTGTGTAAAATTTACAGGCGCAATGATTTCCATTCCTCTCTTACATATTCTAGAGATCTAAGAAATGATTTTGCTCTTTTAGTTTTAAAAACCTTCCTGTTTCATAATTAAATTCTAAAATATATAGTACTAAAATTGCTAAATGTCTTTTAACTAACATTAATATTAAAGGGAAAACTGTCAACTATTGTTATTT
>CM063501.1:174713160-174715660 GCA_032207245.1 Pardosa pseudoannulata
ATCCATATTAACATTAGATTCGAACTAAAGCTATATCGAAGGGCATGTAATTAATTTTTTAATAGATCACAAAAATAAATACATAATAGAAGATATTTTTTAAATTATCATTGACATAAATCAGAATTAATAAATTTAAGCTATTTTACATTATTAAATTTAACATATCGTAAACTGAAGATTATTTTAATATCTTCTAGACTTTATAATACGAATAATTTTCTTTTTTTGTCTGAATTAATAATACATTAGATATATATGTAATTTTTTTTAATTTAATGCCAAATTTCAAGAAAGTGTTTTTTGAATTTAAATTATGTATTTTTCAAAAATGATAAAGTATATCACTATATTATTTAAGTAAAACATTTAATTAGTACTTCTTATTGCCACTAAAGTCTATATATCCTTTAATGAACTTTCTATTAATATTGTATACGAAAATCATTTTATTTAAAAGATTTACAATTTTCTTTTATTTAAATTTAAATTTAAAATATTTTTAAATTTAATGCCATTATTTCAAGCACTAGTTTCCCCGGTTAAGAGCAGGTGATTAAATTTATTAATTTATCACAAAAGAAATAGATAAAAATAGCATTTTTACTAGCATTATGACTTCATTCCTTTAACCATCTCATTTAATCATTTCTTATTTTTAATTATTTAAATATCGTCTGCATTATTTTAATACCTTTATCACTAAACTTAGATATTACGAAAATAATTTTCTTTTAAATTTTGCTTAAATAATACATTAGATATATATATGTGATAATTTTAAATTTAATGCCATTATTTCAAGCACTAGTTTCCCCGGTTAAGAGCAGGTGATTAAATTTATTAATTTATCACAAAAGAAATAGATAAAAATAGCATTTTTACTAGCATTATGACTTCATTCCTTTAACCATCTCATTTAATCATTTCTTATTTTTAATTATTTAAATATCGTCTGCATTATTTTAATACCTTTATCACTAAACTTAGATATTACGAAAATAATTTTCTTTTAAATTTTGCTTAAATAATACATTAGATATATATATGTGATAATTTTAAATTTAATGCCATTATTTCAAGCACTAGTTTCCCCGGTTAAGAGCAGGTGATTAAATTTATTAATTTATCACAAAAAATAGATAAATATAGCATTTTTACTAGCATTATGACATCATTCCTTTAACCATCTCATTTAATCATTTCTTATTTTTAATTATTTAAATATCGTCTGCATTATTTTAATACCTTTATCACTAAACTTAGATATTACGAAAATAATTTTCTTTTATATTTTGCTTAAATAATACATTAGATATATATGTGATAATTTTAAATTTAATCATAGATTATTTTTTGTTTCATCACCCCTACTAACAACAAATTCTTTTTATAAAAATCTAGGAGCCTATTTCACAGATTAATCAATATCTAGAGTTTAAATTACACATCTTTGAAAATCAAGAAGTTTGTTCGTTGGTGTGTTTGTTTTTTATACATAACCACACGGTTTGACTAAATGAATTCAGTGTGATTTTAAACTGCATTCATAGTATCAATAGAGTTTAGAGAAGTATGAAGATAAAGAAGTTGTTGAGCGTGTACCAGATAATTCTCAGAGGAAAAACAAACCATTTATTTACTTGCCTCATAGAGTACTTTAGAGTTCTGGAAAATTAAAAAAATTTAGTAACCCCGTCGTATGACGGGCTGTATGCTAGTTAACTTAAGAAACGTTACAAATAAATTCAATTAAATTTTCAGTAGCATTGGTGCGATGATTTAAATCGGAGGATTTTTGCTTTGAAGTCCAGCTTCTTAAGGACCAAGCTAGAGTACTCCACGGGAATAGGTTTTAAGAGGCGATATTGTAAATTTCACGATAGGACATATATTTGTAAAATTACCATGTGTATAAGATCCTCTAAAAACATTTCAGAGTTTTAAATATATATTTTTCTGCATTGTACACAATATCGCTTACAATGTATTATTTAAAAATGTTGTGAAAAATTTGGTATTAAAAAAGTTAGCGTAAATTAAGTAACACTAATTATTAATTGGCAATATTGTCAATTCTATCATAGGAGATATATTTGGAAAATTAACATGTGTATAGGATCCTCTAAAAACATTTCAAAATTTTAAATATATATTTTTCTACCTTCTAAACAGTATCGTTTACAACCTATAAATTAAAAATGTTGTGAAGGATTTGGTATTAAAACATTTAGCGTAAATTAAGTAATACTAATTATTAAAAGGCAATATTGTCATGATAGGAGATATATTTGTAAAATTAACATGGGTATAGGATCCTTTAAAAACATATCAGATTTTAAATATATTAAATTATTATATATATTAATAATGTTGTGAAGGATATGTTATTAAAAATTATCGTAAAATAAGTAACATTAATTATTAATAAAAGAGGGAAAACAATATAAAGAATATATCAAACAAATACGTGAAAATTAAGTATTGCTTCAAACCTTAC
>CM063501.1:174725660-174735660 GCA_032207245.1 Pardosa pseudoannulata
AAAACAATTCCTGTTTAATTTTGTTGGTTATTATTATCAAAATGTTAGAAAAAGATTATTTTTGAAAAAAATAAACGAGATAACTACTATTTTCAATAATTTCACATTTATGAGAAATGTTAATGGATTTTTGCTCAAATGTAAGAAAAATAAATCAAATAACATAATTTTCTGGATAAATATCAACAATCATGAAGTCTATGTCCCTCATATTCTTTTGAATTTCACAAATTCTTTACATTATGCAAGAAATAGCGACAAATGATACAAAACTGGGAAATGTGTTGCTAGAAAGTACCTTTATCTGTTGGGAAAATAGCAAATTAAATATTATGCATTGTACGAAATGATTTCAGGTTTCACGGAATTGAAATACCGTTTTTTCTCTTGCCCGACCTGTGTTCGGGCATTTCGGAATTGGTACATTTGCGTTGCCCAAACTGAATTTGGACATTTTAAGAAAGGGGTTAATCAGATTTTGACTCATTGTGTGCGGGTACATTTCGCAACGGAATTGCACCGGGAGCGGGCGTTTTGAGCGTAAATTTAGTTATTCAGTTAAATCTCAATAGATCGAAAATTATTTAATTTTTTAAAAACTTTTTGTATTTTATATTGAAATATATAAACAAATATATAAATAGAAATATATAAATAACAATCATAAGATTTTTGTAAACAAAAATATATTTTTTAGTGGATAAATTTATAATAGCATCGTAAATATGAAAAATCGAATAGAAATAGTAGTATATAGTTTTAATTTTTTTTAATTATGTGTTATATAAATATTTTTACATTATAAAAAATGAAAAAAGAAATCATAAAACTAATAATGTAAAAATTAGTTTTTATTTATCTAAATTTTTCCAGAATCTATGTAGTAGACAAGAACATTCGGCTTCATTTTCCTGTATATAGCGTTATTTTTGTACCCACAACAAACCATGTTGTTACACTAACCCGTACTAGTACGTGACCCGCGCTCAAGTATCAGTCGCCAGAAATCGTACTAGTACGTGTCCCGCATACGATGTGTTAAATATTTTGAAACTAACTGTTTAATTTTTAAATATAGAAAAACAGCTTTCTAGAAACTTGAAAAAGATGAACGTTAGTATGTGTGTGTTCGATAATTTTTTTTCAGAAAACTGCATAATATAATAATTTACAACTTTCTTATTTATAAAATTTAAGCTTTACTGCAGTTTAGGGTGTCCTCGGACTAAGAAACTTTATTTATATTTTTCATCGCGAACTATGTGAGTTCTTCACATATGACAACTTGGGGGCTGTTCCAACAACAGTTGAGTATAAAATTTTTGTATACTGTGTAACATATTTAAATAAGCATAGCTAATGCTTTTCATTGTATTTTCATTAAGTAATAACTTTTTAAATAATAAAGTAAGTACACATATTTTCAGTTAAATTTCTGTATGATTTAGAAAACTTAAAAAAAATTTTCTCCACTCATTTGCAAATATAAAACTTTGTTATGATTTCTGCATAGAATTTATAGCTATTGTATTTTCATTATTTAAATACTCTTAGTTTAATATTTTATTTAATTTTTTATAACTCTTATATCTGTTTATCACCGCCATCTTAACTGACATATTAGCACTATTAGCGACAAAAAATATTGGCACACAAAAAAGGCACACACTAAATTGCATTTTCACCAAATTTATTCGGTTTAATTTGCATTAGTTTTTCTGTGCTGATGGAACACGTAGAATGCTTGGTTTCGGTACCATTATTTCTGTTTGAAAACAATTTCTGTTTGTCGCGTAGCGTAAAGGGGAGATTTTTATAGTTTTCTGGTAAAAAAGGAGCTGTATCGTCTTATGTTTAGTTTTAGAATTCATGTTTTACCTTTATATGCGTATCTCAAGTTATGTTTCTGCTGACAAAAGAGTTCTAATTAATTAATATGAATGTGTCATTTAATTAATTGATATGATCCGGGAGATCAAATCCCTAAAATGACAATATATCTATTTTCATTTGTCATAACACATTTTTCTACCATTCACATATTTTCCGACATCTGTTAATTGGTAAGTAATTGTCTTCGTACCTGTGAAATTACAGATGGACGCCAAGAAAAAAAGAAACATTTGCTTCAACGCATCAGAAACTCCCATTCATCTATTTAAAGCTATAGAAACAAATATGATTAGGGTACAAAATGTGCGTAACTCCTATACACCTTTTATCAGCTTCTACAGGAAGCTCCTGTAAATTTGCATAATCCTAAATTCTTATACTACTGTCATTAACCCGTTCCTGACTAACGTCTCTTGGATGCGAAGCAACGATTTCACTCTTATCAGCCCAGCGTCGCCTCCACGACCAGCGTCACGTATGCGTAATCGAAGATCGGAACGTGTTATTTGAATGTTTAAATGCTAGATTTAACTACTAGATAGTGTTAAACGGAAATGGTTTTCACAGCTGTCAATTCGTTTAGCATTTCCGTACTGGTCCTCAGGGGGTTAAAGCATATTTCTGGACACGATAGTGGGATTGGATATTACTTGGTATACCTGCATACATGCATCAATGAAAATGCAGTTCAGAGCGTCCCCTTGTTCTTTTGGCGATATTTTTTGGCAACAATAGCGACAAAATTTAAATTTTGGCAATAAACATCCTTAAGAGCAATAAAAATACAGTAAAAGGTATAAGCTATAATTACTAAAGTAAGAAAAATATAGTATAGATAAAATTTATACACATATTGTACCAATTTTTTTATGTGCAAACGTATGCAAAACAATTTTTAAAATTTTCTAAATGATACTGACATTTAACAGAAAATATGAATATTCGCTTTAAAAAAGCAATGAAAATGCAATGAAAAATATAAACTATGAGTATTAAAATCAGTATTAAAAAACAGTATACATAACTTTTATACTCAATTACAATCAGGAAGGAACTTAAGTTGCTAAAAGGAAGAAACTTCCATATTTATGGAGGATAAATATACATAAATAATCAAATTCGAATGGCACCTTAGAGTGTAGGGAAGCTAATCGAATCCAAAGCGAATTATAGCAAACTCCAATTAAGAAAAGCAACGGAAAACTAACACTTCTCGCTGTTGCTTGGTTTTCAATATGAGTGAATATGAATATATTATTTTCTGTTGATAAGTTAATATAAAATATTCTAAAAAAAAATTTAAAGTCTTTGTCATGAATTAAATAATTATATAATATATAATATATATATCAAATTATTATATAGCATTATAATATTATTGTAAATATAACATAATATTATATAGACTATAATAATTATATTATAAAAAATTGAAGAAAAGTCTTTGTTTATTCAAGGTTTCTTTAAATTTATAACGATTAATTAAAGTCCCTAAGGCATAAAAATAAAAAATTAATAAACACATAAGTAACAATATGCTTGAATTATATACATATGTATATATATATATATATAATATATATATATATGTATATATATGTATATATATATATATATAATATATATATGTATATATATTGTAACGTACTGGAAAATAGGTAGGCGAGGCCTTCAATGAAACAGCTAGAAACTTAGGTATTCTTGACTAACTATTTTATTCACTAGAATAAACTATGTACAGATATGTACAAATTCAATAAACGATAACATTCAGGGATCTCGTACAGAGATAATATGCACATACAAGGATGCGTGGGATACCGGAACAGTATGGCTAGGGCTTTAAAACACAATAGCTGGAAACTACTTAGTGCCGGGATTAATGTTGACTCGATCACTCCGTCAGTCGATTAGCGCGGTTGGCTTTCACAGCAGGTTCGGAGGTTCCGAGTGCGTATCACGCTGGGATTCGTGAAGAAAACACAGGATGCAAGTCGATCCAAAATTAGAGTGCAAAGTCACTCTCGGCTGACTACTTCTAGGCAAGAAGTTAACTATCAATCAGCAATAACGGGGAAGGAATTCCCAAGTCGAATGTTCGACTATCTAGCAACGGAGACGCTGGCGGTCTCTAAAAAAAACAAACTCCAGACACGGAGATAAGAGCGGTCCTCGACCAGGCTCTAGCAGGTAGAAGCCTCGAGAGAAGAACAAAGCAAAAGCCCCCGTTCTAGTCCGGTCCTTTCCATTTATACTAAGCACTCCTTCGCTTCTCGGTTCTTCGAGAAGCTTCCCGAGCCAGGGTGACGCAATCTTGCGGTCACTCCCAAGTCTTCGATCAGCTGTCCTGGTTCCAGATGTAGCAATTCTCAGATTCATTAACTTAACCAACTTAATGGCCTTTTTGTAACCGCTAATGGGCGGCAAGGTGCACCCAATTATGTACACAGTAAAGGTCCATTCACCAGGTTACAATGTCCAGACAGTTCGGAGCCGTCGACCTTAATAAATTCCTTAAATATAATTCCCGAAGCTTTCTCTCCTATAGATGTACATTTTTTTTCTATTCAACACGTTTTACAGCTGTCGCCGGCAAATGACTCCACGTTTTTCCTCATCTCAACAGTTTATTTCGCTGATTAAGTTTCTTGTCCCTTCTGAAAATTATTTCTGTCTTCGCTCTTGGGTACACATCTTTTCAAGCAGAGTGATTTTTTCGCACCTCTAAAATACAGTTTGAATTAGACTTATGTCATTACCTTCAATGTGGGGCAACTACATTTTTATTACTGATAAGCTCATTGGATTTCTTCTTGTCCAGTAGCCCGGGCAAGTAAAAACAATAGGGGTTACATAATTAATGTGACTAGAGGAAAATAAGTTTTACATATATAGAGAGGGATAAATAGCTAAACATATAATAAAAGCAGCTATAAGTTACATAGCTGAAATCGAATTGGAATATATTAAATATATGTGCAAATGCAATATAATAGGTTTAATAATAAATTTAAAGACATTGTAAAAGTTACAAGACATACATTGTAAAAATTACACACAAGCTCAGACATTGTAAAAATTACAATGTCTGAGCATTTCTCTCTGAAACAATGTAAGGGCTCTTGAATTCATTTTATTACATTTATTCGAATCTGCTCATTTTCGAATTAAAGAAATAACCAAGTGCATAGAACAAGGATTTACTGTCTAAACAAAACTAAAATAAATGTAAGATCTTTCAAAAAGAAAGCAGAATAAATTAAAAGGGAAAATAGTCGAGTTAAAAGCACTTCTTCCGAACAAAGCATTCGAGACGTCAGACAAAAATACCATGTTTACTTTGTTAATAACATTCTAATTCCGAAATTTAGTTTAAAATGCCAGGTTATAGATAGTAAAATAAAAAAGATTCAAATGAAAAAGTTAACTTTGGAAACTGTAAAATGAGTGCTTGCTTTCTACGCACAATATAATTAGGGCTTTGTTGCATACGTAATAGGTTTGGAAATTCTTTGAAGCATACTTTACTTTGGCTTAGTAATAGTTTCTGTAAAAACTTAGGTATATAAATGTAATCACATTAGCATGGTGTTTTCAAAAGAATACCCTTATTATTGTTTGAATTTTCTGACATCAATATTGTGCATGACTTTGAAATACTCAGTTAATTGATGAATAAAACGAGATAGTTTCCTTCAGAAAAAAATAAAGAAATAGCAAATATAAAAGGACAAAAAGGACTGGAATATTTCAATAATACTAATGAAACATACATAATGTGTTCGCCCATACATAAGAAACAAATATTATGTAGCTATATGAGCTTGTAATAAGCACACATAACAGTGGACTGTCTGTTTTAAAAGAACAGAAGCTATCTAATGTTTATTCGACTTAATGGGTCTCACGAATGATAAGCTTAATAATCAGAAGGTTCTATTTTTATTTTTCGATTTTCCCTAACATTTTTATTTAATACTAAAATTTCTGAAAATTGTTTTCTAGAAATTTATTATATATATATATATATATATATATATATATATATATATATATATATATATATATATATATATATATATTCCCTATATAATAAGTTAATCCTATATAATAGTCCCTATATAATGAGTTTGGGTTAACAAAATCCATAGCGAGTAAAGTTTATCTTACCCTAAACTATCGATTCTATTCTAAAATAAATTAGTATAAATATGCTTCATATCACAGTAAAAATATTGTCATCCTAAAATGTTTAAAATACACCCTAACATTTAATGCAATAATTTCAAGCTCTATTTTCACCGGTTAGAAGCAGGCGATTAAATTTATGATTTTATCAAATAATAAATATCGCATAATAAATAACATTTTTCTTTCATTATGATGTCATTTCTTTAACCCTTTCCGTCAATCCTTTCTTATTTTAAATTATTTAAATATCGTCTGGATTATTTTCATACGTTTTATCACCGAAATTAGGTATTACGTAAATAATTTTCTTTTCTATCTGGTTTAAATAATCGATTAGGTACATATGGGATCATTTTAAATTTAATCATCGATTATTTTTTGTTGCCATGAAAATTTTATCACCGGTATTAACAACAAATTCGTTTCATAAAAGTCTAGGAGTCTATTACACGGACTAATAAATATCTATCCTTTAAGTTATATATCTTTGAAAATTAAAAAGTTTGTTCGTTTGTGTGTTTCTTTTTTTATACATAACCACACGGTTTGACTAAATGAATTCAACGTGATTATAAACTGCATTCACAGTATCGGGAGACTTTATAGGAGTATGAAGATAAACAAATTATTGAGCTTGTACGAGATAATTCTCAGTCAAAAATCAAACCATTTTTTAAAGGTGTCATACGGTGCTTTACACTTCTGGGAAATTAAAAATTTTACTGATCCCGTTATATGACGAGCTTTAATGCTAGTCTTTAATTAACTGATCTTAAATATAATAAAAAAAATATGGTTTATATATATATATATATATATATATATATATATATATATTATATATATATATGTATGCATATATATATGCTGTTCTCATTTGCACGCGTGTTTATAAGAAATATTTTGCACACAAGTGTTAAATTTTAAGTTTTTAATGATGAACATACTCGTAAAATTGAATGTAACTAAAACAAAATTATAAGTTTGATTACATTTTATATTTTTAAAACATAGTTAAAATTTATACCTATTTTAGGGGGTAGTACAGACATCTACTTACCTCTCTAAAACAAAACAATATTACTCTCTTAGTAATAATCTTAGTTCAAAATAAAAATAACATCCTTATATTGAAATTCTAAAAAATTTTGTGCAAAAATAATAAAAAATTGTCGCAACACTAAAAATTTTCATTGTGAAAAAAAAATCTTCATAAAGAAATAAGTAAACAACTGCCAAGCACTAGAATTTTTTTTTTTATATTTAAGCGGAATTTTTGATGCCATTTTTTAATGAGTCGAACATCTCAATCTATAATATGTATATTTTTTGAAAAATAAATATTTTTGAAGCTTTAAGGGTCTTGAAACCCTTAAGAGAACTTTCAACTATAGTTAAATCCAAGGAAAACCCTCTACAATACCTTAAAAGGGATTTATCACTAAATTATATGTAATTTACATATGCTGAAAAGTAATTTATACATACTTGTTATGATGAGGTATTCTCAATTTATATTTAATTTTTCAACTTTCGTAAATATTATTCTAATTTTCACACCTTGTTACATGCAAATGTATCCAAGTTGAAACAACAAGCTATTTTGTTTACGATTTTTTATTTGAGATGAAAAATGTGCGGATTTCACACATGATAGAGTAAAACTTATATATATACAAACAAATATATATAAAGATAACAAGTGTTAATTTAGTAAGATGAAAACTTTCAAACATATTATTCATTAGATTATTTTTTTACATTTTACAGAGAGTGTAAAAACACTTTCAAGAAATCTAGTACCGTATTTTAAGTGTATATAATTTTGATATATATATATATATATATATATATTATATATATATATATATATATATATATATATATATTATATATATATATATATATATAATATATATATATATATATAATATATATATATATATATATATATTATATATATATATATATATATATGTATATATATATATATATATATATATATATATATATATATATATATATATATATATGTATATATATTTATGTATATATATATTTATATATATATATATATATATATATATATATATATATATTTATATATATATATATATTTATATATATATATATATATATATATATATATATATATATATATATATACATTATTAGACTTTAATATCTCATAAAATTTCTTCTCCTTCCCTTCATATGTCTTCATATCTATTTTTCCAGCCACAAAACCTCAGATTTAAAAGGAGTTTTCTCGATTTGAAATCGTTAAACCCATATCGCAAAGCTAACTCTGAAACAAATGCTAATTTTCTGTACACTCTCAACATTTTCCAGCTGTTCCAGTCAAATGGTTCCCTTTTAGAACAATCTAAGTTCGTTTCTTATAGTTAATATTGTTGACTGAGCTACTCCCTCTTAGGGATATCCTGTACGTCATCTCACTGTGGGGGTTAACTCTGTAATCGAAAAGTGTTTTACATGTGTCATTCCAGGCTCTTTTCCGCTTAGAGAAAGATATCTTTTACCTAGTTGTAACAATAAGTTACATTCGGTTCAACTTTTTTTACATCTTCCCTGTGAGTCATCGTCAAAGACATACCAGAACAGGACCAGTTTGAACTAGAAAGAAACTTCGGACTTCTCCCAACCAATAGAAGGGTCATTGGTTTGGGGAATTCTGACACCCCGTCTTTCTAAGTGGACCCCTGTTTTATTTCTCCGCGAGGCAGTCTGATTTTTTTAGAGGACAAGGTTGTGACGAGAAGAGAGTAGAAGGTGAACGCTGCTGGCATCCACGGCTTGACGGATAGACTTTTTGAGAAAAATCATCACCATAATTTTTTTAGGGCCGGAGACGACACGAGAGCAGTCTTCGATATCTACAAATAAGTTGATTATAGTTGTATTCCTTAGGAATTTATTTAATTGTATAAATTCATTTAATCAAGACATATTTGTGCATGTGTTTCTTAATCAGTCTTAATTTCTTCTTTCTCTAGGCCAACGTAACATTATTTTTACACTAGTCTTAAATAAAGTTCCACGTTGGACTTGTTTCTTTTTATGTTATTTAATCACGACTGCAAGCTGCATATTAATTAATCTTTTCATTGCTGAGTAAGGTGCTAAAAATTATCTTATAGCGGGTGGATTAATTTCTCCGGTTTACATATTTATATCTACGTGTTTGTGTAAGCAAACAGGTGTTTAAGACTTCCAATAATTAATTTTTCATTTAAATAGTTATTTCAACTTTAAAGCATTTCCTTCTAAAATGTTTAATAGATCCCAAATTTCTGTTACTAATTGTTTCATATGTACCAGTTTTTAAATTAATTACCTTAGACATAAAAGAAGGATTTACTGGTTACAAAACAAACTACTTCGCAAGATTTTTAAAAGAAAATGCACTATAAACTAAAAGAGAAAATTGTTTATTTGACAGCAGTTTAAACAAATCTGTTTGATTTTCCTGTAAAAATATCATGTTTACTTTGTTAATAGCAATCTAATACAAAAATTTGGTTTTAAATGTCTGCTAAATGGTAACAAAAAAGACAGAGTTAAAAAAGTTAAATTTGAGAACAGTTAAATAGACTCTTTCTACACAAAATATAATTAAGCTTTTGTTGTATATATAATAGGTTCGGCAATTTTTTGAAGCATACTTTACCTAGTCTTAATAAAAGTTTTTTTAAAAGTTTGGGCAAACATATTTAATTATATTAACTTCGATTACTCAAACAATTACTTTTTGGGAATTTTAAAAGTGTTGTGAAATATTCTGTTTATAGCTTTTAAAGGTTCATTTGACAATACGAGCTGTTTTGGAAATAGAAGCAAGGAGTAAAATAAAGAAATATTTAAAATATTTAAAAACTATCACGGATAAACATTT
>CM063501.1:174743160-174748160 GCA_032207245.1 Pardosa pseudoannulata
ATATATATATATATATATATATATATATATATATTATATATATATATATATATATATATATATATATATATATATATATATATATATATATATATATATATATATATATATATATATATATATATATATATGTATATGTGCAATATAAAAAGCAACATTATATGTAGTCAATCTTATAATTCTTGCAGGAAGTGGATGCTAACGTCTAACAAGAAATATATTTTTTATATTTTGAATAGTAGCGGTTTAGTCTGATATCATTGTTGAACTTTATCCATTCCTTCGCCTAGAGATTTTTTAAATACAAATGTGAAATAGAGAGCAATCAAATAAGCCATGTAAGTCATTTCCTTGAGTAAGGAATGTATATTTAATGTTGGTGTTATTATTCAAGTTAAAATGTGCAAGATATACTGGAAAAATGTCTGTGGTCTAGAAAATTTAAACAGAATGCTATATTGCTGATTATGGAGCCGTGGATTACAGTCGGCTAAGCTTCCCTCTCAAATCCGGAGGATTCTGAGATTCAGGAGTCTGAGTTAAGTACTTCAGTGGTAACCGGGACTCGTGGAATAAGTCGCATTATCCACCAAATTTCCAAATTGACACCTCTGGTGGTGTTGGACTAATTCTGCGGTTCACCTTTTTCGTCCTGGCTTCTAAATTACCAGGACCTAGCTGATATCTTTGTGTTGTCTTAGAGAGTAACGTTGGCCGCCTATATGGTGTACCAAAACTAAAATGGTCAAAAGATATCTGAAGCTTAATATTGGCGAAAGCCATAAAAGACTTTGAAAATAAATATATATAGTATTTGATAAAAGAAAGGTACTTAAATTTGAGGAAATATGAGTAATACCGCTCTATTGTTAGTTTTGATACGTCTGTATAAATTTCAAGGCCTTTGAGGGAATGATTTGATTTGTACTTGATCTAAAAAACACTTTCTTACCGAATGGAGATAAATTGAAGGATTTTACTGTTTGTACAAATGCTTTAACAAGACAAAATTTTCTTAGGTGAAGATGAACATAAATGTAAATATTGTTTTACTTTTCATTTATTTTAAACAGTTTTATATAGCCTATTTCTTTGTAACTTCGGTTACAATTTTTTTAATGAAAATCTATTTAGTTGATATGGATAACACAATGTTATTTTGCAAAATGAAAATTATTTTTAATTTTATTTATGTCGTGTTCCGTTTTAGCGTAATCAATTGAAGCTAATCAACGATTATTTTCTAAACAAATATAGTAAATCTTATATTATCTCAAACCGATTTAGGTGCAAATGAGACTTATATATATCTACTCTAGTCCGTTCTAAATTTAACATTAAAAATTTAAATAAATATAACCTTTTGTTAAGGAACTTTATATACCAAACAAAAGATAATGCGCAAATTCCTTAATTTCTATTAAAAAGTTTATTCTATTAAAATCGATATAAACTAACAATAAAAAATGTTTTTACTTTTAATATTTTTTCAGAACCGTTTTTAAAGTTTGAATTTGATTGAAATAACAATTTTAATATTTAGTGAACCTGTTTTAATTAATTGCACTCAATTTACTTCCTACTTTAATGAAGATTTTACACAATAAACGTAACAATCGATCTCCAAAAATATTAGCTATTCGTTATTCAATCACTGAGCGACGGCTTAATCCTGCATTGCTTTCATCCGCTATTGCGGAATGTCAGCTAATAAATCTATATTGAAATGCTGCATATACCGTTTTAAGACTGAGATAATTTGCTGTCATCTGATAGTTTCTATCCTATGTGTGAAATTTATTCCATGGAGGATTTCCTATGTATGATCTATATTAATCCTCTTTATTTTCTCTTTCCCCTTTCGATAAACATTTTAATGCCTTGGAAAGCTTTAATTCGTAAATATAGCATTAGGGGATATACACGACGTTTAATATCATTAATTATCGACATCTACATATAAAGGGATATGCAATTTAATAAGATAGATAAGATTAATATGTTGATACATATTAAAATTTAAAACAGCTTACTACAAACATAAACACACACGCATACACACACACACACACACACACACACACACACACACATATATATATATATATATATATATATATATATATATGTATATATATATATATATATATGTATATATATATGTATATACAGTAGAACCTGAAAAGTTGACCACCTCTCTACGTTGACCACCTCTCTATGTTGACCGAAATTTATTAGTTTGAATGGTCAAAACGCATTTTCAATGGCGATTTACCTCTCTATGTTGACCACCTCCGTAAGTTGTATGTTGACCAATTTTTAGTAGGTTTTACTCTCTGTAACTTGACCACTGATGTTTTCTTGAATTAGATTTTTCCTCCCGCTGTTCTCCACCTGGTTTCCAGGAATTTCTTTATCAGTCAATCGGATTATTTCATCAACAATCGCGATCCCCCCCCCGTCTTTGGTGCTCCATTCATGGTTCACTTTCAGTATGGTACTATGTGAGGGAAATACCAGAGATTACCCCTCCTTTTGTTAAGGAGAAATGATATTCTAGCCCTTTGCATGCTTTCATTTCTTGGATTGGCTGTAATTGCTTAAATCTGTCGAAAAAGATCAGGAGAGTGGGGTATGTGTGTAGTGGTGTAGCATTGAACGAACTACGCAGAATTGGAAAACAACGTGTATCGCTCACATATGAAACACGTTCTGTTCTTTTTTCTGGACATCGCGTCGTGGCAGTACCAGTCGTTTATTTACCATTTTTTATTAAAAATGGCGCAAAGAAAAACTCTAAGAGAACTTAAATTAAAGGAGAAAGTGGATCTTCTTAATTTTCTGGAAAGCAGCAGCCAAAGAAAGACAGCAGAAAAATTTGGTGTGAGTAAGACAACAGTGAGCAATATTTTAAAACTCAAGTAAAAATATCTGGAAAGATATTATTCCGAAAACGGGGAACTTCAAACAAAAAAGAGACGACGCTGTGAATGAAGTCACATTTCGTTGGTTTACAGAGATGAGATCAATTAATGCAAGAATATCGGGGCCTATGCTTCAGGAATTAGCAAAAAAGTTTGAAAAAGAATTCGAAATTAAGGACTTCCAAGCGTTAGCAGGTTGGCTTGAAAAATTCAAACTACGATGCGAGATTTCTCAAAAAGTTTTGTATGGGGGAATCGAATGAGGCTTCGGCCGAAGTGATGGAGAAGTTTATTGAAAAATTCCCAGAATTTGCTAAAGGTTTTAAAGATGAGGACATCATTAATGCTGATGAATTCAGTCTCTTCTTTAAAGCAATGCCGAATAGAACTCTAGTAATGAAGGGTGATTCTTGCAAAAAAGGAAAACTTTCAAAACAGCGTTTTACTG
Organism: Pardosa pseudoannulata; assembly: GCA_032207245.1. NCBI lineage: Eukaryota > Metazoa > Arthropoda > Arachnida > Araneae > Lycosidae > Pardosa > Pardosa pseudoannulata. The sequence goes on from CM063501.1 coordinate 174,746,533, forward strand.
TTCTTCTATGTGCTAGTATAACTGGAAAAAAATTGAAGCCTATGGTGATCGGCAAAACCGCAAAACCCAGTACATTTAAAAATGCAAAATCTGATTACCTTCCTGTTTTTTTGGAGAGCGAATAAATCTGTTTGGATGACCCGTGCTTTATTCGAAGAGTGGGTTAGAGAAATTGAAGCAGAAATGTGAAAAAAGAAGAGGTCTATTCTACTTACCTTGGTAACTGCTCCAGCCACCCAAAAGTGAATAATCTCAGAAATGTGAAGCTAAAATATTTGCCTCCAAACACAATTTCGAAAACCCAATCTTTAGATCAAGGCATTATTCAGTCCTTCAAAGTGCACTACAGAACTAAACTTCTGAAACGGGTGATCATGAAAGCACAAACCTGTAGTCCTTCTGAGTTGGCATCATCAACAGCTGTGTCAGTAAATGCTTTGAATGCTGTTCATTGGATTAATTCAGCTTGGAATAAAGTTACGCACGATTAAAAACTGCTACAAGAAAGCTGGATTTGTTACAGCTACAACATCGGTGCTAAAAGATGAGCTTCCTCTATCTCCCTTGCCAGTTTTTGATGGAGTTAATTTTGAAGATTATGTTACCATGGACGATGAGTTAGTAACATGTGTTGAACCAGACTCAGAGGCAATCTACAGTGAGATACTCTCTGGAACTAAGCACAGCGAGGACTCTAAGATACGAGAAACGGACGGCTAAGAGGATGATGATCCAAGTGACGATGAAACTGAAAACTACCCAACTCTGCAGGAAGACGATGTAATGATGGAGCAACTTAAAGATTTTGCTGAAGAAAAATGCCCAAGCATGCTTAATGGACTTATAAAATGTGAAATTGCTTTTTGTAGTTACCAAATGAACAAAAAGAGGACAAACAAAAATTGAATCATTCTTTCAAAATTTGTAAAAATGTGCTGTACCTTCAGTAAAAATAAAAATGAGTAAGTGCTATTTTTTTTTCTAAATTTTTCCTTAAAAAAATACTAAAAAAGCTTACTTTTTTCTAATATTGTACTATAGTAAATATTTTTAAAAAATTCTCTAAGTTGACCACCTCCATATGTTGACCACTTAGTTACAGTCCCTTGGGTGGTCAACTTATGGAGGTTCTACTGTATATATATATATATATATATATATATATATATATATATATATATATATATATATATATATATATATATATATATATATGCCGTATCCAGTGGTAAAGCGAACGGAATAATTAGTCGTTCTTAGTAAATCATATCTTTAGTCAAAGTGAAGTTTCGTTTAAAAGCTTCACTTGCGCCATTTTCATTTATTCGTGGAGGAGCCACGCGTGGAGTGTGTTGACAGCTCTACGCCTACCCGCCAACTGACAACTATCGGTTTCATATTCATCGAATATTCAAATATCTTTCCGTTTGACCGGATGATTCTAAAAGCTTACGTGAGGGTGGGTTTTTCATTTATCTTGTTATTACTAAAGTGTAGTCTTTTAAAATGTTCACAACTCGCTTAATTAAAAAAAACCCCTTATGTATATATACATATATATATATATATATATATATATATATATATATATATATATATATATATATATATATATATATATATATATA
>CM063501.1:174753160-174780660 GCA_032207245.1 Pardosa pseudoannulata
TTAGATTGCATGGGCTGTATCATATTTTATCAGTTATCGAGTCTCTAATTTATTATAGCTTATTGGTTCACTATACTTATTTATTCTTTGCGAATACATTTTCTGGAATCAGTTAGCCATGAAGAGGGCTAATATATTTTATCTATGCTTATATCCCTACTCCTACAAACGTATATGTTAGAACTTATAATACTGGCATTTTTTGTTAATTAACACTTCGAGTGTGGGCAACGTATTTTTACGTTTTTTGCAGACTGTCATTGGAGCCTGGGTCACGTAAAAATACGTATTTAGTAGATTTGCGGTGGATACCCGCTAACCACTACAAATATACTAAAGACGTAAAATTATATGTATGTGTGACATTATATGCGTGTTGTTTGGGTTGCTATGCAACGCTTTGCATTTTTTCTTTCCACAAGTTATAAGTGTCGAGTGAGTCGGTCTTTTGTTACGTTATTCAATCGAATTCCTAGCTCCAGAGCGTACAAGTCGTGTTTTGTTAATTTGAAGATTGATTTTTTATTGTTGAATACAAAATTGATAAAATGAACCGTTGTAACAAAGATAGTGATGAAGAAATATGCGCTGACAGATTATCAGACTTTAATTTTAAAAATCGTTTATTGTGATTTCGAAAAATATTGGGGTTTTTTGTTAAATAATCATACAGTATATATTAAAGTGTAAAATAAAAAATTCGTTCATAAAAGTGAAGTAGTTTTCGATTTACTGCGATTTTTCTGAATAACTAAACTTTCAAGCGATTCGCGAAAAAACGCCCGCTGCACGCGTAAGTTGGCGGTACCAGCATGCCAAGTGTTAAATCTTCTTATTCTTTACTAGTAAAATTTAATTTTCATCTTTCGTTCCCAAATAGAAAATTTGCAATCGGAGTGTACAGGTTGCAGATGTGATGTATCTGTCAATTGCCTGTCACTAACTCTCTAATTCAGAGATTCCGTCAATCCTTGTAATACATACATAATTAAATATATTTGTAAAATAAACAATGTACACTACGATAAAAATTATTTGTAGACTAAACGTAGTTATTAAAAGTAATACCTTAACAATTAGCAAGTATTACATAAGTTCAGCAAGATGGTAATATCAAGAATATTCAATATATTTCAAAATCCCATTTAAGATAGACTTTCCCAAGGTCACCTAACACAAGGGAATTAACAAATTGTATGCGGGATACGTACTAGTACGTTTTTCTGGTGATTGATACTTGAGCGTGGGTCACGTACTATTAAGTTTTCTGACGATTGATACTTGTGTCCGGGACACGTACTAGTAAGTTTTCTGAGCATTGATACTTGAGAGCGGGTCACGTACTAGTACGGGGTAGTGTAATAATATGGTTTATTAGAGGGTACAAAAATAACGGTATATGCAGGAAAACGCAGCCGAATGTTCTTGTCTACTACATAGATTCTAAAAAAAATTAGACAAATAAAAACTAGTTTTACATCAGTCAATGCGGAACCACAGAACGGGAAGTTTGATTAAAAAAATCGATTTTGATTTAAAATTAACTTTTTATTTATCCTTTCAAAAATTATATATATATATATATATATATATATATATATTATCTATATTTGTATTTATATATATATATATATATATATATATATATATATATATATATATATATATATGTGTGTATATATTTAAGTATATATATATATATATATATATATATATATATATTTGTTTATTTGTCTATTTATATATTTGTTTATATATTTCAATATAAAATATGAAAAATTAGTTAAAAAATTAAATAATGTTCGATCTATTGAGATTTAACTGAATAACTAAATTTACGCGCAAAACGCCAGCTCATGGTACAATTCCGCTGCGAAATGTACCCGCACACAATATGTTAACAGAAAGAAAATACTGTTCATTTTTTATTTAAAAATTTTTTTGTGACTTTATGAAATTTTTAATAGTTGTAATTTAGATTTTTAATGATTTTGTGAGTTTTTATTACATTTTATTTCTGAAAAAAAAGAATTAAACTTTATCTTACAGTTACAGTATAATTGAGCTCCGATGGACCTCATATTTAATTAGCTTAAAGGATTTAATCTAAACAGTATGCCCGAGTGTTAGGAAACAAAATAAATTTAAGAATCTGTTTTTAAAATTTTAACTATCTAGGGCGAATATCGAAAATAACAATATTTTAAATGTGATATATAAAGTACCGTAATTTCTCACATATAGTACGCGGACTATGTGCGTTTAAAAAATAAATTTTGTGGACTATCTGCTAGATGTTCATTGCTCAAATCATCAAAATCGGAAAAAGGAGGGGGGAAGCACATCTCGCGAACGATCAAATGTAAAAAAATGCGCACGACTCACGAGATGACAAGAAAACATCGTAAATTATCGGTAATAAATCATGAAATAAAATACAACCCATAAGGAAGAACGAATCAGTAGTTGCAAGTTGCACAATCTTAAATTGTGTCCTAGAGTACGGGAAAATATCGACAGTCCTATTTACAGCTTCGACTGACAACACGAAGAGGATGGGTTAAAAGATCGAAGTTGAGGGTCGAAGGTCATTTCACCACCAGGATCACTCATAACAGAGTGTATTGTTTTTTAAGTTTTAATTTGAGGTAATGTAGGTGATTTATTATATCTTAAAAACATCGTCGCAATTTCAAGCTGAAAGTAATTCAGAAGTTCGACGAGAAAACAGTAGGAAATTTGTGAAAGCAAAATAAAACATTCAAAATATGAGAAGAAAGCGATCCAATCGTCGTGGAAAAATACAATGGCCTGCATTAGAATACGATTTGCATAGATGGGTTCTCGAACAGAGAAATGTAGGGCGCACTGTTTCTTCTGTTAAAGTTCGTCTCCGAGTCTATGACGAAAGAAATTATTTCAAATTTTAAAGGTGAAATTAATTGATTTTAATCCATACATTTTGGCATTCTGCTGTACTTTTTATTTAGGTTTTTATTCTTAAAATGATTTAATATTGTCATACTAAAATACATATTTTTGCAGGTATAGTCCGCGGATTATCTAGTGGTGCGGACTATCTGAAGATTTATGAAATATTTTAAATAAAAAATCGCGCCCGTGGACTACACGATGGTGCGGACTATGCGTGCAAAATTATGGTACTTTAATTCTGAAAACTCTCCAACTAAATGGAGCTCTAAACTCAAACATTTTAGTACCCAAATCTACAAAAGAGAAGCAAATACTGTTATTCTCGGCAAAAGCTCTAGACTTATACGCAGTTATCTTACGCTTACCCACAGGTATAAGAATCACATCAATAGGCAATACCGGATAAAGCCAGAGTATAAGAACTACTGCAGTTATTATTTATCACTCCAATATCTAAATTTTAAATTGATTTCCACTAAAATATGTCCCTGGATAGTATTACCATTCACACCATGGTTCAGGACCAGATTACTTAAATTTAGGAGAAGAATAATAAAGATAAATTACGTGGCTGAAAATAATGTTATTTGTACCTTCTTAACACATTGTGAGCTGGTACGTTTCGCAGTGGAATTGCACAGGGAACGGGCGTTTTACGCTTAAATTTAGGTATTCAGTTAAATCTCAATAGATCGAAAATTATTTAATTTTTTAACCAACTTTTCGTATTTTATACTGAAATATATAAACAAATATATAAATAGAAATATATATAAATAACAACCAATTACAACAATTTTTGTAAACAAAAAATATTTTTTAGTGAATAAATTTATAATAGCATCATAAATATGAGAAATCAAATAGAAACAGTAGTATATAGTTTAATTTTTTCGAATTATGTTATACATAAACATTGTTACATTATAAAAAATGAAAAGAGCAATCATAAAACTAATAATGCAAAAGCTAGTTTTTATTTGTCTCAATTTTTCCAGAATCTATGTAGTAGACAAGAACATTCGACTTCGTTCTCTTGTATATACCGTTATTTTTGTACCCACAAACAAACCATGTTGTTACACTAACCCATACTAGTACGTGACCCGCGCTTAAGTATCAATCGTCAGAATACGTGTCCCGAGTTCAAGTATCAATCGTTAGAAAACGTACTACTACGTGTCCCGCATACAATGTGTTAATGATACAATAAATATTCTCATCATTTAAAAAGTAATTATTTAAACATTAAAATTTTTTTATTATTTTTTTGTAACTTTAAAAAGTTTGAAAAAGGAAAAAAAAAAACCCTTTACTTTTGAAAGGGATTTCTGTGACATTTTACTGCTCTAATCAATGAACTTTCCACTTATTTACATTCTTGATTTTTTTTCAAATTTTCCTATAAAACTTTTTTGTAATGAATGTCTAAAAGATATTTAAAGAGTCACTCTTTTTACAAAAATAAAAAAAGGCAAAATCTAGGAAAAACTGAAGAATGTTGCTCTTTATGAAACATTGTGCATTTAAATGTGCCATAACAAAGCAAATTTCAACAAATAATATTATATGGAAATAATAGGAATTTTTTAAATTTTTTTGTAAATCATTTTTCTACGACTTTATCAGATTTTATTCAGACTTTTAAGTTAAACAATTATATTTGCTTACGAAAAATTAAATTTTCATCTTAAACTATCTTCATTCGTAGTAAATTTATACATTTATTATATTATTTTAAAAAATGAAAAAAATGAAAAATATTTAATTTTTTAATAAAACTGTACTTATTAGGATATATATTTTCAGAGTATTTTTGAAACAGCTAAAAGTACCTTTAAAATTTTGGTCATTCAGAGATATATGATTAAAATAGCTTAGACTCCAATTATCGAAGGCATTACTTAAACGCATATACATGTTGGCAAAATCGTAAAGATATATATGTACATATAAACAGAAATACACACACACACACACACACACACACACACACACACACATATATATATATATATATATACATATATATATATATATATATATATATATATATATATATATATATATATATATATATATATGTGTATATATGTGTATATATATATATATATATATATATATATATGTAAGGAAAATTCTCAGGGGTTTTCAAATCTGAAGTCAAGGGCTAACAATTCCCATGTCCTTTTGTATTCCCATTTTTAACCCCTAACCTAAATTATCCACTAGGGCAATATAGAGTAATAATTGGACAGACCCCCTCCTCTGAGAGCGTAAACTGTAGCCCTAGTGGTCAATTTAGGTTAGGGGTAAAAAAGGGGAATACAAAAAGACGTGGGAATTTTTAGGTCTTGACTTTAGATTTGAAAAAACCTAACACTTTTCCTTACACACACACACTTAATAATATATATATATATATATATATATATATATATATATATATATATATATATATATATATATATATATATATATATATATATATATAAATTAATAAATATATATGTATGTATGCATAAATTTCTGCATGTTTACATCGTCTGATGATAGGTACATATGACATTTATAGCATTTAACCTTTTTCACAGAATGAGGTCATGATTGGTGCAATTTTGAAGGCATTCAAGGTCAGCTGCCAACTATCATTCTACTCCCTTTCAACAGAAACAGGAAGTACATTGTATCGGGTAACAAAGCCACGAGAGAAAAGTCCAGCTATGCGTCAATAATTGATTAATGGTGGATGACAAGAGTATAGAAATATGAAACCTATGTTAAGTTGTTCTTTAAGTTAACAAGAATCCGGTATTGAGAAGTCTTCTTTCAGATGTTCCAAGTACATTGTGTAGTATGTCCATTATTTTGTATTTAATTTGTTCTATCATTTCGGAGCAATGGAGTTAAGTATGTACTACCAGACCGTGCATGAACCTCCGCATGCGGAAATCTTATCTTTCACTCTTCTTAGATTTGTATAATCGATAATACAGTAAGACTCACACGACGACGATGAAAACTTGTAAGTCTTCATATAAGTTAGAATTGCAAAGCCTTTCTTTGCCACCGCCCACTTTATTAGATAAATGCCCCCTCCTCCAATTTAGTTAATATCAATATTGAGTTATTGTTGATTTTTTATCTCCCTATTTTATTTATTTTTTATCTATTGATAATCACGAAGTAGAAATCATTTAAAGCGTCCATCAAATGTAAAAAAAATCGTTTATTAAAAATTTAAAAAGAAGAAAAAAATCGGTTAGAAATAAAATTGAGATAATGTGCGCTGGTAGAGCTTTCTTAATTTGTTAATGTCTGGTTTAGATTTCTATAATACTTTAGACTGTTAGAAATAAGTATCATTAATGAAACGGATGGTATTTTCAAATTATTTTATTAATATCCGAAATAGGTCGGTGTGCCCCGCCCCCCCTTCCCCAAATATTTCCTTAAACTCTCTACCATACACCAAATGCTGTAGTGCCGATTTGGGGGTGGTACTGCCCCTTTCAGAGCCGTAACTAGATCCTTTAGCTCCCGTGGCAAAAAACTGATCTCCATCCCTACCACCCAATATAGTGAGAAAATATATAAACTTGCTTTTTTTCTATATCCTATATTTAGAATGAACTCAAAATATATTGTTAATTCTTAAAATCCTCCTAGTATATTAACTTGTAATTTTTTCTTTTATATTTATTTTGTTAATACTTAAAAATATTTTCGAACACTCTAGGGATATTATTTTGCTGATAAACTATAGTTTATTTGGGGAAATATTTCTTAATTTGTACGTTGAATTTTCATAAAAATTTGATGATTTTCTAAATTTAAGTTTAGTAACTTTAATAAATTCAAATTTTATTACGAATACCCAGATTTAATTAAAGGCATATTAAGAGTGTTTGGTAAACATTTTGTCAGAATCTATAACAAGTTTAGCCTCTATGAGCATTTTTAAAAAATAAGAAAATTCATAAAACAGCAATTTTTAAACACATTGGATTTTAAAAATAAAATCTGATTCTATAATAAAAAAAAATATTTTTCAACTTTTCCTTATTTTTACTTGGGGCGAATCATCTTATTTTTGGACCCCATTTTCCTCACGGTCCGGCGCCCTAAGACTGATGCGCCCGTGATAAATGCCACCTTTGCCACTCCCTTGTTACGGACCTAGCCCCTTTCATAAATAAAATCTTTTGTAAAACTCTTTTAAATCAAAATATTTTTGAGTGTAAAGATAATTCAAAACTTTTTCTTATATTTTTAAAAAGTAACTCAATGAAAAGTTCTCTTAGTAATATAAAATACAGTAGACTCCGTTTAATGCGATCGCGATTAATGTTATCAATCGCTTATTATTATCGAAATCACTTGGTTCTGATTGTCCCTATTCATTTGTAGGTTAAAATTATCGATTTATGTGATCGTTACATCGGTTAATGTTATCAGTTTTTGAACCACATTTTAACTGGCAAAGGAATATTCACAAGGTATTCAGAAGGAACCATACTTTTCTTTCCCTTCGCTCTTGTTTTAATTTCCGAGAATTCTCCCTCTTCCACCTAGGGAAAAGGATAAAAAAACAATGGAAAAGAGGTTTCCACTTTCCTGAAATTTTTCAGAAATACGCACACCCTGCTGGTGGTCAATAATTGTCAGATAAGCAGAAGACAACAAATTCTATTCTGAAATGAGCATATTCACATTTTATGCTTTGCTTACATGCAGTTTGTCGATATGGAAACCAGAAATCGACACGATTTAACATTAAAATTAAATTTTAAATCGTTATGACAGGTTACCAAATATGAGTCAGCGCAATGTTTCAGAGCAGTTAAATATTTCTCAGCTTCTGAATTGCATTGAAAGTGTTGAAACGTGGAGTACAACATCGCTCCGTTGACTTTAAAAAAAATTATGATTACGAACGATTTATCAATGAGCTGCTTAGAAAGAATTGTAGACAGTCATCAATTGATCATTTTGTAATTATATATACAATTCTTATGTCTTACAGGATAATATACAGTACATAAATTTAAGGTGAGTTTTTTCATTTTATTTTGAAATGTAGTACGTGTGAACAAAAGGGGGGGGGGTAAATTTATCTCATTTTGTGTAACGTTTATTGTTATCAAAAGCACGGTTTCCCAAACTGATCACATTAAGCGGAACCCACTGTAGTTTGTGAATGCAATATTATCTCATTAACACTAGATTGCCCAAGGCAGTCATTTTGACTGTTTTTTAATTTCAATTAGAAAAACAATTATGAAATATAATGACACAATTTCCTAGAATTTGGTGACTTTTTCTATAACATATAAATGGGTTTATGAATAATTGTAGTTACTTCCGCCCTCCTTTATTATATAATATTAAAAATTAATTTTAAGCAAATTTCTTTACATATTTGTTAATTTTTCACAATGCAGTCATTTTGACTGTTTTTGGACAATATAAGTATACAAGAAATCTCGGGCAATCTAGTGTTAAAGTCAGTACTAAGTAAACAATAGCAATTTCCAGATTCAAATTCTTAAAATTATTTTTTTTTACAAAAAAGGGACAAATTATCAAATCATTCTCAAGAAGTCATTAATTTTGTTTGTCTTACTGATATATGATTTAAGATTAATTTATATTCAAAAGAAACATTTCCACTAACATTTTATGAATAGATAAAGCATTTTAAGTCTTGAATGCAGAAACAGCTCAGTCTAATCCTTATTTAATAGATTTTTAAAATAGTTAGGATGATGGTGGGTGTGGATTAACAGAAAGAAAATGATATGCTAAGAAATGCCTCCAAACCGATGTACGTTCGTAAAAGATTACCACCACCTACGCCCTCCTCCTTTGTGAAGGGCAAGGGGGAAATAGGGCGCCATAACTTTCTTCTCTCTTCGTATATCTGAATGAAATTTACTATAGGGAAAAATTATATAAGTTATATAAGTAACGCCTTTCGAATTTTATTCTAAACTAGTAAAACTGTTTGTAAATTAAATATATATTAGGTATAGGCAGTCAATTATTGTGATTATAAAAACACTTTAACAGTACTTAATTATACAGTATGTTATTCCGTTAGTACCTAGTAGCTAATGTATTATTGGAGAAAAATAATATATTTTATTTATTAAACTAAGTTCTATTTTTATATTCAGTACGCTAATGAATACACATATTTGGGAAAACAAAAAAAACATATATAAAATGATTGCCATATATTTTAATGTATAGAAAATAAGTAAGCAATTGCATATTTTCAGATACTGACATTCCAATTGAAATTTTAATCACAGACGTCATGAATGTTCGTAACTATTCGGAATGAGCTTTAATCAGTAAGTCCGGATCTCAATAATATCTGTGTAACAAGACAGTAGAACTAGCGCTTCAAATTATAAAATTTTACTTAATATATCACCATTTTTGGAATTATGTTTGTATGTGTATGTCTGTATGTGAATACATGACTCCATATAACTCCAATACGTTTTGACTTGGCGAAGTCAAATATTGAATGCATACATTACGGCAGAATTTTTTTTACAATTAATTTCGAGTTATTTCCGGTTCACCTGCTACCTGCTCCCAGTTAATCTTCTATTCTCTACCGTAAAACCCGAAAAATGCGCTTACTTAATTATTTTTCTTAAATTCATAAAAAAGCATATCAGCACATGAAAAAAGCAGAATTTATGTGCAGGATAGAGTTCATTAGTTTATAAAAACAAGAATAAAACTATGACTAAAGAAAATAGCTACTTTTCTCTTCTATAAGAGTGTATCGAAGGGAAGCTACTCCCGAATTTTACTTACTCACAAATGTCCATTTAGAAGATGGAAAACAAAATATCTCATTCATAGTTCAATTTTTGAAATGTACTGGATATAGAATGGAACAAGTTTCCTATCTAACAATTCTGACACAGTGGAAAAAACATTTTTTTCTACTGTGAACGAACAATTTCTTTTCTTTCGGTTTTCAATTTACCAATACATTCGAAATATGTACCATGAAAAATAATCAAATAAATATAGAGAATTATAATATTGAGAGGTAAAATGTATCGTATCTACATGCGTAGAGAGAAATGTGGTAGGAGGTATTTTGATAGGTTTCGTGCATTGTATTTGCATATCTGTGTTATAAAAATGAATATTTTTATGTATGGAAAATTGTTTCGGTCACGATTAAGATACACTGTGGTTTGTAAGCATTGTGTATATTGGACAAAAGGAACAAGTTTTGTGTGAGAAGAATATATATTCATGAATCATTACGAAAGGATTTAGAGTCATGCCAACTTAAAAGCAATATTTTATGAGTACAAATATCAGTAAATCCTGAACTAGATGGCTTTGCCCATTAAATTTAGTTACCATCTCTTCCCTTGATTATCCCGTGAGCAACGAATTTAAAATACAATACCTCAACATTATTGAAGTTCGAATTTTTTTTCTTTTGATTACTTCTGTAAGTCAGTAACTTGGGGAGGGGTTTTCTCCGAGTTGATCGAATTGAGTATAAGAGTTACTTGACTACCCTTTATTCTGCTCTCTTTCCTATCTCTAATTAACTGCTCGGCTCTGTTACCAAATAGATAAAAAAACCTCAAGTTTCCTCTACTATTCTGACGAGAGAAATAATTTTTCTACAGTCTTCCCCCTCGATTTTGACATGCACTAAGGGAAAACCACCTGGTTTTTAAACCAAAGTTTATCTGCGCTATGTCACCGGACCGTGCTTTTTGCCATAGGTTTAAACCTATGGCGGATCCAATACAGAAAATATTTAACTGCACTCGAAGGAGCTCTTCGTTAAATAATTCTTTTTATAATTTAATGCATTTAAATATTTTTTTTCATATTTCGAATAGGAAGATATATATGATTGAATAAATATTGAAGACAACTTGGAAGGGTTTTATTGTAATTTATTTTTATCTAATTCCTTCGGTATTCCTTTGATCGAATATGTAGTGAGCTACTAGATGGTACTGAATATCATTGGGTTGAATGTTACTATTGGTGAGAAATTATTATTGTTGAGTTATGGGGTCATACGCCTGTTAAATCAATAAAAAATTAATTTTACAGAAAAAATATAAGTGAAAAGGAATTCAATTCTCAACATTTTAAAACAATCATTGTACAAAATGTCCAATTATTAGAGGAGTTATTAATAAAAACATGTCAGCTGTATACTGTAAAGAAATTTAACTTAAAAAGTTTTAACTTGATTTTTCTCAAATTGTGTTTTTTTTTTCATGTAACACGCATGTTATCTCAAAACGTTTTTAATATTTTTTCATCAAAAATTTACATGTTGTACACGATATAATTCTCATCTGATTGAACCTAAAGTTTCTTGTACATTTCCCAAAATAAGTTTGCAACGATACATTTTTATTTTTTAAGGAAAATATAATTTTTTGAAATATTATTTGTATTCCCTATATAATAATAGCCTAAGTTGTCCGTCCGCGAATTTCTGAAGCGGTTGTACCTGGAATAGATACAGGCATCCATATTGGATTTTTCATGAGTTAGGGTTAGCAAAATTGAAAGCGAATTCGAAATCCACCTCATCCCCCCTTTTCGAGCGTTTAATGCTCTTATTCCAAGCCTTATCCTTCCTCTTATTCTATACGAAATTTATTCTTGATAGGATGGCGAAGGCAGAGAGTAATATTTAAATTTCCGGACTGTTTCTACTTGACTACCTGACTTCATATACTCTAATTAGTTCACTCACAACGTGCAGGCGTTGTACGTTTGGTAGAAAGTTCGCCCACTTGATCGTCGTACTTCTCGGTTTGACGGTTCTATCCCCGACGCAGCCAATTTTTTTAATGTCTAATAAATTTAATATTTTCTGCTTTTTCTTTTAAATTCTTATTCCGAAAGTTGTTTTATTATTTTTAAAATAAATTTTTACTATTTTTTCAACTTTTTATAATTTTTATTATTTTTATTTTATTAAATTCACGTATTGCTTTACGGATGTCCCTGGCCACATAAACATTTCATGTTGTGTATCCTTAAACTTTCTTCTCGTAATGTAATAATAGCCTGAGTTATCTGCCCGTCTGTCCTCGAAGTTATGAAGCTGTTGGACCTGGAATGGATAGAGCATCCATATTGGATTTTTGATCAGTTAGGGTTTGCAAAATTCAAAACGAGTAAAGTTTATCTTTCATAAACTATAGATCTTATTCTGGAGTAAATTGGTATGAATAAGCTTCGTACCACAGCGAAAAATGCTGTCCCTTTAAAACGTTCGAAATCCCCCTTTTTGAGAGTTTAATGCCATTATATCAAGCCCCATTTTAAGAGCAAGCGATTAAATTTATCAATTTATCACAAAATAAATAGGTAAAAATAACAATATTTTCTAGCATTATGACTTCATTCCTTTAACCATCTCATTTAATCATTTCTTATTTTAAATTATTTAAATATTTTCTGCATTATTTTCATACGTTTTATCACTAAACTTAAATATTACATAAATAATTTTCTTTTTTATTTAACTTAAATAATAGATTAAGTACATATGTGATCATTTTAATCGATTATTTTTGTTGAAAGTTAATTATCAGCCAAAAAACAAACCATTTTTTTTTTCCTCATAGGGTTCTTCTTTACAATTCTGAAAAATTAAAAATTTTACTGATCCCGTCATATGGTGGGCTATAGGTTAGTCTTAAATAGATACAAATGTAGGTTCAAAGTTATTTTGAGATATTGTAGTACGCTTTAAAACAATAAGTTTTTCTTTAACTTAATTATATTTTTAGATATCATGTACGTTATCCTTGATATCATTTTTGTTAACAGCAAAGTGACTCTTATCTAAAGCTTTGTAACAAAAATGTTTTTTATGTTTCAAAAATGAATTAGAAATATAAGTAAAGATATGTAAGTAAATAATCAGTAAGAATTAGTATGTAAGTAAATTTGTTCTATGTTAAAATATGTAAGTTTGTCAAACTGGTAGTTTGAAAGCTATGAGATATTGAAAATAATAATTATTTTACATTTATTCGCTTTTTTAGAGTCGTATAATCTAAAATCGGCAGGAAGCTGTAGTTTTTATGTTGTGAAATAAAAAAGTAGACTCTAGAGTTTCCAGCAAATACTGATATTTAACAACAAGTAACCACTTAAAATTGAATATTTAAAATAAGATAAGTCCTGTTTTTTAAAAGTGACAATTTATAAATAAAAAGCAATATATTATTTTCAGTTTTATAATATTTTCAGCCTGCAAAAACATGCTAATTCAATAACACTGGAAAAAGTTTTATATGCAAAAAATTGAAATAATACCCCGCCTCCGCCTCTTTGAATAACACTTCTAATACACACGAAATACCCACCTAAATCTAGTGAATAATTATATTGAGCGAAATTATATATCACGTAGCTTCATGTTTAGAAAAAAGTAAAGCTAGCTTTATTTCTATAGATTTTGTGCATACAATTGTGCAAAAAAGAATATTTTTTGAATAAAAGATTGCCTTTGTTAAGATTAATATAGAGTATGTTTTACATGAAAGAGTTTTTGGGGGCTGTTAAACCAATTTTTCTGTGAAAGGTGAACACATTTAGAAACCATTATAATAAATTTAGAAAACTCTAAATAAATTTAAAATACGCTTCTTCAACAGTGTTGGAACTTTATTATTATTTTTGCACGGTAATCTGAACAAAGTATATATATTTTTATACCATGAAAATACATGAATAGAATTTAAAAAGCATTAATAACAACATTTTTACAGAATTTTCTATATCGCAAGATACTGAATGTACAGTAAAAATTTACTTCTGGTTCTATTTTAATCTAAAAAAATTCTTTTATTTATATTTCTTTGGAAGATTTCATTTATTTTCTTTATACTAATAATTTTTAAATTATAATCCATTGAAATCTAAATTTCAAGGCAAATCTCTAGTTGTTTCACGAGTTCAAAAAATAATATATATATATATATATATATATATATATATATAATCTGGAGAAAAGACATATGAATATTATTGTAATTTTGGGACAAAAATAACAATTTTCCCGGTATTTCTGCTTTTATTTTTCGTATACATCTTAAAACCATACGACTAACGTACATTTGCAATGTTACTGAAAATCAAAAATTGCGAATTAACACATTTTGTAGAAAATAAATTAAGATCTGAGAACATTTCAAATCCTCAAAGTTATTTTGGCTGAGATTTATATGTGTAATATACATACAAACAGTAATTTATATATATATATATATATATATATATATATATATATATATATATATATATATATATATATATATATATATATATATATACATATATATATATATATATACATATATATATATATATATACATATATATATATATATATATATATATATATATGTATATATATACATATACATATATATGTATGTATATATATACATATATATATATATATATATATATATATATATATATATATATATATATATGTGTGTGTGTGTGTGTGTGTGTGTGTGTGTGTGTTCGTATGTGCATGAAAATATGAATTTATTGCGACACAATTTTATAAATCATTAACATTTTAATACAACTTTAGTATTTTAGGTTATATAAAGTATTAAAATATTGCTAAAGCTTTTCCTTATCTTATTATTCCGCTCCCGAATTACTTACATAATTCACTATGAAAGCCCCCGATTGCGTCTCATCGAGTCTCTATTGAAAAAATTCTCTATCAAATATCTCCCTCAATGGAGATATAATATCGTTCTTAATCCGGTGAAGTGAAGTAAGTGACCTTGCCGAATCAATAAGTTACATTGTATGAAGACACATCCTCTGTTTATAGTGTATAGACAGGCACATTCTCGTAAGAGAAAAGCACTGAATTCATATATGAATCACTGTTGTCTTTTTAAGCAAATAAAGAAAATACGAAGGCATTCTGGAAGGATGAAGCCATTATTTTTTATCTTTCCCCGATGCCTGATGAGTTTGAGGAAAGTCATAATTATTGATGACTGTTTCACTTTTTTTTCTTTTCCGTGATGGCAACATCGGCGATACCGAGATGAATGATATACTTATAAGTGGAGACTGCATTGAACAAGTTGCGGGTGAATAAGTTTATTTGATTATTATTTGATTGAGGAAAAGATGGGAAATTAACGTTATTATCTTTCGATATGGATATTTTCTGCAGGTTCGGTACTATTTTGATATTCCAAATGTATACAGTTTTTTAAATTAATTTTCATATAAAAGAAAAATTTGAACATATCAATTCTTCTGATCATTATCAGACTCATGTTCTGCATTCTCAATGTAAAATATTTCCTTATAGGGAAAACACTAGGTAACTTTTGGTATTTAAAAAATGTATTTATACTGTGTTTATTAATGCTTAGACATATGAGTTGAATTACATTTAACATTAAATAGGACTATATTTGCTCTGTTAAATACAATACATTCCTATATTTATATGTGAGTGTGTTTGTGTATTTAATGTATAGAGAAAGATAGGTATGTGTATGTGGGCGTGTATTTAACCACTTGGAGCTCGAGTTTGTTTAAAACTAGTAAAAAATGATAGATATTTTGACAGAAAACTAATATATAGGTATAATATAAGTTATTCTTTTTTTAATTTCAGGCGATCCGAGCTATGGACGAGTGGTCAGAGCGTTGACCTTCTGTACCAGAGTTCGCGGGTTTGAATCCCACTGTAGCAGGTTTGTTCGTAACCTTTCGGAATCGGCTCTAAGCAGTAGGTCCGGGTTATGAGCCCTCGTGTTGCAAAAAATAAACCGTAGCATCCCAACCCATACTTAATTCCAGGCGTGGTGTGTGACTAGAACAGATAAAGTGGTAAAAGTTATAAAAAAAACTGTAATTGATCGAAGTTTAAACGATCTGATTATATTGTATTTATTTTGAATTTCGCCCGTGTCAGACTCGGGCAAGTACATTAAGAAGTTTATATATATATATATATATATATATATATATATATATATATATATATATATATATATATATATATATATATATATATATATATATATATATATATATATATATATATATATATATATATATATATATATATATATATATATATATATATATATATACATATATATATATATATATATATATATATATATATATATATATATATATATATATATATATATATATATATATATATTGTGTGTGTGTGTGTGTACATAAATATATATGTTTGTATAAATTATTAAACTTCAAATATTTTTTAAACCACATTTTCCACTTCTCAATAATTTTATATCTATTTACCCAAACACAAAATCTGAAAATCAAAAGGAGCATTTACGATTTGCGTTCTTTGAACCGATTTCACAAAGCTAACTCTATCTTGTAACTTCATGATAATTTTCTGCCCATTCGCACACATTTTCCATCTATTCCAGGCAGATAGCTCACTCCTACAATTACTAAATTGCTACAGTAACACTGACTATGCTACTCTCACTTGGAACCATTTCGTTTCATATCTCGCTGTGGGGTATACGTTTTTAATAACAAAGTGTTTTGAGATCATTATCTCCGCTGCTCTTGCCAGAGTAACATGTGGTTTTCTTAGACCTTAATTTAAGTTCCAAGTCGGACTTTCATCCATCTTTTCATTGTGCCACGACTTCGTTTTAACTAGGATTCTCCTTGTCTGGAAAAGTAAAATCTGTAGATGATAAACTTTTTCTCAAACTCGTGTAGCCTTGTATGTATGTATATATATATATATATATATATATATATATATATATATATATATATATATATATATATATATATGCATGTGTGTGTATGTGTGTGTGTGTCTGTGTGTTTGTGTGTGAATGTCAGCTTTAAAAATGGGGGTTAAGAATTAAGCGAGTTATAATTAGAAATAGTAAAAACTCATTAACAGCAACGTAGTAGGAGAAATACACACCCTCGAGCGGAACTATACAGAGTAAAAGAACTGGGGCGGATGTAGACATAGGAATTTTGCTTAGGTAGACACGCCAAGAAAGACAGTTCTGAGCGGGAACTCGATCTGATAACATCCTGAACGCTTGTTGCTCCAAGATGAGAACAAAGGATATCTACATGGCAGAATCATGGACAGAAGGATTACAATAAAGAAGTTATGTATGAAATCAAATGTGTCTTCCATGCTTTAACCACTCGTCCATGTCATATATATATATATATATATATATATATATATATATATATATATATATATATATATATATATATATATATATATATATACATATAAATACAGCTGATAATTATAAATATGAACTTTCTATCCAGAATGGTATAAGTCTATTGATTTATATACAAAATGAAATTAGTGAAATAATCCAAACATTTCATGTTATTTTATATACAGTGAAACCTCTCTGAGCGGCCCCTCTTCCTTTCTGAGAATATTTGGCCGCTTACAGGAGTTGGCCGCTCTGAAGTGTTTTATTTACTATAAGATAATTACTATAATGCGTAATATGAAAAGTCTGACATATATTCCTTATGTAAATGAAATTTAAAAGTTATCTAAAGAGAAAATAGTAATTTATTTCATTCTTCTTTATATTATTTTTTTTTAAGTTTGTTTCAGTTTGTTTTGTAGTCTTTACTCCTTCAAAATCAAATTCTTTTCTTTAATGATTTTGTTTATTTCTGTTCTTCCGCAGTTAAATAATTCAGTTAACTTTCTTGCCTATTTACCATTCTCATATTCAAGCAGAATTTCAATGCCCTGCTCGAGATTTAGAAAAACGTATTTCGACATTGTTGCAACTGAGATTACTGACCAACAAATGAAATGATAATGGAGTGAATGATATTTTTTCTGACAGAGGTGCAATTCTTCCTTAATTTTATCCATTGGAATACCAAACAAAGGCCTTAGGTCACCTTCAACGTTTGATTGTCCAGTTCCTCCATCAATTTCTACAGAAGGTGCAATAGGATTCCCAATCTGAAGGGTGTGGGGAGACTACAAAAGAGATAACAGTTTTAATCTTTCTTAGAATGGAGAGGGACACAGAAATGGACTTCTCAAGTTAATCCTTTGTCTTATATCCGACCATAAACCTGATCTTGAGTTTTTCCGCTGAAAATTAAATCATGGAGTGAGTAGAATTTCCCGAAAAATGAAAGGGGCAATCCCACTTCGTGGCTTTTTAGAGGGGGTCGAGTGGCCGCTCATACAGGTTATTTTACCATTAGGTCTATGACTCAAAAAATCCGTGGCATGAAAAATTGGCCGTTTAGAAGGGTGACCGCTATACAGGGGTGGCCGCTCGGAGATGTTTCACTGTACATGCATATGTAAGTGAGTTGGAAAATAGCCTAGTTATTAACAATATTCTAAATTTAGTCTAGCTCAGAAATTAATTAGCATACATAAAATTATTCTGAAGAAACTTGGTTCACTTTGGTTTGAACCCCGTAAAATCTTTTCCAATTTAAACAAATGTCAACTAGAAACTAACTATTTAAAAAAAATAAATCTGCAAGTAATATAAAAAATCTAACGAACGACTTTGTTTCCATTATTACTATATAGTTGAAACTAGATATAAAAGTCTTTTTGAGTGTCCTTATCCAAGAAAATCCTTATTAATTTCCTCTGGAAATCGAAACACAATGCAGTGATTAGACAGAGAGCAGTAACCCGCCGAATCAAGATGTTTTGACGAAGACGCATTTACTTTTTTGCCGTATTGACAAGAACGCTTTCAGAGGAGAAAAGTACCAAATACATATATGAATCATCGTGTCCCTTTTTTTACGCAAATAAAAAAAATTAGACATTCCCGAGGGAAAGAATCGTCGTTTTTCTTCTTTCCGCCGTTGGATGCTGAGTTTGAGGAACGCTACATTTATTGATGGCTGTTTTCTTTTATTCGTTTTCTGTTATGGGATGGCAACATCGACGATCTCTGGATGAATACGCTGCTGATTAAGAAGCGATGAATGTAGATTATATTTAGAAGTGCTGCGGGTAAATAGTCGCTATTACTCGGGTTTAGGTTGAGAAGGGGAAGTAATTTAACTTTTCAGAGACAATCCGAATTTTTTTTTCTACGTACGAGAATAAATATTGGAACACAATTTTACACTCTATAATATTGAAGTACAATAATTTAAAATTGTATTAATGTTTGCAAATAAAGAAGCAAAATTTAGCCATATAAGAAATCTCTATCCTTCTCTCTCTCTCTCTCTCTCTCTCTCTCTCTCTATATATATATATATATATATATATATATATATATATATATATATATATATATATATATATGTATGTATGTATATATATATATATATATATATATATATATATAGTCACAATAATTATGTAGCCCCTATTATTTTTACTTGTCCGGGCTGCTGGGCAAGGAGAAGCCTAATCAGCTAACAGTAATAACGATGCAGTCGGGCCATTGAAAGAGAAGGCACAAATCGAATTATAACTTTATTTCAGAGCTGCTGAAACGGACATCTTTACTAGTCAACGACAGACAGGAGAGAGATACAAATACCACTCTGCTCGAAGAGAGGCGCAGCCAAGAGCGAAGACAGTAAGAATTTTCCCAAGGGACAAGAAACTTACTCAGCGAGTTTAAACTGTTAAGATAAGGAAAAACTCGGGACCATTTGCCGGCGACAGCAGGAAAACGTGTTGAATAGAGAGAAAATTTACATCTATAGGACAGAAAGGTTTGGGAAATGTATGGAAATAATTTTAAGTCAAAGACACTCCTTTTATTAAGACATTTAGAAGTTGGGAAAAAGATTTTAAGGAATTAGAATGCCATAGAGGAGGTATTTAAGGAAATATTAAATTTAAATAATTTTGATATATTACATATATATATATAGTGTAATTACATTAAATCTAATAATATTTCTGCCTGACACTGTTTTAGTACACATACATACAATCTAAATCATAAAAATGTATGGTACTGAAATCGGAAAAACAACTGACATTTTGAGAACTTTTTTCACATTTTGAGAAACATACTGTTAAAAATAAAAAATATATATTGATATCCTAATATGTGTTAGTCGTAATTAAAAAACTTTTTTAGTCTTAATTAAAAATCAGAGTAAGCTTTTAGTTTTATTAGCAACAAATTTCGGATTTTCTAAATATCCTATACCTTTTATGCTCTAAATACTTACACTATGTTAAATAGTATTTCAGCTTGAATGTGCCTTAGTACACTTTAAAATAATAAATCAGAAAACATATAACACTACAATCAGAAAAGAAAGCTACATTTTGAGAATAACAAGAGTAGAAAAAATAAAATATATATATATATATATATATTCATATTCATATATCCGTTATTAAAAATTTAAGAGACAGAATTTGATGTGTATATTTGGAATCGTCTCTTTTTTACTTTTTCATATTTTGCTCGTAAATAAAAATCACAAGTTCCTTTTTGTTTTCTAGTTATTTTTGTTCTAACAGAAAGATGTAATCAAAATTAGCAAAGCAACTTAAGTCTGAAGTTTTTGAATATTCAACTTTTGAACATATTGTTTAAAGCAGCAAATGCTATTTGATAAACTGTGTAAAGCACCAAAGTACATATTGATATCCTATCCTAACCTCATATCCGTTAGTCATAATAAATAAAAGCTTTTTAATCTTAAGTAAAAATCAAAGTGATTTCAGCATTTAGTTTTATTAGCAACAATTTCGAATTTTCTAAATATCATATACCTTTTATACTCTAATTACTCTAATTATGTCAAATAGTATATCAGCTTGAATGTGTCTTAGTATACTTTGAAATATTAAATCAGAAAATATATAGCACTAGAAACAGAAAGAAAACTACATTTTGAGAATAACAAGAATATAAAAAGTAATATATATATATATATATATATATATATATATATATATATATATATATAATATATATATATATATATATATATATATATATATATATATATATATATATATATATATATATATTCATATCCATATATCCGTTATTAAAAATTTAAAAGATAGTATTTGTTGTGTATATTCGAAATCGTCTCTTTTATAATTTTTCATATTTTACTCATATATAAATATCACAAGTCCCTTTTTATTTTCTAGTTATTTTTGTTAAAACAGAAAGTCGATATTTACTTTTAAAAGTGAGTATATTAATTTTTCAAGTATCTGAATATGTTTAATAAATTTCAAATATTTCTTCTTAAAAAAGTCGAGAATTTCCCTTCTCTCTTAGGACAAACAGTATCAAATATACATACAAAGCTATTCTTTTATCTATTTTGCACAGGTTAAAATGAAATCAAAATTAGCAAAGTAACCTAAATGTCAGTTTTCAAATATTCAATTTTCAACATATTGTTTAAAGCAGCAAGTGCTAATTGGTATCCTGTGTAAAGCACCAAACAATAAAAAGTGTATATGGATATCCTAATATCCGTTAGTCATAATTAAAAAAAACTTTTTTGTCTTAATTAAAAATCTGAGGAATTTCAGTGTTTAGTTTTATTAGCAACAATTTCGGATTTTCTAAATATCCTATACCTTTTGTACTTTAATTATATCCAATAGCATTTCAGGTTGAATGTGCCTTAATAGACTTTAAATATATATATATATATATATATATATATATATATATATATATATATATATATATATATATATATATATATATATATATATATATATATATATATATATATATATATATATATATATATATAATATATATATATATATAATATATATATATATATATATATATATATATATATATATACATATATACATATATACATATATATATATATATATATACATATATATACATATATATATATATATATATATATATATATACATATATACATATATATATATATATATATATATATATATATATATATATATATATATATATATATATATATATATATATATATATATATATATATATATATATATATATATATATATATATATATATATATATATACAACAAATTGTTGGTTACGGATTTAACTGTTTAACTTGTATATTTGAATAAAAAATGTATAGGAATTGTTACAATAAAAATTATAAAAGATATGATAAAAAGTCTTTATATTTTATTTTCACCACACAAGATAGTCCGTACAAGCATATTTTGTTTTTTCTTTGTATTCAGTGTTTATGAAAAAATAATATTTTTTAAGAAATAGAAAATTACTACGTCACTTGAATTACGGGTAATTTTCTAAAGTCCTCATTAAGACTGTAGCCTGCAAAATTTATAAAGGAAGAACAATAGGATAAATCCGTAATTTAATTTCCTTTCGAAAACGTTTTGCGAGGATTATCCTGTACGCGAGAAAATAATGAACTAAGTATCCCGTCACGATTCCGCAATCCAAAACAAGACGGGCTTTTTTTCGCGGAAATGTCGATGGATAATTGGTCGAATGAGAAGTAATCGAGTTTATAAAATGAAAATTTATTCGGTATCGTTGGCAAGTGCAGTTTCTTTCCATAGTTTTGCATAATGCAGAAAGCGGATCTTGTCTCAAATTTATTCTGTGTAATTTCGCGTAGCATGCGCATCGGATTTAAAGTGCGAAGTCAAAAAACCTATGAAGCCCTTTCTACACGACTATTGACGTGTCTTAATGGTGAAAAATATTTGTGTTTTTGTCTTCGCTTGAATAAGTTATTCCTTGTAAGCATTTCTTATGGTATCTGCAAAAACAATCCTACATCATTAGTGTCATCTAAGTTCAAAGTATTTGCATATGTTTCGTAACAGTTTCTTAACCATTAGTCTGTCCCACACATCACATATATATATATATATATATATATATATATATATATATATATATATATATATATATATATATATATATATATATATATATATGTATATATATATATATGTATATATATATATATGTATGTATGTATGTATATATATATATATATATATATATATATATATATATATATGTATATATATATATATATATATATATATATATATATATATATATATATATATATATATATATATATATATATATATATATATATATATATATATATATATATATATATATATATATATATATATATATATATATATATATATATATATATATATATATATATATATATATATAACTAGCATATAGCACGTCGTATGACGGGATCAGTAAAATTTTAATATTCCAGAATTGTAAATTACTCTGTAATGCAAATGAAAATATGTTTGGTTTTTTGGCTGAGTATTATCTGATACAAGCTCAATAATTTGTTTATCTTCCTACTCCTCTAAAGTCTCCCGATTCTGTGAATGTAGTTTAGAATCCCGTTGAATTCATTTAGAAAGATAATTCAAAACTTTCTTAGCTACGTTGAAATTATCGTTAATCTCTACCCATTTTGACACAGTAAATGAGGGAAGTAAAGGAATGGAATTATCATTTCCACTATACCCTGGAAGTATATAGAATTTGTTGTTAATACCGGTGATCAAATTTTCATTGCAACAAAAAATAATCAAAATTAAATTTATCACATATGAAAAATATGTACATATGTTCCTAATCTATTATTTAATCCAAATATAAAAGAAAATTATTTACGTGATTCCTAAGTTCAGTGATAAAACGTATGAAAATAAGGCAGACGATATTTAAATAATTTAAAATAAGAAATGATTAAATGAGATAGTTAAAGGAATGATGTCATAATGCTAGAAAAGAAATGTTATTTTCATCTACTTAAAATGTGATAAATTTAATCGCCTGTTCTTAACCAGGGAAACTAGGGCTTGAAATAATGGCATTAAATGCAAAAAAGGGGGAAACAGATTTCGAACGTTGCTAACCTTAACTCATTATTATCCATAATGGTTGCCAGTATTCATTCCAGGTACAACCGCATTCATAAAATAGAGCACAAATGGACAGATCACTTAGGCTGTTATTACATAGGAGGTGTCTCACTCCCTTGTAAATCGCTTGTGATTAATAATGTACGATATTTTACAAAAATTCATTACTTTTATAATTTTTATCATTGCATGTCACATATGATTAAAAAAGCGTATAAATCATTACATATATATATCCTATGGGGTGTACAGGACACGCGAAGGGTTAAAACAGCGATTCCTGTAGGGTGCACCTAGTATGAAGCATGATAGCTATACGTGGAAGGGTGCGCTTATTATTAAAAGATTGTATGAAAAATTATTAATTGTATGAATGAAAATAAAACAAAATACCTTCTGTCTTAATAAAAAATGAAATACATTTACATATTTTCTCTCATATAATATACTTCTAAATGTATCGGTACTACATAATGTAATTCATAATTAATTTATCAATATCAAATTAAGAACAAGTTTATTAATTATTAGTGACGTCGATGGGTTTGTTTTCTTTTAACACTTCTAATAAACAATAAAAAAATTTGCAACCTTTTTAAATCTCAACTTCATTTACGTCTTATAAAATTAAATTGAAATTTAGGAAAGCTATTTTTCGAAAATGCATGCAAATATGGAAATAAATCGTATAAAACTACTTAATCTTTAAATGCCTTGTGTTTTGGTAACATACCCCATTTAGTCTTCTAAAATATTATTGGAATAAATTGAAGCTGTAATACCTATTGATAAATACAGTCTGAAAATATTATTAAACAAACTTTCAATATGCCGGTGTCACCTCTACTGCTTTTAAGAATATAGACAGATTTATTCGTTAATTTCTTTTGTTTTTTCAAGATTGGGCATTTATGAGTTAAGCTATGAACATAGCAATTCAAAAAAGTGTTCAAAGGACATTTTTGAGTAAAATTACTGTATATATATGAAAATATTGAAATTAATGAGCAACAAATATTTTCAATATTGTCAAAATAATTTTACAATTGAATAAAAAACACATTTTGACCAAAAGAGACAGAGTTTGGCTAAATATATTACAGTTATTAAGATTGAAAAGCAATTATTTTATGATCACGGAATCCTTTGCCCATGAAAATGATTATTTAGTTTTATTAAATTACCCTCTTTTAAATATCCGCGTTTACAAACCTAAAAATGAGCTCTTATATTTATATTTTTGAGAACATAATTGGTCTATTTCCAAATGTTCGGTATACAGTACCGAATAAAGTTACTTTTGTAAATCGTGTAAATAAAAAAAAATAGTAAATATTTACACTGCTGGCACTATATTGGCACTACTGTGAAGAACTTAATGGTGTGGTTTGGTTTGGTTTGGAGTTATTTTGGAGTGTTTTGGTTTGGTTTGGATATATATATATATATATATATATATATATATATATATATATAAATATATGTATATATATATATATATATATATATATATATATATATGTATATATATATATATATATATATATATATATATATATATATGTATATATGTATATATATATGTATATGTATATATATATATATATATATATATATATATATATATATATATATATATATATATATATATATATATATATATATATATATATATATATATATATATATATATATATATATATATATATATATATGTATATATATATATATATATATGTATATATGTATATATATATATATGTATATATATGTATATATATATATATGTATATATATGTATATGTATATATATATATATATGTATGTATATATGTATATATATATATATATATATATATATATATATATGTATATATATGTATATATGTATATATATGTATATATATATATATATATATATATATATATATATATTTATGTGCATGTGCGTGTGTGTGTATATGTGTGTAGTATATCAAAATTATTTCACTTTAATATTTTCTTAAAAAGCTCCTCTCTCCCTCATTCTAATTCCTTAAAATCTATTTCCCAGCCACAAAATGTCATAATCAAAGGAGTGTCCTCAACTTAAAATTATTTCAATACATTTCTTACAGCCAATAGATGTAAATTCTCTGTCTAGGCAACAAGACTTCCAGCTGTTGTCGGCAAATGACTCTGTTTTTATCCTGATCTTAACAGTTAAATTCACTGAAAACGTTTCTTGCCCCTTGGGAATATTCTACCTGTCTTCGCTCTTGGGTTCACCTCTGTTCGAAAAAAAAACTTTTGCGTCTCTTTCTCTTGCTGTCGTTGACTAGTAAAGATGTCTTTTTCTAGCAGCTCTTATATAAAATTTCAAGTAGATTTGGACTTGTACTGTTCTTTTCAAAGTAGCTATACTGTATTGCATTTTATTACTGCTAAGTTGATTATGCTTTTTCTTTTCCAGAAGCCCGAGCAGGTAAAAATAATAGAGGCTATGATTTCATATTTATCCAGCAACCCTATCTCAAGACGCTTTCTCCCAATTCTAACCCATCAAGTACTTTTATAATGGATTATTAAAGATTTATGCGCCAGCATTAAAGGAGTGTCTTCAGTTTTCTGCTCCTAAATTATTAATATTACGTTTTCAAACTTGACACATATATACATATACACACACACACACACGCGTACATACACACTCACCCCCTACATATATATATATATATATATATATATATATATATATATATATATATATATATATATATATATATATATATATATATATATATATATATATATATATATATGTATATATATATATATATATATTTCTAAATTTAAGAAATTCGCAGCCCCTTGATCACGTTCTTGGCTTTCCAGAATTGTGTTAAAAAAACAACAAACAGGGCAAATATGAATTTTTACTAAATTTAATTATAAGTAAAGGCGAACGTATAAAAATTCATAATTTAGAATATCGGTAAAATACTATTTTTAAGTATGAAAATACCCCGCAATATATGCTTATTTGATCTAGAGTAAGATATACCTAACATTTATGATATTTTTAAGATTTAGGAAAATCAAAATTTTTATACGCTCTATCTTGCCGTATCCATATATTCACTATAAATTGAAATTCAGACTGAAAATCCGGACATAAAATGTGTTACTTCTCTGCAAAATATATATTTAAATTCAAAGTGAAAATTTAAAGATTATTTTACCATCTGTAGGAATAAGGTGAAACTATTTATGATATTAGATTGAGAATGTAATACAAATGCATTCCCTTTTATTATAAATCTAAATTAAGAGAAAAAATCTGTCTATATAAACTTAACTAATAATACAAATTATAAATAAGATACATTTACACCCACTTTCGCTGTAAAAAGGGCACTGTAATCTGATTAATTATTTCAATAAATCTATAATCCAAATCCTGAATGAGTAACAGAAAAATGTTTAGATATTGAATTTAAAAATCTAGTTTGTTTTTCGTCAAAGATAAAGGAAACATTTTGTATTGCAGTTCTTACAACATGTTCTATTACTATTTTACTACATTACAAAATTATT
>CM063501.1:174788160-174829514 GCA_032207245.1 Pardosa pseudoannulata
TGGAGACGCTGACGGTAGAGACAGAGAACTTTACCTTGGAGAGAAACATGGTGATGGATAGTTGTTGTCTTTGTTTTTACTGTTCTTCAAAATTACCCTGTACAAGAACATAACCCCGTAAACGCGATTGCTGAACTCAGCTCGAACCATATTGTCGTCAATGTCTTGTACAAATTCTTGCCATGTTGCACAATTGTTGCAGATTCTCCAGGGTAAGGCCAAGCGTTTCAGTTTGTTCTGCATCTTACTCTTCATTGTCTTCCTCACTTGCAGACTTTGTCATCTGAAGAGCCCATGGTATGTAGTCTGAGTGAACTCATCTCTTTTTTTGACATGCAGGGAACTTTTCATCCCACGCATCAACATTACAGAAAGCTCCTTTCCGCAATGTGGCTGCCGTAATGGTTTTATTTTTTCATTTTTTATTTTTTATGTATATTTTGGAAAACCCCTCGAAGCACTGAAGCGGTAAACTTGAAGAGCGAAGTGACGAGGGAACTGTGTAGATTAAAATACCAATGTTAGTCACTGTTATCTGTTGACCACTCGTATCGTACATGCTGGTTAATTGGTGGTTAAAATTCACATAATGTACCAATAAAAAAAGAATAAAATCTTCTAAATTTTGATAGAATTACATTTTTGTTTATGATAGAATTATAATTTCAGTACAATTAAGAATATACACAAATGAATATTATTCATTCGGAACTGAACCGAAATCCGTTATTTCTGGTAGAATGAAAACCTCAACTAAACTGATATAATTTTTTTTAGTTGAACAGGAACGAAAAAAATTATGGTTCGAAGATCTGTTTGAAAGTTTGAGATTTACGTCAAGTAACACGTTCTATATTAATGTCGTTCACTAAAGAGATTTGCAGCGGTGAGATACATCTGTTACACGAGGCATAGAGAATAATCTGGAACTGTAATTCTTTAAATAGTTTCGAGGTATATTGCTTCAAACTTGTGTTGACCTGATAAACAGTGTTTTCCTTCATAATCTTACTTTTCCCCTGTTTTTCCCGTCCCTTGATTGAGAGTGTATTTCGAGATATTCAATCTTATCTAGTGCTTATTGCCCCCAGAGGAATTGTTGGCTGGGCTGTGTCAAAGTAATCTGAACTAAATGGTATTGATTCCCACAAAAATAGAATCGATTTCAACTTACTGCATTTATAACTATCAAACCAACAAAACTTTTCAAATAAAATTTCTCACTGAGAAAAGCTTTAGAAACACACACACACACACACACACACACACACACATATATGTATATATATATATATATATATATATATATATATATATATATATATAATATATATATATATATATATATATGTATATATATATATATATATATATATGTATATATATATATGTATATATATATATATATATATATATGTATATATATATGTATATGTATATATATATATATATATATATATATATATATATATATATATATATATATATATATATATATATTTATATATATATATATATATATATATTATATATATATATATATATATATATATATATATATATATATGTATATATATATATATATATATATATATATGTATATATATATATATATATATATATATATATATATATATATATATATATATATATATATATATATTATATATATATATATATATATGTATATATATATATATATATATATATATATATATATATATATATATATATATATATATATATATATATATATATATATATATATATATATATATATATATATATATATATATATATATATATATATATATATATATATATATATTGAATTGAAAATCTAGATTTCCTACTAACAAATTTTAAAACAAATTATTAATAATGGTGGAGCCGAAAGCTTATTTCGTGGCACCTTGAATTTAGATTCGCAGCCCCGTTGATTCATTTCTCCTGCGCATTGTGATGTACTATATCTTCGAGAATGGACTACAAGTAATTAAACTGAAATCATTGATTACCGAAATGACATTATTCTTGGATTCACTACCCTTTGCAAAAGTTAATAAAATGCCTAGAACACAGATTTTGTTGTTTTTCCTTTGAGATCGCGATGTAGTATATCTTCAAATATTTTCTGTCTATTGTGTTCTGTTTTTCCTACGGGGATTTGTGTGTTATCTGAAGTTCTAAATAGATGATATTATTATATATATAATACTGAATATTATTCAGAATTCATGCAAGACATGTTTTGTATTTGAAATAAACTTCAAGAAAAAGTTAATATATTTACACAATAAGCACTATGTTTTGTAAAATTATTCTAATAACAATAAATTATGATCATTTCTTGAGTTTCTTGAGATATTCGAAATTATTTCCTGAAAGTTTATCAACTTTACAAGTATTATTTAATTTCTAGGATTTTTTATTTTTTATTATAGTTATCAATATTTAAATAAATTCAATTTTGAAAAATCCGAAAGATTTCGAAGGATGCTTCAAAGAAACTCGCCAGTATGTGCAAGGTAAATATATGTAAAACTCTAAACCTTTTAAGTGTATAAACTATGAATTTTGTGTTAAAAATTTAAAAAATAAATATATTCAAAAATATAAAAAAATATAAACATTTTCTCTTTGTTTTAGTACTTTGTTTTAAATATAAATTTAAAAATTAAACATTTGAAGTCGAATAGGTTTTAAGAATATATCTACATTATGAAACCTCACCATATATCTTTTAAACAAGTATATATATATATATATATATATATATATATATATATATATATATATATATATATATATACAGAGAGAGAGAGAGAGAGATAAATGTTTTAAAATTGATAATTAAATTATATGTTTTGAAACTTCAAGCACAAACTGCATACTGTAATTCATAAGTTATGTAAATTATAAAAATACTGAAAAAATACTCATTTAATCATTTTTCAAAGATATTGCATATCTGCATATAACAATATTGCTATTTGCTATCTTTACACACAAATATTTTATATTTTAAAATTGATACGTGTGTGATACGTGTATGATAGTAATTTGCTTAATTTCCATGCTAGCGAAATGTAATTTTTATAGAAAGATTAACCAAATTTTAATAATATTTTCAAAATATTTTACAATACTTCTAAATTATGAAAGAAATGAAATGCATAAAAACAGTTTGGAAACTCGAGGTTCTTTACTTTCAATGTAGTATTTTTTTTACTTTTGAATAAATCATATTTTGCTTTATTTATTTACGTACAGAAAAGTTGTTATAATTGTTTACTTTAAGAACTTATACAATTTTCTCCAGCCTTATTTACGAGAAAATATATAATTTTGCATTTTTGATGAGAATTGAAGTTTGAAAGTAAAATTAAAAGGACTCATCTTTGATCCTATATTTTTCTAAATTAAACGCTATTAACTAAATACTAAAATATTAGTTCATAATCAAATTTTTTTATATTGTGCAATTATTCTAAAATGCATCTACAGTTTTTAATAAAAGTAAATTTAATTTATTTCTTTTTAAACTAAGAATGTGACTACTCATTTAAAACTTTGCCTCAAAATGTTGCTAATATATATTCAGTGATATAAATTGTAAAATTTGGATGATTAAAGAAAGTTACTATGAAAATAGTAATATGAGCAAAATTTATTATCATGGCTTAATTTCTCAAAATATTTTAATCAGTGTGTATTCCAAATGTTTCAAAACGGAATAAAGTTCAACCACCTTATTAATAACATGTGTGAATATATATATATATATATATATATATATATATATATATATATATATATATATATATATATATATATATATATATATATATATATATATATATATATATATATATATATATATATATATATATATATATATATATATATATATATATATATATATATATATATATATATATATATATATATATATATATATATATATATATATATATATATATATATATATATATATATATATATATATAAATTTTTTGTTTACAAAAAATCTTATGGTTGTTATTTATATATTTCTATTTATATATTTGTTTATATACTTCAATATAAAATGCAAAAAGTTGGTTAAAAATTCAGAAATTTTTGATCTGTTGAGATTTAACTGAATAACTAAATTTACGCTCAAAACGCCCGTTCCCGGTACAATTCCGCTGCTAAATGCACCCGCACACAGTGTGTTAAACACGATTTAGGCAATTCATTCCACATAAAAATTTTATTTTTTAATATGACTTTTAAAATAATTATTTAATATTTATACGAAAAATAATATATATTTCATACTCTATATACTTATTCCTACTACAAAATATTTAAAAAAATAGACAAATCGAGAGATGATCACTAGGAAACCTAAAATTATACAGGCATCTTTTGTAATCCGAAAGTGTTATCCGGTTTATTAAGTCACATTTTCTTTCTTAATTCCTTAAGAACAGTGAAAACGTAATAACTCATTGAAAAGTTGTTTCTTTTATCCAATAGCAAATGAAAACTAATATCTGGAACTCATACGTCCATTATAACCGAGAGGGTTAATTTTCCTGTTTGCACAAAAGCTTTGCACATTCTTTCAAGGTACATGGACAGCAGCATTTAGATCTTCCGGAAGGCAACATAAATTAGCTAGGCGTTGTGGGTACATACGTCAAAGTTACAAGGCACCATATATGTCTTTCGTTTGCCTTTTGACCCTCTAGAATGTGAGAAGTCGGACTGTCTGTCGTATGTTCATAAATAAGTTAGCACTAGGGCACATTACTGACATGTCCCCAAAGTGCTAAGCTGATATTTTAACGATGTTTTCGGTAGAGTGTCAATTTGTTTCTGTGTCAGATATCTGGCAGGAGAACATTTTTCTCTAAGTGGCAGGACACCTTATACCCTCTTTTTTACTGTCGTTCATCATTCCCGTTCTTTTTCGTTTATCATTGACATCTCATTTACTTCAATTACTTACGTCTCTCTTTGTGTAAGTAAAATAACGATCTTATAATTCAATTAATCATTTCACTATTTAAGATAATATGGTAATATGTATGTCACTTATGTTTATATCTTTTTTCTCTTGCTTATATAATTGATTTTTATGTACAATTAAGAACCTAGTTCATTCACCTAATATTTCACTTAATAATCTGAAGTGCTTAACTATACATCCTGTATAAATACAGTAGAACCTCGATTAACCAAAACTCTGAGTTAACTGAAGTCGGTTTCTTCTTTACTTTTTTTACTATCATCCAAAATTTTCTTTTTACAAACATGCATTTTTAAAGTTTTCTTTATTCCCGCATTCCTTTCGTATGCAAGTCGTCCTTTCCAAACTACGATTGCAGATAAATACTTTGGAATTCCCTTTTTTAGAATTTCTTGTAGCAAGCACAATTCTAGGTATGAGTGCAGTCTTCTCCACTTTTACACATACCTATTCTAAACAAAAACATACCCCATTTGGAGATTTCGAAGGTCATGCTGCCGAGTTCCAGAAAAATCGAATGTTATTGCACCAATGACGATATTTTTTTCCAACGCAGCAGGCGATACATACATTATCCTAACGCCTTAACAAGGCTGTGAACCTGTTACTCATTTAGCACCACCCGAGGAGCGCGTGTAGCTTAAGATCTGCTACGGAAGCAAGTAACATCACTCCATCTGCATCCTCGTAATTTAGAAGCAGAAGACCCCCAAACTTGGTCTGCCACCCCCAGATGTATCGTTTGAGAGTACAGAAGACTTTGTGACCACGAACATATTTTAGGTGTCCCAGTGACCTTTAGCGAACACGGCAGATCTTAGGCCGGCTGCAGTCACGAACCCGCGACCTTTCAGTTACGAGATCGTTACCAATTCTCAATTATCCGAAGTAAGTTCGGTGCCAATTACTTCGAATAATCGAGGTTTTACTGTATTAATTTATTTTGGTAAAGCCGGATCTAGCAATTTTAATTTATGTAGTAAAAAATAAATTTTGTTTTTCTCAAAGATAAAAATAATTGCTTTAAAAATAAATTTGATTAATAGAATAAAAACTATATGCATGATAAAATTTCATTGTAAGTTGTGCTAACCAGAATTATAACTTAGTCAACATTGACTAACATATTTTATCCGAACTACGGAATTCAAGTGCGACATTTCCAAATGAATAATCTGAAGAAGTTCCTTTTTGTTATCTGTTAGAAAGAAATATCTGTAGTTTGTTGGGGAAATAGCATTGGGAACTATATATACTGATAAAACAATACGAATACTTTTTTATTTCTATTGATTAAGGAAATTATTTGTAGTGAGACAAAGCTTCTATTTTTGCTCACAAATAAATACTTATTTCTATAGATTGCAGTGATAGAAAAAAAAGGTTCATCCCATCAGTGTTGTTTTGCTTAGTTGTTTATGAATTAAGTATAAATGTTCTAACCTCTTATCTACGAGAGTGAATTAAATATGTCACAAAAGGAATCCGGAAGGAAGAGTAGTGAAAAGTAAAAGGACAAGCGTTAGATGATTTGTTTTGCTTCAGTGTGATAACACTTGACTCTAGGCACATCTTTTCATTATCAAAGTGTTCTGTTATACTACCTTTTTTTATTAACACTGGAGATAGAATCAATGGATATAATTTATTATAAATAGAAAGTTATTACAATGGTTAGCAACATTTTTAGAATACAAAGGTATTTTTAAGAAGCATTTGAGGGAGCACAACCAGTTATAAATTATTCCTAGTTTTCAATAAATACATTTTATGTTAATGCTTATCTTATTATTTATTATTATTACAATTATACTTTTACAACTCGTATGATATGATACATCATACCTATATAACATTATACTGGGTGTTCCAAATCGTCTCAAAACTCTGCATAGCTAGATGGGAGTACATAAAAACTGCCCAAAGAAGCGTTCCTGTACGATCCATAGTTTACGAGAAAAATAAGAAAAACAAGTATGACGTCACTGCCGGTTCAAGAAAAAACACTTTATTGATTGGTTTGGTTTTGGAGTGCTACGGTCTACTTTTTGCAACACGAGGGCTAATGAGACCGGGACCTACTTCTTAAAGCCGATTCCGAACGGCTACGAACATCCATGCCATAGTGGGATTCGAACCCACGAACTCCGGTTCCGAAGGCCAGCACTCTAACCATTCGGCCATCGTTCAACACACACTTTATTGAACATATCAACAGTAGTATATGAACAATTTAAAGCAAATGTTCCCTAACAGTTCGTAAGGCATTCTCTTTACATTGGTCGTATATCAGGTACATGCAGCAGTAGTCACGAACAGAATACATGGCCACCACACAAAGGCTACCGGTAGCTGCAAGATGCAGACTTTTAAGTACAAGTTCAACGGCGTCTTATCGTTATTCTATGGCACGAGTGCGCGCAGGTATGACGCGATATGTGCTGCGAACGTTTTAAACATTATCGTCTGGAAATATATGCAAATACAGTTTTTAATATGTCCAACTTTGTTTTTCCTATTTTTCTCGTAAACTATGTATCGTACAGGTATCCTTCTTTGGGCAGTTTTTATGTACTCCCAACGAGGAATCTAGCTGTGCAGACTTTATGCGGTCACTTTGGGACACCCTGTATATTATACCATGGTATAATATTATGATATTATATCTTATGATATCGTGATATTATAATAATACTATATATAGTATGGTACTATAGTATACAGTATTATGATTATGTTATAATAATATTATGTATCATTCTCAGATATACGGAATTATATATACACAAATGTATGTATTATGATTTTATATATATTCTATTATGTATTTTAAATTATGACGTATATTATATACGTTATTCAGTAAAAAATCTGTCACTTAAATTACCATTATCCCCTCCTACGAGACCTTAAAAAAAAGTAAAGAAATAAACATTATTACAACACAAATATATTTCACTCGAAATAAAATGTATGGTATTATTCAGAACTCGAGTTCAGGGGGATTTTACAAAAGTACGATATTAAAATTGTATATTTAATCATATACATGGAATACATTTGTACAATTCTACATATAATAATATACATACAATATTTGTATATATAATACTAATCGGAAATGACATATAATATATTAAGAATTTAAGCATAAAACATAGAATTGTTACATAATTAACACCCCTTGGCGAATAGTGTGGCTTAGTAGGGGGGAGTATTAATGCCATCGTTGGGTCATCGCATTTAATAAATAGAAGAATTACTAAGCGTAGAGACTAACCTAAAGACATTCCTGCCTTCTTTAAAAATATGGTTTGAACTTGTAGGGAATTATGATCACGAACCCATTTTACACGCCTCAACTGCCATTAATTAACACGACGGATCTTTAACTGGCTAAAGCCTCGAACTTACAACCCTTCTGTTATGAGATTACGGCTTTATCATCTCAGCTCCCGCTGCTCAGTAGATTTCATATAATGAGTTGTATATAGAAAGTCAATGAAATATATTTTTGTTAGATATTTTAAAATTGTTCACCAAAGGAGTGTTCAAGTTTTATACAGAAATTAAAATTCAAGCATCCGATACAGAAATTAATGTAGGATAAAATTCATCAGTTAAAATGAAAACATTACAATAAAGCAACACCACATCTTGTAATACTGTTATGATATTGTGTATACAAATGGCATATTTAAATGCCTATTCAAGTTTTATTCATTAATGTTATTAAAACCAAAGAGTGTAATCAAAAGAATATAGATTAGAAATCCTAACAAAAAATAAAAATTTTGTGTGTATATATGAGATACATATCAAAGGTTTCTAATTAATAAGGGCTAGAGGGCCTCATTCGTATTATATATTTTTTCATAACATTATGTATTATTGAGGTCAGCATATTCCTAAGTGGTCAATATTTTTAAAACTCTGCAAGTAGCACAAAGATACCAGTATTGACTATTACTCATAATTTAATTAAAAGCAAGGGTTTAATATTTTTATCTG
The DNA here is from genome assembly GCA_032207245.1 of Pardosa pseudoannulata. Lineage (NCBI taxonomy): Eukaryota > Metazoa > Arthropoda > Arachnida > Araneae > Lycosidae > Pardosa > Pardosa pseudoannulata. The sequence continues at coordinate 174,797,192 of CM063501.1, forward strand.
CGTAAAGCATATGAAAACTGCTGTATTTAAAACCCGTTGAGCTTCTTGTAGTCCTATGATGGAAAACAGTGACTAAAATTCATAAACTTTATTTTATAAGATTTAATACAGGATAGCTGATTCGTCGAGAAATATGCAATAAATAAAAGCTTTAGAAATGAACTAGACAAATATAAGAGCGTCATATTGCTACGTTAAGGATTAATTAATTTTAATACACTCTCTAAAAAAACAACTATGGAAATCAGAAAAAGGAAGCAAAATGGATTATAATGATACACAGGTAGATTCTTCTATAACAGGGGTGGCCACGCTCTTGATAATCCGAGCCATTTTTCAAAATATGAAATTTTTCGAGAGCCGCAATTAAATAAGTATTTAAAAGATATTCGAAAGAGGTATTAATTTTTTTTACAGAAATTATGTTTATCGAATGTCATTTGGAATTTCTTCGTCCTTTAATTTTTCAAGGAATTTTTTAAATTGTCAATGATTTTTTGCATTGGTGAGAATATAATTTACAATGTGTTACACTATTTTCATAACGTCAGGATATTTTAAAAATTTCTAGGTGAATTATACAGTGAATCAGTGTGAATTGTAGAATCTGACAATCATCTCTTAAAACCTCAATAAGACCGATTTTCTTACCTAGAATTGACGGAATTCTATCAGTTGTAATAATTTTTTTTTTCAATATAATAACACAAAAATGAAAAGGGAACCCGGATAAATTTATCGAGAGCCACAAATAATCTTTCAAAGAGCCGCATGTGGCTTGCAACCCGCACTTTGGCCACCCCTGTTCTACAACATTTAGAGGGATATATTGGCAAAAATTGTCAATATTTTTGATGTTCCCGAAGTGAATTCTAGTTATTCTTCTCTTTAACAAAATATATATCACAGTCCCCAATTAGAGATTGCATTTTCCCCAAAGAAATTCCCCCCTAAGTGCGGCTCTATGATTAGTTTAATTGTGTGAAAGTGTTTTATCTTTAGTTTTTGAGGACCGTTTTCCAATGGAACACGAAAAAATATATTACTCTCTTTGCGAATTAGCGCTAATGGAAAAGTTCTGCAGTTTCAACAAAACTTGAAATTGAGTCTCCTCGCCGATAATTGACATATATTGTCCGGAGAAATCTATCGGATAATTTCATTAATCTTTGCACTTTCTTCCCTACGATATTTCATCTGTGGCTACAGTGACGTAATTCTGAAACCGTGAATTACGTAAAAATAAATGTATAATAGAATTTTCAATTGGAACACAATTTAACAGCCAAAGTAATGACGGAAATATTTTCCTTTTATAGAAATATCTGTTTCCGTATAAGGAATTTATGTTTTTATACTTATAAATTTTTATAAAAGTTTATAATTACTGCTTAATGATTCGTTTACATCCCTGATGAAGGGAATATAAAATAACAGGAAATGGTATTGTACATGAAAGTTTTAAGACTTACCTTAGCCGACTAAAAAAAATTGGAAGCGAATCGAAGAAATAGGAAATAAAATGTAATAAACTCTCTTTGGTTTTAAAAAAGAAATAATATAAATACATATATAGATATGTGTATAAATCAAAATCTTTATACCTAAAATATATCTTAAATTTCTCCTCTTTCTCATTATACCATAAAATATATTATTGAAAGAAGAGTATGCTGACTTAAAATTATAACTTTCAGCAGTCTTTCAAAGCTAACTTTGTGTTTTTTTTTTTTTTTTTTTGTTTTTTTTTGTTTTTTTTTTTTTGTTTTTTTGTTTTTGTTTTTTTTTTGTTTTTGTTTTTTTTTTTTGTTTTTTTTTTTTTTGTTTTTTTAAACTTTCAAATAAATGCTAATTTTTTGTCCACTCCCCATATTTTCCAGGTATCCCAGGCGAATGGTTTCATTTTTTCAATGATCTAAGTTCCTTTCTGACTATGAAAGTCTCTAAGACGCTCTCTTCTGGTAATATTCACCGCGTCTCTAGGTCTGGGACCAACTTTGTAATCGAAAATGTTTTCAATGTATCATTTCATTCTCTGCTCTTAAAGGAGAAAATCCGTCAGATCCCAAAGTATTTTCTTAAATTTTAAAAAAAGTTCAGTTCCACGTTAGACTCGTTGCTTCTTGTTATGGAATGACCCGACTGAATCTTCATTAATTTATTTCTTAAGCTATTCATTGCCCAGGAGCACCGGGTAATTAAATATAGTAGTGGCCAATTTTATATGACCGGTGGTTTAATTTCACCGTGATCACACACACACAACTAATTAAATATTTCTTAACTTTAATTCAAGAAGATCAGGAGAAAGATTCTCAATCTAAGTGCCCAATTACATCATTTTCCCCAATAGTAAAAACCATTAACTTGAAATTCTCTCAATTTTTTCTTGATGTTGTTATGAAATCTCCATCACTGATTTAGATTTAACTCAATGCCAAGACCACATTATATATATCAATATATATATATATATATATATATATATATATATATATATATATATATATATATATATATATATATTGTGTTAAAATTATGTGCATGACTTTACAATTTCACTCAGGAAAATAACTGCATTTTAGATATATGTTAATTAAAATTATGTGTTATTTAAAAGGGAAAGAAAGTAAATGAAATGTGAGACAAATTTCGTAAATTGAATTATCATTTTACAAAAAGAGATAAACGTGTTTATGGTATATTTGAATTTGTAAAATCAACAACTTGAATCAATCAAAGAGTTTTATTTTATACTTTCAAATATTGCTATTTTCTCTTCAAATTTGAAGAATAGTATTTTTAATGGCCTATGATAAAGTGGATTGTATTATAAGAGAAAATTGTATCGTTAAATTTATTTTTTAAAAATGTTTTCTTAAGAAGGAATATATTCATGGAGTTAGTTAAATTTATGTATCCCAAAATACGTAAATAATAATACTGTTTTATAAACCTATACGAATATCGCCTTATTAAATACCTACTGTGATAAATTAGTATGTATATGAATAGTAAACTCATACCAAGGAAACATAAACCTGTATTTAGAAAGTAAGCTTTCCTTGGCTTAAAGTAACAAACTCTTTTAAACAGATTATTTTTCAAGGAGCAAACTAAATTATTTTTCTCTATTCTATATCGTGAAAAAAAAAACATTTTGAAAATAGGATTACGTGCGTAGGATGTAGAATATAGCGCGTATCAGAAAGCTTTGATAGTTTCTTTGCAATTTAGAGATGGGTTTTCCAGTTTTAAGAGTAAACCAGTTAAACTTTATATTAGCAGAAATTTTACTTTAAAAAAATCTGCATCTTCAATTTTAAAAAAATATAACTGGGTATAGAATTTATTAAATTCATTCAAACTCACTAAAGCCCTGGTATGTAATGAACGCTTTTGCCGACTGAGGTCCTATGACTCAGTCTTTACAAGAGTCTTCAAATCATATCCTGAACTATATTGGGTCTTGACAAGGAGGATCTGTTACCTCACAATCGTGTATCATTCACGAGTATGAGTATCGAATTTCAGTAACAATATATAAGATGTATTTATATAAAAATGTAAACGCAGTAATTGTTATTTCTATTATCCATTTAAAAAAGCTGCATTGTTAATTTTAAAGAAATATAACTGGGTATAGTATTTATTAAATTCATTCAAACACACTAAACCCCAGGTATGAAATGGACGCTTTTGCCGACTGAAGTCCTATGACTCAGTCTTTACAAGAGTCTTCAAATCATATCCTGAACTATATTGGGTCTTGACAAGGAGGATCTGTTACCTCACAATCGTGTATCATTCGCGAGTTTGAGTATCGAATTTCAGTAACAATATATAAGATGTATTTATATAAAAATGTAAACGCAGTAATTGTTATTTCTATTATCCATTTAAAAAAGCTTCATTGTTAATTTTAAAGAAATATAACTGGGTATAGTATTTATTAAATTCATTCAAACTCACTAAACCCCAGGTATGAAATGGACGCTTTTGCCGACTGAAGTCCTATGACTCAGTCTTTACAAGAGTCTTCAAATCATATCCTGAACTATATTGGGTCTTGACAAGGAGGATCTGTTACCTCACAATCGTGTATCATTCGCGAGTTTGAGTATCGAATTTCAGTAACAATATATAAGATGTATTTATATAAAAATGTAAACGCAGTAATTGTTATTTCTATTATCCATTTAAAAAAGCTTCATTGTTAATTTTAAAGAAATATAACTGGGTATAGTATTTATTAAATTCATTCAAACTCACTAAACCCCAGGTATGAAATGGACGCTTTTGCCGACTGAAGTCTATGACTCAGTCTTTTGCAAGAGTCTTCAAATCATAACCTGAACTATATTGGGTCTTGACAAGGAGGATCTGTTAACCTCACAATCGTGTATCATTCGCGAGTATGAGTATCGAATTCAGTAACAATATATATAAGATGTATTTATATAAAAATGTAAACGCAGTAATTGTTATTTCTATTATCCATTTAAAAAGCTCATTGTTAATTTAAAGAAATATAACTGGGTATAGAATTTATTAAATTCATCAAACTCACTAAACCCCAGGTATGAAATGGACGCTTTTGCCGACTGAAGTCCTAGACTATTCTTTACAAGAGTCTTCAAATCATATCGTGAAAATATTATTGGTCTTGACATAGCGAACTAGAACTAGCCTCAGAAACTTTGTATATTCTTTGCAGTTTTGAGTATGGGTTTTCAGTTTTAAGAGTAAACCAGTTAAACTTTATATTAGCAGAAATTGTTATTTCTATTATTATATTTAAAAAAAGCTGCATTGTCTCCAATTTTAAAGAAGTAGAACTGGGAATAGAATTTATTAAATTCATTCAAACTCACTAAACCCCAGGTATGAAATTGATCGCTTTTGCCGACTGAAGTCCCTATGACTCAGTCTTTACAAGAGTCTTCAAATCATATCCTGAACTATATTGGGTCTTGACAAGGAGGATGTGTTACCTCACAATCGTGTATCATTCGCGAGTTTGAGTATCGAATTTCAGTAACAATATATAAGATGTATTTATATAAAAAATTTAATCGCAGTAATTGTTATTTCTATTATCTATTTAAAAAAGCTTCATTGTTAATTTTTAAAGAAATATAACTGGGTATAGAATTTATTAAAATTCAATTCAAAACTCACTAAACCTTCCAGGTATGAAATGGACGCTTTTGCCGACTGAGGTCCTATGACTCAGTCTTTGCAAGAGTCTTCAAATCATAACCTGAACTATATTGGGTCTTGACAAGGAGGATCTGTTACCTCACAATCGTGTATATTCGCGAGTATGAGTATCGAATTTCAGTTAACAATATATAAGATGTATTTATATAAAAATGTAAACGCAGTAATTGTTATTTCTATTATCCATTTAAAAAAGCTTCATTGTTAATTTTAAAGAAATATAACTGGGTATAGTATTTATTAAATTCATTCAAACTCACTAAACCCCAGGTATGAAATGGACGCTTTTGCCGACTGAAGTCCTATGACTCAGTCTTTACAAGAGTCTTCAAATCATATCCTGAACTATATTGGGTCTTGACAAGGAGGATCTGTTACCTCACAATCGTGTATCATTCGCGAGTTTGAGTATCGAATTTCAGTAACAATATATAAGATGTATTTATATAAAAATGTAAACGCAGTAATTCTTGTTATTTCTATTATCCATTTAAAAAAGCTTCATTGTTAATTTTTAAAGAAATATAAACTGGGTATAGAATTTATTAAATTCATTCAAAACTCACTAAACCCCAGGTATGGAAAGGACGCTTTTGCCGACTGAGGTCCTATGGACTCAGTCTTTGCAAGAGTCTTCAAATCATATCATGAACTATATTGGGTCTTGACAAGGAGGATCTGTTACCTCACAATCGTGTATCATTCGCGAGTTTGAGTATCGAATTTCAGTAACAATATATAAGATGTATTTATATAAAAATGTAAACGCAGTAATTGTTATTTCTATTATCCATTTAAAAAAGCTTCATTGTTAATTTTAAAGAAATATAACTGGGTCATAGTTTTATTAACTTCATTCAAACTCACTAAACCCCAGGTATGAAATGGACGCTTTTGCCGACTGAAATGTCCTTGACTCAGTCTTTACAAGATTCTTCATTGAATCATAGGGGGTTCCTGAACTATATTGGGTCTTGACAAGGAGGGATCTGTTACCTCACAATCGTGTATCATTCGCGAGTTTGAGTATCGAATTTCAGTAAACAATATATATGATGTATTATATAAAAATGTAAACGCAGTAATTGTTATTTCTATTATCCATTTAAAAAAGCTTCATTGTTAATTTTAAAGAAATATAACTGGGTATAGAATTTATTAAATTCATTCAATCTCACTAAACCCCAGGTATGAAATGGACGCTTTTTGCCGACTGAGGTCCTATGACTCAGTCTTTACAAGAGTCTTCAAATCATAACCTGAACTATATTGGGTCTTGACAAGGAGGATCTGTTACCTCACAATCGTGTATCATTCGCGAGTTTGAGTATCGAATTTCAGTAACAATATATAAGATGTATTTATATAAAAATGTAAACGCAGTAATTGTTATTTCTATTATCCATTTAAGAAAGGTTCATTGTTAATTTTAAAGAAGTAGAACTGGGAATAGAATTTATTAAATTCATTCAAACTCACTACCCTCCAGCCATGAAATTGACTCTTTTCCCGAGTGAGGTTCTGTGGCTCAGTCTTTACAAGAGTCTTCAAATCATATCCTGAACTATATTGGGTCTTGACAAGGAGGATCTGTTACCTCACAATCGTGTATCATTCGCGAGTTTGAGTATCGAATTTCAGTAACAATATATAAGATGTATTTATATAAAAATGTAAACGCAGTAATTGTTATTTTTATTATCCATTTAAAAAAGCTTCATTGTTAATTTTAAAGAAATATAACTGGGTATAGAATTTATTAAATTCATTCAATCTCACTACCTTCCAGCCATGAATTTAACTCTTTTTCTGAGTGAGGTTCTATGGCTTAGTCTTTACATGAGTCTTCAAATCATAACCTGAAATACATTGGGTTTTGACAAGAAGAATCTGTTACTCGTATGTAATTCGCGAGTTTGAGTATCGAATTTGAATAACAATATACAGTGATCTCTCGTTTTTTTCGCGGTTATTGAGGACCAGAACCTTTCGCAAAAGCTGAAAAACCACGAAGTAGTATTTGCCCCTAGAAATTTACGTGTATCCGGGGATGATTGTTTTAAATATGTAAACATTATTTATACTTTACACATTTAAAAATTACAACAGTATACGTATTTACGTAAACGTGTCAATGCTGATTAATAAAGTTAATTACAAAACCTTATAGAGTAATAAACATTAATCAACATTGCTTTCTGAGAGAGGCAAAGAGTCTTGTGTTGGTGGCGGATGAGATGCTCTCACTTAATTCGTAGAAGTTTTAGGATCACTCAGAGACTCTTCTGCTGGAGGCGATGACGGTAGAACCAGGGGGCTTTACCTTGGAGAAAAACATGGTGATGGGTAGTTCTTGTCTTTGTTTTTCCTTTTCCTTCAAAATTCCCCTGTACAAGGGCATAACCCCGTCAACGCGATTGCTGAACTCGACAGCTCGAACCATATTGTCGCCAATGTCTTGTGCAATTTCTTGCTTTGTTCCACAAATGTTACATATTCTCCAGGGTAAGGCCAAGCTTTTCAATTTGTTCTTTGTCTTGTGTCTTTGTCTTCATTCTCTTCCTCTCTTGTAGGCTTTGTCATCTTAAGAGCCCAGGTTCTATACTCTGAGTCAACTCATCTCTCTGTTTGGCATGCAGGGATCTTTTTCTCTTTCACATCAGCATGTAACAACGCTCCTTTCTGCAATGTGCTGCCGACATGGCCGTATTTTTTCATTTTTATTTTTTGATGAATATTTTGTGAAAATCCGCAACGCACTGAAGCCGCAAAACATGAAACGCGAAGGGGTGAGGGAACACTGTATAAGATGTATTTATATAAAAATGTAATCGTAGTCATTGTTATTTTAACTTATTCCATTTTTTATGCTTCCGGAGACTAAACCAACTTAACAAATGATTTACTTAAGTGAGGTAACATATTCTCCTTGATTGAAAAGGAGGTTAGAAGGCTCATGCGCAGTTTTTGTGAAGACAGCCGCAGTCCTTCAGTTGACAAAGGAGTCGATCTCATAGCCGGAGGGTAGTGAGTTTGAGGATCAAGTCGGCTAAAGATAAAATATGTTTATTATTTTGTATTTTGTTTGATCTTATTTATTTTGTATTTTGTTTATTCTTATTTTTTTTCGGAGGGGGCGAGGAAGTACGTAAAACAAGTTCGGGGTTACAGTGTTCACTTTGTTTCCAATCGGTAACTCTGGAGAAGACAAGTAAAGCCTTTACGAAGAAAGGGGGGGATTTTACTTGATTCCTGTTTCTAAATTATTCGGACCCGATTTGTTTGTTTGGTTTGTCTTAGCAAACAATGTTTATTCACTTATATAGTGCTTCTATAGAAAATTGGCCTATTCATATCTGTACCATTTTAGTGAAGAATGTTATAATGTATGCAAAATTGCATATGTTATTAAAAACCTCTGGAGAGTAAATGGGTAAATATAACATATTATTTTCACTCCAAGGTATTTTAAAGTTGAGGTTGTCATAAAAGCGAATGTTTATTTCGGTGGGAGAAGAAACATTATGTACAAACTGTATGTATATTTTGTATTATACAATGTAATATATGAGAGGCTGTATCCAAATTTAGTATTGTGTTACAAAATACTTGATTTGAATATAGCACCTCATGGTTTTGCTTCCTTTTGGAAACAACGGATTTCGAACTTTTTCTATTGACGATCATTTTTAGAAGTTGTAATTTTGGGACTTTCACAAAAGTTGCTCTATACAGTTAGATAATACATTATGCACATTATTTGCACAATATATTTGAATGGCATTCGACCATGTACAGTGAAACATAATTGAGTAAATCTGCTTATTTTTCAGCCAATATTTATTATTTTCTAATCTGATGGCAGGGTATTGTGTACAATATCGTTTTACATGTGTCCTGAAAATAGCCTTATTTGATATTGAGAACTGTGCGAATCAAAAGCAAAAAACTTGAAAAAATTTGTATTTGTTTTTATAAAATCCTTAATCCTTTCTCCACGAGTATAAGTGTTATCCTCATAACAATGAACCCAGATATTATAATCATGTGCTAAAGTTTCAACGCTTTTCATACATTACTTTTTAAAATGTTATCAAAAATATAGTTTTCACTTTACTTTAATTTGCTGACGGTCCCCTATGTGGTTTTTATTAAAACCTTAATTTCTCCACGAGTATAAGTGTTATCCTCATAACAATGAACCCAGATATTATAATCATGTGTTAAAGTTTCAACGCTTTTCATACATTACTATTTACAAGGTTATCCAAAATATATATTTTTCAATTTACTTTAATTTGTTGACGGTCCCCTATGTGGTTTCGAGAAAAATTCTTAGCTGAAATATATGGCATCTACCATCCTGTTTACACGCCTGAGGTTTCAGTATCATTCTTCGTGTATTTTTCTAGATATTCAACAAAATGCCTAAAATCGCAAGTGACGTGTCATCATTTGCAATGTAGTGAATGCACACATATACATGTTATGTATATATAATATATATATACATATATACATATATGTATATATATATCTGTATATATATGTATATATATATATATATATATATATATATATATATATATATATATATATATATATATATATATATATATATATGTGTGTGTGTGTGTGTGTGTGTGTGTGTGTGTGTAAACCATTAATTATAAAACTCCTTGACAAGGAGAAATCTCCACAGCTAGCAGTAATAAAAATGCAGTCAGTCTGACACTGAAGAGAGCGTTACTAGTCTAATTGAAACTTCCAGAGCTGCTACAACTAATATCTTTTCTACTAAACGACAGACAAAGGAAAAAACACAAAAATCACTCTGCTCGAACAGAGGTGCACCCAAGAGCAAAGACAGAAAGAATTTTCCTATCTTAAACTTCATCAGAGAATTAAATGCAAGATCAGGAAAAACATAGAGATTTGGCGGCGACGGCTGGGTAACGTGCCGAATAGACAGAAAGTTTACATTTTTAGGATAGGAAGCATTGGGAAGATTTTTAAACGGAAAACACTCCTTTGATTAAACTCTATAGAGGCTGAGAAAAAGATTTAAAGGAATTAGGAGATTTTTAAGGAAATATTAAAGTTAAAAAATTTTGATATATTACACACACACACACACACACACACATATATATATATATATATATATATATATATATATATATATATATATATATATATATATGCATGTATATATATATATATATATATATATATGTATATATGTATGTATATACACACACATTTATATATATATAATGTATATATATATATATATATATTTATGTATGTATGTATATATATCTACATATATATATACATATATTCATATATACATATATATACATATATATATATATATATATATATATATATATATATATATATATATTTGTCGCAAATATTGTATACGCAGTAACAAATCTATTATGGACATATAAGGTTAATTTATTATTGTGATATCGTTTCACACGCACCTTCAAAGACAAAACTTGGGTTAAAATAATAAGACTTCTATATTTCATATATTTCATGAATGCTATATTAGATTTTACAAAAGGAAAAATAGAAAACCTATGCACATTCTTGAAGATAAAATCCCATAGCTCTTGAAAATAACATCGATTTATAACACGTAATACGATAAAACCGAGAAGATAAAATGAGCCTGAGCTAATGCTAGTCATTTGCAATGACACGAATGGGTGCACAATTTCTCGCTTTCTCTTATCGATAGTGTCGACAAAACTATTCTGTATGAATGGTGCGTGCAATTACATTTTTTATTCAAATACAGAATCGGAAATTTCAAGTATTCCAAGTTAAAAGGCTTACTTTTGCAATTTATATATCCAATGAAATGCCATTTATTTTTTTACATCATTATCCAATATGTTATATTAAATTTGTGATATTTTTAAGATCATAAACCACCTTAAAGCCACAATTTAAGGAAAATGTATTATGTTATATTTTTTATTGAAATTGATAAGTTACAGTTATGAAACTTCGTACTCTTTATAAACTCTTGTATAACTAAATCAATTATATAAAAAAAGACATTGTATAGACAACTTTTTTAAAAGTTGGATTATTTCTCCTTTTTTGTTAATTCTAAAATCTTGTCTTTTTTTCATATTTCTAAAAATCAGCTTTATTATTAGTTAATATATATCAAACATGTTTGAATACTGTTTTGTTGGTCGATTGATTGCTTAATATAAGAAATAATATTACATCTTTAAACCACACCTTTTTACATCTAAATTGTTCTTTAATTTAATGATGTCTGAACGTAGAATACAGAGTTTTTTGTTATGTATTTGAAATAATAATATTGAACAAGGCTATAAAAATTACATCACAAGGAGCATTTAACTGTACAGGAAATATTTAAAAAATTGAATTTGTTAAGTAATTATCTGATCTTTAAACAAATTTTTACTTATATGCATACCTGTGCAATATTATTCTATGCTAATATAAGTGCTTTTTTATACTTTCCCACGACGGTCAGCACGAGCATACACAGCTGGGGAAGAAATTTCCAAGAAGAATTTAAATGCAGCTGTTGACTTCCAGTGTTAGGGACCCCTACAGAGGAGTTATAGATCACGGAATGGCCCAAGCGTAACGGACAAGCTCTCACAGAGATATAACCGTGAGTTATGGTGGAAGAGGCTAAAAAATAATGTCAGCTTTCACAAAAGGGGCTATTTTAATGAGCAGACCTGCACGCCCGAAGATTGTGCAGATGTGGGAAAAATTCACAAATAAGCGATTGGTAAAGAAAAAAAGGGGCGTTAAAACCGAGGTGATGAGTTGAGAAAGAGAGTGAAGAAAGAGGAGTCGAAGTCGGGATTCAAGAGTAGCTGGACATCGAAATTCCAAGCCCTGCACGCCAACACCGACGTCCTGTACGCCCGCACCATGATCGATATACAGCATAATGAAAGCCTCTGCCTGCTCCCCTGTAATGACTGGAGGCAAACATATTTAACATATGACGGGTATGACGGGTATTTAGGCCTCAGTTAGTAATTCCATATTTTGATTAAGGAATAACGTAGAACAGAAGAGAATTGTAATAGTTATTGTCTATTAATAAATATAAAATCCAAATAATTGCTGGTTATGTTATATGGTAAACAAGTCAATGTAGTAATTTGTAAATAGTGTACGGAATAAATGTTCTAGTCCAAATATAAGGTATTATATTTTTACTGTTTTTCCCTTGTAAACGAGCACTTGTGTTAATGCTGTAAGTATATTACAACAATAAGAATTTACCAAATCTTTGTAACGTCTACCGACCCCTTCAGAATTTCGGGTAAAATACTGTAGGTTTAAAGAATATAAACTGTATTTTATGAAGATGTAGAATGCATAGTGAACTTTAACTAGCAGTTGTTTTATTAAAGTAATGAATAAAGGGGTTGTGGTGAGGTGATATATATCCTTTTAATTAATGGAATTAATATAAAGACTACAGGAATCTGCTTTGGATTGACCTCATCACATCTGTTTGTACAAAAGAGAGGACATCGCCATGTGCGAGATTCTGATCCCAGACCTAGATTAGAATCGTGTCTCCGTACATGACATTAAGTAAGAATGTACCTTTTCGGAATTATTTGGGAGTCCCTAAAGGACCAATATGAATGTTTTGAAATAGTTGGGAGTGCCCAGTTTGAAAGGGTAAGCTTTTCCCCATGTTTGCGCTTTATAGGCGGGGTGGGGAAGGGAACCAATTATAGAGTACAGCTCTGCTGATTGGAATGTTGGAAGCAGAAGAAATTCGGAGATGAAACTTATTTAAAAGAAATAAAGGATAGATAAAAAGAGAGAATCTTCGGCATAGAATCTTTCGGTGGAGAATCTTCGGTATAACAAAATAGCTATTGGGACATTCCAAACCTATTCGGTCCACAAGAGTATTGCCGCGTCTCACTATTACGGCAGCACGCCAAGTCCTTGGAGTCCTCAGACCAGAGGTAATATTGAGGTATCCCTGCATTGTTATCCCACAAGTCTTCGGTCTACAACAGTGATCCCGTGTCTCCACATTACGACCGTACTAAATCCTTGAATGCACACGGTGTTAGTGATGCATAGTCATTGCCAATCCACAAAGGCACTTGATCTTAAAATTTGAATTCAGAATTAAGTCCTCTCTTGTAATTTACATAGATGCTAGAGGATATCTGATAATAATGTGGCATAGGATATAAAATGATTTGAGAAGCAATTTCAAAACTTAATAATCTTTTTAAACATACAAATATAGTGTAACAGCAAAAGTTTTTTTTCTTTTTATTTAAAAACAAATGAATTTTGTTTTCGTACTTTTATTTAATAAGTATATACTTTTTTATAAAGAAAATTACTTAACTTAAATAGCCTGATATTAGTCTGTAGTCTGTCAGAACTTGAGTTAGAGATCAACAAAAATAAATAATAATAACACAACGCAATAAAATAAATTGAATAAAAACTATCCGAAAAAATATTTATATCTCTGAGGAAAGCAACACGACAGGGGTCATATACTGTCAAAATTTTTCGATTTATACGTTTAATTTACGAGACATTCGATAAAACCTAAATTATGTGTCAATTAATTAATGAATACTCTATTGTTAGACATTTTCTCTTTTCTAATACACCTGATAAAACCAGGTGTAATAAATTTACACCTGAACTTAACCAAAATAAGTTTTTGAAATGATGTTAAATTTTTAAAATCCAAGATGTACATCTTTCGTGTATAAAATAATCAATTTCTACCGCACAAACTTTGTTATATTAAACGAAAGATCTAAAATATTAAAAAAGTTGCAATGAAAGAAAATCTTCCAGGTTACTGTTTTTATCAGTTCTACAAGCCTTAAAATTTCTATCAATTCTACGACTATTAAATAATAGAGAACAATAATTATATTACTCATTAATTAAAAGGTAAACCATTAGTTATTTATGTTTATTTTAATAAAGTTTTGTTTAAAATATTACAGGTGTTATGTATAAGGTATATATTTAATTAAGCACGAAAGAGAATTAGATATAAATACAGATCTATATGATTTTTAAAAATTTGATATCCTGCAAAATTTTTTAAAATTAATTAATTAGACAATTTTCATTAAATTTAATGTAAATTAACTAATGTGTATTAAAATAAAAAAAAAATGTCATAGAATTGTTCAAAAACATTTGTTACTCAGCAGTTAATTAGTATGTAATCTAGATTTCCCCGAATAACTTCGTTATTTTCAATACTTCTGGGGTGCCAGGTCAAGCCTATGGGTTTTCTGCTTAATCCCTGCTTCTAAATTAAGAAGACCCACTTGAGCACAAGTCGTATTTTCACCCTAGTCGTGCTCCTTAAAATGAAAGGAGCACTCCTGTGCCTTAATACGAGTAACATACGGCTTAATTGTCCTTTGTTAGATCAAGTGGTATCTGAAATAACATTTTATTACTAGATTATTTCTAAATATCTAAAAGGTATGTGAATACTTAATTCATTTAATTCTGAATATTAAATTTCCCCTAATCTATAATTTGTGTATTCATAAAATAACTGTCATAACTGTTATAGTTGTTTTTAGATTAATATAAATATACATTTGTATGTTCTAATAGTTTCATGTCTTTACCTATTTCCCTTTGAAATACAGTTAATAGAAAATTGTTAAAACTTTATAAGTTGTGTCTCATTTTACATTTAAATCCATCCATTACTTATAACTAAAAGATCTTTAGTATATATAATTAACAATCTGTACACCTGTTATCTCGATATTATACTACATATGCATCTTTATAATCTACAATATTTCTCTCGAGCTACTGATTTTATAATAAAATTAGAGTTAAGGTTGCTAAGTCGGTAAAGGAGTGAAGTTCAGAGTTGGGGGTTTGTGGTTTCGGAGCTTTCCAAAAGATCCATTGTGTTCATTAATGACGGCTTGGGTAAGTGAAATAGGTTAGTAGCCGTTTGTGCTCTTTAAGTACCCAAACAATACCTCTGAATGTGGCAGTCCAAGTCTAGAGTACTTCCACGTGGTACCTCCTTCTAAATTACGAGGACCGAGAAACTACTTCGTTTGCTTATGTTGTCCCACGGAGTAATGTTGACAGCCTATATCGTGCCATCCATAATAAATAGACAAACCTACATCTTAATTGGACGAATGCTACAGAAACAAGTGCCTACGCTTTGGATATGAAATAATAATATTACCTCCTTACACACACACACATATATATATATATATATATATATATATATATATATGTATATATATATATATATATATATATATATATATATATATATATATATATTATATAATATATATATATATATATATATATATATATATATAAATATATATATATATATATATATATATATATATATATATATATATATATGAATTATGTATATATATATATATATATATATATATATATATATATATATATATATACGCTAAAGAGCACAAAAAAATTACATCTGCCTAATATCATGCAAGAGATCCACGACTAATGTTTGAAGTAGTGCTGGGGGTAACTAACTCCATGAATCTCGCAGGACTGACCATAAATCTCTAACAGTACGAGGTGGTGGAGATCTCTTTTGAACAGCATGTTGCAAGACATCACAGATATGCTCAATAATGTTCATGTATGGGAAGTTTGGTGGCCAGTGGAAGTGTTTAAATTCAGACCAGTGTTCCTGGAGGCACTATGTAGCATTTCTGGACATGTGGGGTGTCGCATTATCCTGCTGTAATTTGGCTTTTTGCTTTGTGTAGTCCATCGGAATGCACAATGGTCATAGATTGATGCAGGCGATCAGAAATGATTCTTACGTACGTGGCTGTATCTAGAAGTATCGGGAGTCCCATATCATTTCAATTGCAAGGGACCAACAACATTATAGACCCTTAACCAGCTCAAACATTCCCCTGTTGATATGCAGGGTCCATGGACCTATGAAATTGCATTCCCCATGCATCCCCTCGATACAATTTGAAGTGCGACTCCTCACACCAGGCAACGTGTTTCCAGTCATCAACAGTCCAATGTCAATGTTGACGGGCCCAGGTGAGGTATAAAGCTTTGTGACGTGCAGTCATCAAGGGTACAACAGTAGGACTTCGACTCCCAAAGCCCATATTGATGTTTCGTTGAATGGTTCGTATACTGACCCTTGTTGATGGCCAGCTTTGATATCTGCAGCAATTTGTGGAATGATTTCACTTCTGTAACATTTAATGGTTCTCCCCAGTTGTCATTGGTTCCATTCTTGCACGATCTCTTTTTCTAACATCAGCGATGTCGGACATTTGATGTATTACAGGATTTCCGATATTTAATATACACTCGGGAAATAGTCGAAGGTGAAAAACCAAATTTTACAGGATTTCCGATATTTAATATACACTCCGGAAATAGCCGAAGGTGAAAATCAAAATTTCATCTCTACCTTGCAGATACCATATCCCCTCGGTAGTCCTGTATTTGGGATATCCCTTTCAAACTCACTTAAGTCGCGTTTCTGGCCATAGCGTAGTAGTCTGATTGGTTTCTTATCTCTTCATTTGCATACACATGTCTGTAACAGCTTTTTGACTCTTCAGTGTATTGCCTTTCTTACGCACTATTTATAAAATCTCTTTCTATGCACAGTAGTTTATTGTGCATGATACTCAAACGTTGTGGGGACTATTTAACATGAAATTTAAATGGTTTTAATTTACGAAGGCCCATTTTAGCAAAAATCGTATATTCATTCTACTGATGTTTTTCAAAATGAAAGGCTCGGTCCTTCGCTTTAATTTGAAAATCCTCAGGATAAACTGCTTGAATCGCCTAAGTGGCATTGATAGCACAAACATACTAATATGGAAAACTTCTACAGTTTTAATTTTAAATTCTTTTACAATATATCATCAGTCAAGTAATTTTTCATTTTTAAATAATTGTGCTTACGTACAAAAATTCAAATATGTATATCATAGTTTCACCTGTGCAATTCCTTGTTGCTTTTCACTTTCAGATTCTAAGTAATCCAAACAATTTATTCGTCACTATAAAGAACATTTCTTATGTTAAATAAATATTAAATACCAAATTGTTTGTCTCGAAGACGCAGAAGTCGTATATTTAGATCTTACTGTAACTAAAAAGAAAAGTTTAAACCAAGAAATAAACCATGCTTTGTTTGCCGTAGTTGAAAGACAAATCAGGGAAATCCACGCAACATTTAACATTTATTGTTTGCCAACTCCAGTCTTCTCCCTTTTCCCAAAGTCTGTGTAGAGACATTTAACTTTTAAAGAAAAAATCCGCTAACATTTACTAACGATATACCTTCAAAGGATTTGTGTTTTGTCTGGAAAGGAAAGCATCTTTTCTAGTTTGTTTTGCGGAGAAAAGAAAAGAATAAAAAAAACTTCCTCAGGTAGATTTCAAGAAAAATAAATTAATATATATGGTTCTCTTTCTCCGTTTTATGAACCACTTTAAATCCGTCCTGTGTCAGTGTAATATACTAAGGTAAAAATTTTTAGTGTGGTCAAAAAGTGTTAAACTCAAACACACACACACACACACACACACACACACACACACATATATATATATATATATATATATATAATATATATATATATATATATATATATATATATATATATATATATATATATATATAATATATATATATATATATATATATATATATATATATATATATATGTATATATATATATATATATACATATATATATATATATATATATATATATATATACATATTATATATATATATAATATATATATATATATATATATATATATATATATATATATATATATATATATATATATATATATATATACATATATATATATATATATATACATATACATATATATATACATATATATATATATATATATGTGTGGGTGGGTATGTATATATATATATATAATATTGTAGAAATTATATATATATATATATATGATAAATATATATAAACATATATATCTTTTTCCCAATATATATACATTATATATATTTTGATATCAAATAATTTTACTTTTTAATCTTAGATTTTTGAAATTTTTGTTTATTTGTTGAATGTTCCATTTATTTTAAACTTCAAATTTGTTTTCAAATAATTTTCCGTTTTTATTGTTTAAAAGTATATTTTGGATATTATTTAATTAATATTATTAAATAATGAATTCCTAGTAATGATGTCTGTATATCAAATTTTGAAAAAAACTTTGAAATTTAGAATGTTTCTATTGACATTTAATAGCTTAAATGAAATCAAAATTTAAATAGAAGGACCAATTTATTGTATTATTTATTAAGAATATCAAATATAAAATTTTGTAGAAATATATCCAAACTTAATTATCTAAAAACGATTAAAAAATAAAAAATTAAAACAGAGGTAATTAGTGTAAAACATGTTTTTCGTTATCTTAATTAAGACTTAGTATAAATGTGTATAAAACTTTATAACACTAGCATTATAAGTTGCAAAATTCTTTATAGAATCCAAGGATGTTAATCAAATTTTTTAGACATTACTCGCTCTGTACTATTGTTGATATAATTAGAAATTAATTCACGTCGTTAATCGTTCTATATATTTCAGGATTACGTCCGTTAAATACTACTTTGTAGAAGAAATGGTGCATGCAAAGGGCTAAACGGCTCACCAGTAAATTAAATCCTATTTGTATATTGTGTCCAATCACAATCAATATATCAATGTAGGACGAAAATTATCTGTAGATGATTCAATTTGTGTCTCAAATGAACGTTCGTTAGATCTATTACAGCATTGTCTTCCCCAATTACAATATTACTTTATTTCTGAATGTTAATTCTAGAAATACACATACATACAGTGTTGCACACGTCATATGTGATATGATCTCTTTATTCCCTAGATCTTTTTTATACTCTATAATAGAAGAAAAGATTTGATGTTCAGTTTATAATGAATGGATAGATTTAAGGTTTTACATTTGAATGATTTGAAATATATTGTTGTATGTTAATTCACTCATTTGTTTTGTTTTTGGCGTTCAAAAGCTTTGTTGTTCAGTTTATAAAGAATGGATTGATTTAAGGTTTTACATTTGAATGATTTGAAAAATATTGTTACGTGTTAATTCACTCATTTTTTGTTTTTGACGTTCAAAAGGTTTGTTGTTCAGATTATAAAGAAGGGATTGATTTAAAGTTTTACATTTGAATGATTTGGAAAATATTGTTATATGTTAATTCACTCATTTTTTTGTTTTTGGTGTTGAAAAGGTTTGTTGTTCAGATTATAAAGAATGGGTTGATTTATGGTTTTACATTTGAATGATTTGAAAAATATTATTATATGTTAATTCACTTATTTTATGTTTTTAAAATTTAACATTTATTCAAGTTTATAATATGGTTTTTTAAAAAAGTATTGGTTTTCAGAACAAAATTATGCTTTATAGTTAATCAGCTAAGTAGTATAAATGCTGCAGGATGCGGAAGTACCACTCCCAAATTAAATATGTTTGTAAATTCATTAACTACGTAAATAGATATTGACAAATGAGGACATTATTAAAGGATTTTTAATCAATTTTTTTATTTATATAAAGGTTATAGCATAATGAATCCTTTATTACCATTAACTCAACTTTGTTAAAATGGACTTACAAAAATTTAAAGAATTGCCCTCATATATAATTATACCTCTCAAACAGTGATTAGAGGTTTTGTTAGAGCTGAGAGAAAAATCCATAGGTAAGAACTCCGAATTAGGATGTTATTTCTCTAGAACCTAAGGCAACAATTTTAGATTTCTAGCCTCAACAGATTAAGTAACCCCTGAATATACTTTTTGTCGATAAATAGGAAATTTTATACTTGTCAATAACACTTTTTTCCTTTTCAAAGTTAATGAGTAACTGATTACTAGTTATTAGTTGATACAGAAATAATGAGCTACTTGGTATCTACTCAGTAAAATCACACTAATTAGTATTCATGAATAACATTAATGTCAGAATGAAATTGATAGGAGTAGGAAATATTAAAAAGAAAGACATTTTTACTGTAAAAAACTTTTTGAATTTATATATAGTTTTACTACCTAATTTCTGTATTCCAAGACCTAGTGCTTTTTATCCTTGTAGTTAACATATGTCATCACCATTGTTTAAATTTATAACATATTTTGGATGAACTAGTATCATCCTAAGGATTAAGATAATATCAAGATTAATAGTCACCAGGAGAAAATAGATTCATCTGGCTTTGGCTTCTGTGTTGGATTTGGCTTAGCATGTGTATGTCAGAATAATAAAGAAATTGTCGTTTGAACACACGTGAGATTAAAGTAAGTTACCATAGGAGCAGAAGGAGAGTATGATTTGTGTTATAAAGTGAAGTGTTTAATTGGTGGAATTTCTTAAAGGTAGCTCGAAGACATTTAAGAATTTTAGTTTGTTCATGTAAGACTTTGAGAAAAAAATAAAGGAGATTACTTACTCATGACTGTTTGTGTCTCTGTCATACGTTTCATGATGGAGTAAATTAAGGAACGCCACACACACACTGATATATATATATATATGCAAAATTATTAGATCTATCTTATTATTATTAGGCTTATCTGAATATCTATCTAAAATTCTAAATTTTTCCCTTCCTAATTCTTTCACACCTTATTTCACATCCTTATAATGTTAGATTTAACCCCTTGCCGGTTTTGCACGTTCATCATACGGGCGTGGTTACTGTGCCTTTAATCATTTGCCCATATGGTGAATTTGCTCGTACAGTGTACGGGCAATCTGATTTCTTTGTCATTCTCACTGTTTTGGCTATCTTTTGTTTTTTAAGGTTAAATTAGTCGTACAGATGACCAAAAGATGTTAGTTTTCGAACTGTATTCTGTTTCGTTTGAAAGCTCGGGCTTTCTGATAGGTTTTGCATTTCACCGCGAGTTTTTATCTTTGAGTTTTTGGCTGGATTTGGACTTGAGGTTTTGGGAGACTGACCTAGAGACACATTTTAGAGGTAGTTCTATCTCAAGATATAAAACTAAGACCTACAAACAAGTGCTATGTGTGTTCATTGAAGAAAAATGACAGCAGCAAAAGAATTCGAAAAGAAACTAGGTATTTGTGTCCGGGCTGGGACGTTGGACTACGTGTCTTACCCTCTTTCAAGATTTATCGCACTAAATCTGATTTTTGAAAAAAAAAACAGTTAAATGAACGTATTTGTAGTATTTGCATTCGAAAATAATTGTGTAATAATTATAATCGAAAATATTTGATATCTGCATAACTGTAAACGTCACTTCCCTTTCTAGTGTACATGAGTGAGAAAAGAAACTGTAATTTCCTGTAAATAAGTTGTTATAAATGCTTAAAATAATTAGAAATATTACTTTTAATAACATTTTCCAGCTTACAATTGTAACAGGAATAAAAGTATGCAATAGAAAAATGTGACATTTTTTTGGTTCGAATTCGGGAAGAAAATGAAACTGTTAAGGAGTTAAAGCAGTGTTAGCCTACTTAAATTCTATTTACCAGTCTCCCAAAATTAATACTAAAATAATTGCTCATTTTCTGTCCTCTGTTCAAATTTTCCAGCGATTTCATAAAAGTAATTTCACTCCTTCGATGTCTAAATTATTGCATATTTAGGTTTCAAGCTGATTTAAATGATTAAAGTTCATTTCTGACTGCCAATAACGGAGAATAATTTCTTGTTCTGTTGGGGAGAAATTCACATAATCACTCGGTGTTGGGGAAAATTTATGAAAGTGTGTATTTGTGAGCATTTGATGTAAAGCTTTCGTCTTATACAGGCGTTCAGTTTTATCGTCAATATAATTAGGTTCCATAACGTTGGACTTTGCAGTTTTTTAATGGACCTCCGACTGTAAATCCCTTAGGTTATGTTTTGGATTGCCCAGTAAACCCAAGGAATCCAAATAATGGGGTCCAAAATAATAGGGTACAATCTAAGGATTGACGGACTTGTCCCATAGAATCATATTGATCCATGCTACGAAGGACCTGCAGGCGTTGAATATTTATCTGCTAGTGGTAAACGTTGCGTGGGTCTAAATTATATCTCGTCGATGAAAGCAGAAGACAATTCAACATATTAAGAATCTTAATTGGTTATAATCATCCGGCTTCTAGAAGTATTTTTTTATTGGAAATTGCAAATCGATTGCAGCGTAGAAGTTCCAGTGAGATGCAAGTGAAGAAGCAATGAAATAACGAGAACCGGACTACTCGAAAACTCGAGAACGGGCACTGAAAGATGATGTCAACGTTGGATGATAGACAACGTGTCAACAGGGAACTAACGAACTGTACCTCTTAATCGCTAGAATTGGCAACACACTGATCCACTGCAACAGATGTAAGAAAGTCTGCGGCTACATGGATTGCGTACAAGAAATTATTACTGGTCACCCCTCATGCACTATCGTCGAAGTTTGCGACTGGAGAGGGCGATATAGAGACTGCTGTTCAAATTTGAATTAGATGGTTCGTCTGAACATTTCTATTTGAACTTATTGGATCAAGATTGCCACATTCATGTGTGAAAATATGCCGGTGAATGCAACCTTTCGGAGTGTTTTGTTGAACGAAATACTGGACGAACAAAAGAATATATCATTTGGGATGTGATTTCGTATCATGGATGATCTCATTTGATACACTAAACCGTAGGTAATTTTAACAGCAACAGGTACATCAATAAAGTCTGAAGGCCGAAGTTGTTTCTTCCCTTCAAGGCACTCCTGGAGCTGTCTTTCAACAGGACATTACAGGACCATGTGTTATAAGAAATGCTCAAGACTTTTTTCAAACAAATCACATACAATATTTTCTATGGCCTGCTTATTCTTTGAATACGTCACCGACAGCTTTTAACTCCTGATCCTAATTCTATGGCTTCACCATTTGAACTTTGGGCACTCATTCAAATAATATGAAATGTTTTTTAATTAGAAGACATTTAAAATAGGTTTGATATTTTGATACGACGGATATTTTTAAGACGGATATGAGTCAATGATTGTGATAGCTATACTAAATACTGGTTATATATACTGATACATAAATTTATATACTGATATATATGTTACTGTTTTTTCTTTTTTGTACTGAAAAATGTAATAATTTATTTGTACCAATTAAGTCATTTATGCATTATATTTTACTTATTCTGACGAGTTCTTCATATTATTACACTTTTTAAAAACATGAGTTTACTTTTGAAATACACATACATTTTATCTTATAAGTAAAAAAAATAAAATTATATAAAAGCAATTAATATTGAACTAAAACACTCATCATAAATAATTAGTACATAAAATTGGATATTATAATCATTATTATTTTTCTTAAGTATTATATTCCAGTATATGAATATGATAACAAGTTTAATTTAGTTCTCAAATATATCTTATCATTAAAAATAAACGTAATGTACGTAAAGGAATGTAAATAGATTCAATAAAGTTTTCCTTGAATTAAACATTAAATACTATTTTTTCAAATTTTTAACATACTACCAGAATAATCAAACTTTTTCATATGAATATATTGCAAATACCGTATTAAACTTTCATGCAGATCCGTCAAAAACAAAGTAAATTAATTTGGGACATTCACTGTTTCTTTAAAATTGTACATAAATTGATTTTTTCTCATGCATGTGCAAATTCCTAACATGTCCTTAAAGTATTTGTTGTGGATTAATAGAAAAATTGTCATAATGTAAAATATTAATATTTTTCTAAAAAAAAACAAGTCTGTACAAAATTTAATCCCACACAAAAGAGTGACCAAAATTTTGGTACATAAGAGTAACCGATGAATTTTTAGCCAGTTTATAACTATGCTTTCATTTTAATATCTAACAGACAAAAAATATTATGTCTTACCTTCAATCACTCAGAAAAAATTATTTTTAGTAAGATAAAAGCGAGATTGGCGTCATGCTCTGCAAAATACAATTTCTGGCTGCTATCACCTGGATCTGACAGACATTTTGAAATTGAAGCATGACAGCCCATTAGAATAAAGAAAGAAAATGGATCGTTACCGATCTACTTCGTTTAAAATCGCTTTCAAAGTGCTAAATCGCTCACGTTTTTTCAAAAGAGGCTTTCAAAAATGAAATAAAAGTGAAGCTCGAGGAGGTTTATCCAATGGGTCGTATGCTTGAATGGAAGGATGAATAACATATGCTAGAAGATTTTCTAAGGAAGAAGGTTAACCAGAAGTTACATTAATTTTTCTTTAGTGCTTTAAATTAGTATTAATTGACTCTATTATTTATACAATACCATATATAATATATATATATATATATATATATATATATATATATTATATATATATATATATATATATATATATATATATATATATATATATTATATATATATATATATATATATATATATATATATATATATATATATATATATATATATATATATATATATATATATATATATATATATATATATATATATATATATATATATATATATATATATATATATATATATATAATATATATATATATATATATATATATATATATATATATATATATATATATATAATATATATATATATATATATATATATATATATATATATATATATATATATATATATATATATATATATATATATATATATATATATATATATATATATATATATATATATATATATATATATATATATATATATATATATATATATATATATATATATTATATATATATATATATATATATATATATATATATATATATATATATATATATATATATATATATATATATATATATATATATATATATATATATATATATATATATTATATATATATATATATATATGCTTTTTACGTGATTCTAGTATTTCAGTAGTTCCTTTGGTTAAAATAAGATATAGAATTCATATAACGCAAGAATAAAATCACATAAAAAATTTTATGATATCTTTCTTAGTTTTTAGTAAAACGGCCAGTACATAGTCAGAATTACGAATCCTTGCATTATTCTAAGTAGTATTATTATTAGACCAATGAATTAATTTCCACATTTCTCCTCATTATTATCGTTAATGAAACAAAAAATGTTTAAAATGACAAAGATGTAGAAAGTGGTTAGGTTTAGAGCATTACGGTATCGTTTCTCGAAACATGAGGGCTAATGAGATAAGGACCTACTGCTGAAAGCCAATTCCGAACGTCTATGAACATCCATGCCACAGCGGAATTTGAACCCACGGACTCTGTTACTGAAGATCAGCGCCCTGACCATTCGGACATCGTTCGGTAATGTATAAAGTGGCTGAATTTTGTATAAAATTACAACTATAATGCAAATATAAACATACTGATTTTCTGTCGATTCACACCGATAAATATATTTATATTTTTCAAGCAGGCT
The DNA here is from genome assembly GCA_032207245.1 of Pardosa pseudoannulata. Taxonomy (NCBI): domain Eukaryota; kingdom Metazoa; phylum Arthropoda; class Arachnida; order Araneae; family Lycosidae; genus Pardosa; species Pardosa pseudoannulata. The sequence continues at coordinate 174,822,973 of CM063501.1, forward strand.
TTTATTTTTTTATAAAATAAATTAATATGTGATATCGTATATTTTTCAATTACTAGTACATATGATTACGATGACATGTGATGGAAAATATTAGGCATTTAAATAAGGCTTTAAATTAGGCTGCTTTCCAAACTGTTTACTTACCAGACTTTATTATTAAATCTCATTTATATTATCGTGATGAAAATCTAAGAGCGCGTAATTAAGGGAGATGAAAAGCATTAGCAACAAATAAGATTACAACAAATGGAAACTGCGTAACTGCTTGCGGGATATTAAAATTCATAGCGGAAATATATATATACGCTCCACTAGCCCTCTATCTAGGGTCACAATATCTTGCTCGGTGTAAGTAAGGACTTTGCAGAGCATGCTTCAATTAAGGGAAATATTCATACACGATTAAATTCAAAAGCGCACGAAAATGGCATTGATTAATTTCATTTTAGATCACAGTGGGCGCTTAAAAGGGATGATTAAGCGCTAGACTTTTCTCGATTAAATTTTACCATTCATAAAAGAAATGGACGTTAAGATTTGGGATGGAATGCAAGACTTTTCTGGAATAAATTCAATCGTTTATGATATATTAACTATGCTAAGTACGATCCTGAGTAGTGATAAAACCACTGTTCATTTCCGGTTGAGTGATTCGAGGCCAAGGACACACAATCACTCATTCTTTTCCTCAACTTTTCTTTGTTCTGTTCTTTAGAATCTTGAACACATTAGAAGCATGAAAAATATAGCATTCAAATTCTTTTCTCGTATATTACAAAAATTGGCAATTATGTTTTTAAAAAAGTAAAATAAAATATGAATTTGAAAATTGAACTGACCCTATATCTGAGGTATGTATACACTTATGTACGCTTCATTTATACGCAAACACATAAATTATGCGATCTGATAATACTTATGCAGAACTCCGCCACATTGCTTGGTCGTATAAGTATTACATATATTACTTTAAGTTATATTTGATTTTCATTTGGTAATATAGTAAGCTCCGTTTAATGTGATCAGTTTGGTACACCGTGATTTTGATAACAATAACCGGTTGGTCACAATAAACGATATAGAAAATTAGACAAATTTATCACCCCTTTAATTCACACTTACTAAATTTGAAAACAAAATGAAAACACTCACCTTATATTTATGCACTGTATATTATCCTTTAAGACAAAAGAATTGTTTACATAATAAAAATAACAGTTGTGTACTGTCTACAATTCTTTCAGAACTCAATTTTTAGATATATTTAGATACACTTCAGCAACAAATAAAATGACTTCGCACATTACAGTTACACAAAGTTAATCGTATGCCTAAGCCTTAAGGGCTTAGAAAAACTTCTGATATATTTATGTCAAAAAATAATATCAGGTGACGAAGGTCAAGCACCATGATCCATAGAAATATGGGAACTATAAAAAATCAAATGTCTGATTATTATCAGCTGATGAACAGTGAACTTGGATAGAAAATGTGTGCTATATTTTCTAGCTGATTAATGATATGTGTATTTTTTATAGTTTAATGTATTCCAGATAAATAAATGTCTAAATTAGATGAACGATGTCTAAATGAAAAGGTGGTATAAGAAACAAAGGAGCCAATACAAAAATTAATGTCTCTGGAAATTTCATAACAGAGAAGTGAGGAGATGAGCGAGAATCAAAAGTAAGAAGATATTCGGTAACAAAGATCTTACAAGGAAGTCGACTAACTCATGCCCTTAAGGCTGAGCTCACACACACATAAACACACACACACACACACACACACACACACACACACACACACACATATATATATATATATATATATATATATATATATATATATATATATATATATATATATATATATATATATATATATATATATATATATATATATATATATATATATATATATGTTAATGGACAGCGGACCAAACAGCCCCCAACTTTACTTGAAAACATCTTTTGAAATTGCCCCTATTATTTTCCTCAGCCCAAGCATGCTAGGCTGCTAAGAGTCCTGCTAATCGTCTGTACGAAAGAAACGAATCAGTCGTCGTGGCTGGACGTAATCCTTATTTCATCTTCTCAAAATAGCACAAAATCCAAAGGCGTCTGCACCGGACGGTGTCAGAACGCTGTATCCAACGTCAACCTAGTACAAGAGACGACCAAATACCGTGTGTGGTTTAGTGTTGTGGAAAAATGCCAAGGCAACTGTTAATTGCTTAGAGAGAGTAATCTTTGATTAGAGCCATCTACTAAAGTATGGCGTTTCAGATGAGCATTATTGCTGATCGTTACAGATTTTCCTGGGAGAGTTATTACTTTCTAACTAAAATGCCAGCCATATCATTTTTTACTTTGAGAATCAAAGAAATAATTTCAGGGTTCGGCTGAAGGAATTGAAAACATCCACGTTTATATTGGATGGCTGGAAAATATGGTTAATATAAAGAGAAGAAATCAAGATCTAGAAAAATGAATGGGGAAAAGGGATAATTTTGGATAGATTTAGGGCTTATATATATATATATATATATATATATATATATATATATATATATATATATATATATATATATATATATATATATATATATATATATATATATATATATATATATATATATATATTGCAAATCATTTCTTATAATTTTATAAGATTAAAAATAGTAATAAAATAAATGAATCAAATATAAAAATGTGTAAATGAACCAAAGGATAGATGTAAGAATAGAAGAGAAATGAACAGAGGTCTACGATTTTCAAGCACTTAAATTGTATATGCATGCGCTAACAGTACGGGGAAAATTAAAGTAAGTACTTCTGTTCGAAAGTAAACATGTTTCATTTAATCCTATCAAGAAAACAAACTTGCCGTAATCGCTAAAGCAAATTGCTTCTAGCGTAATCTAATTGGATAAGGGGTAAAAGGCACGTTGTAAGGTAATGTACATACATTCCGTTTCACCAATTGCTGCAATTCACATGCTATCATCACATAATTCTTAAGAGCTAGAAACACACCTACGCTTGTGTACTTTAAGAATTAATCTGAAACATATTTTGTGTAAGCAGAAGAAAGTTAAATACATCCTTTTTATTGTTCTTGAAGTTTTAGTTGGTAATAGGATATATTTATTTGAATTCATTAAGATAACTGTAAGTGTACTCTAGCACTTCAGTAGAAAACCAATATTATAAAAGAAAGGTTTATAACTATAAAAAATAAACAAATATGCATTGTGTACATTATTATATTCATTATTATGTGTGTATGTAAAAATAAAATAAAAAATAATGTTAAAAAATTAGTGTTATGACTAGTCTTTGGCTAGTCACATTTTCGAATAGGAAACTCTCAAACAGGCTGTTAAAAATTAAAAACCTACCTAAATTTCGAAAATGTGTGACAAAATTCATTCGCTACTCTTTGTTAAATTTTCCAAACCAGTTCTCAATTAATAATTTTTTTAGATTTTTTTTCATGGTACAAAAAAATTACATAGATTAGAAGTCTTCTTGACTATTTAACAACGCGAAAGTAAAATTACGGAAATAAATTCGTCCTGAATCAATAACAAATCGGAGACCTTTGGGTGCGTAGCCCTCGACTTTAACCATTGTGCCATGGAGATCGGCATATTCCGTTTGAAATGTGGAAATATATATAGAAACACAACAAACACACACACACACACACACACACACACATATATATATATATATATATATATATATATATATATATATACACATATATATATATATATATATATATATATATATATATATATATATATATATATATATATATATATATATATATGTATATATATACATATATATACATATATATATATATATATATATATATATATATATATATATATACATATATATATACATATATACATATATACACATATATATATATATGTACATATATATACATATATATATGTATGTATATATATATAATATACATATACATAATATATATATATATATATATATATATATATATATATATATATATATATATATATATATATATATATATATATATATATATATATATAATAAAAGTCGTAGTAATTTAACATTAACTGTAAAAGTTTCGAAAATAAAATTCCAGAAATACCTTAAATTTCCATAAATATTTCAAAGAAGAAATCCAGGTGAAATTCATGAAAGTCTATTTTAAATGAAAATCCGCCCACCGAAAGAAACTCGGGAAAAAGCTCTTTGAATGCCCAGATCACCTCTGAATAAAATATTCGGTATTCACTGGGATTCTCTAAGTCATGCGGTTAGACATAGACGCCAGACATACATGAAAAACAGGTATTTGAGTAAAAGTTGAAAATGCTTTTCTAACACATTTAATGTGGGTATATATGATAAGTAGCATAAACAAGATATTTCATAATCGTAAACGAGAAGGAAAATTCTAAAGCATGTTTTTGAAAGTAAAAATAAATTTTACTTTTTGAAAACGGGAGAGATTTTAGACCGTTTTCGCGATCTCTTAACTTAGAGAAGTACATGTCTTTAAGCCTGGTAATTCAATTATGTCTTAATCAGTAATAAAAAAATAAATAAAACATCAATTGTCTCAAATGTTTTGTTCTTTTATGAAGGGCATTTGAGCAAATCATTCTCTTTCTCTCTATTTTGTACTAGTGTTATTTAAAACTATATTTAAAAATACAAATTAACTGAGTAATACAATTAAGAGTGACTGAAGGATAAATTAAAATTAAATGTTTTGTCTATACGCCTATTTTTCTCAAAATCCAAATAGTATCAAAATGTAAACTGTGCTTTTTTAATCTAAATCATATCGTAGTTTAAAATCAATGTACTTATTTACTTTAATACATATTAGGAGTTTCTGGTAAAATCGATATCGAAATCTATATCAATTTAAGTCAGAAGGAACATTTCAAAAACAAAGAAATATTTAAATATGAATTTTAAAATATATTAGTTTTTTATTCTAATTGTAGATTTGCTTTAGTCTATATGGGTACAAATTGTATTAAAGTTTAGGTATTAACGTAGTAAATCACTTTTAACACTTTGTTGCTTTTCTAGTTTCTACTATTTGTTCATGCTATCCTTATATAGAAACTCAAGAGTCAAAACATTATGACCACCTGTTAAAAACGAGTTTGACCACCATTGCCGCGCAACACAGCTTCAACTTGCCTTGGCATGGATGCCACAAGTCCGTAGTAGAGACATATTGTAACAGATGTTTAAGCAATGGTTATTTAAATATGAATTTTAAAATATATTAGTTTTTTTATTCTAATTGCAGATTTGCTTTAGTCTATATGGGTACAAATTGTATTAAAGTTTAGGTATTAACGTAGTAAATCACTTTTAACACTTTATTGCTTGTTTAGTATCTACTATTTGTTCATGCTATCCTTATATAAAAACTCAAGAGCCAAAACATTATGACCACCTGTCAAAAACGAGATGGACCACCATTGCCGCTCAACACAGCTTCAACCTGCCTTGGCATGGATGCCACAAGTTCGTAGTAGAGACATATTGTAACAGATGCTTAAGCACTGGTTACGCAAATACGAGATATTGCGAATTGGTGGTCTTTGAACTCTGAACAGTTTGGTTGTTTTTTTTTTATTTTTTTTTTTTTTCTTTTTTTGTTTTTTTTTTTTTATTTTTTTTTTTTTTTTTTTTTTTTTTTTTTATTTTTTTATTTTTTTTTTATTTTTTTTTTTATTTTTTTTATTTTTGTTATTTTTTAATAGGATTCATTTTTTTTTTTTTTTTTTTTTTTTTTTTTTTTTTTTTTTATTTTTCGTCCCATAACATCTCCCTCTTAAATGAGTGTTCCTCATCGGCTTGAAATCCGGTGATTTTGGCGGCCAGGACATTAACTGGGATTCAGCGTCATGTTCCTGGAACCACTACAACACAATTTTAGCCTTGTGACAAGGAGCGTTGTCCTGTTGGAACATCCAGCTGGTCCCTTTTCAGCTGGAAAAACAGATGCCATGAAAGGGTGCAACTGTTTCGCAATGATGTGTTATCCTGTAGAATTCATGATCTGCTCTACCACAACCACGGGTTCAAAGACACCTAAGAGAACGTCCCCCAAAGCATAATACCGTCACCTTCGGCCTGTGTATGACCTACTGTACATTGAGGGAGCAACTGTTCTCCTGGAAGACGGCATATCCTGACACGGCCATCGGTGGGATGAATGACAATCCGTGATTCACCTGAATAGCCAACTCTCTTCCACTGATCCATGGACCAGTCGCGATGTTCCGGAGCCCAACGTAGGCGCAGTTGGCGATGACGCTTGGTTGTATATTTATATATCTTGTTCAAATTTTCAATCTTTAATAAAATGCTTTTTATTCTTCCACTCAATTTCAAATACATATTTTTAACTTGTAGTATATGACACTTGATTTTAATACAGGTTTTTCAAATATTAATTTATTAATTAAATTTAAATAATTAATTTCTATCAGTCACAGTGAACTT
>CM063501.1:174829614-174834614 GCA_032207245.1 Pardosa pseudoannulata
AGACACATTTACCCCCCCCTCAAGGCCGTAGGCAGGGGGAGGAATTTGGGAGACTGGTCTCTCCCCCCCCCCGAAAAAAAAAAATTTTTTTTTGAAAGACCATTTTGTAGATGTTGCACGTTTGTGTTGTGTGTGCTATCTGCCTAGCTGTTCATAAGCATAAACAGTTATTCCCTCTCTCTCATGAGGAAAAAAAAAAAAAAACGCTCTGACTATAAAAGTCTTTCTGGGCCGCTGGCTGAAAATACAGTACTGTATTTCTGGCTCTGTATTCCGGAAATACAGTGCCTTCCCTTCAGTGACAGAAGTATCATTCACAAATAAAGATGTCTTTCTCCCTTGGTCCCCCTCCGAAAATAATTTCTGGCTACGGCCCTGCCCCCCCCCTCATATTTAATTCACGCGTACTACATTTCAAAATAAAATGCAAAAAAAACTCATCTTATATGTATGTACTGTATATTATCCTAAAAGACATAAGAATTGTTTACATAGTAAAAATATATGAGCAGTTGTTGACAGTCTACAATTCTTTCTAAGAAGCTCATTAATAAATCGTTCGTAATCATAATGTTTTTTAAAGTCATCGGATTTTAAGTCATCGGACAAGACCGGTTCAACACTTTCAATGCTTTTCAGAAGCTGATAAATGCTTAACTGCGCTGCAGCATTGCGCTGACTTATATTTGGTAACATGTCATAACGATTTAAAATTTCGATATTTAGTTTTAATGTAAATCATTTCGCTTTTTGGCTTCCCTATCGAGAAACTGCATGTAAGCGAGCAAGTCATAAAATGGGAATACGCTCCTTCTCGGTTCCGAATAGAATCTGTTGCCGCCTTCTTATCTGACAACTATTGACCACCAGTAAGGTGTGCGTATTTCTCAAAAATTCCAGGAATGTGTAATTTCATACTTCTATTTTTTCCTGGGTGGAGTTTACTTTGGTTTTATTTCGTTTGGAGTGCTACGGTCTACTTTTTGCAACATGAAGGCTAATGAGACCGGAACCTACAGCTTAAAGCCGATTCCAAACGGCTACGAACATCCATGCCACTGTGAGATTCGAACCCACGAACTCCGGTTCCAAAGGCCAGCACCCTAACCAATCGTCCATCGTTCGGCATTTCCCTATTTTTTGGAAATTAAAGCAAGAACGAAGGGAAAGAAAAGATTGAGTTCCTTCTGAATACATTGTGAGTATTCTTTGCCAGTTAAAATGAGGTTCGAAAACTGATAACATTAACCGAAATAACGAGCACATAAAGCGGTAATTTGAACATACAAATGAATAGAGAATATCGTGACTAAGTGATTTCGAGAACAATAAGCGATTGATAACATTAACGGCTATCATATTAAGCGGAGTCCATTGTACCACACTTTCTCTGGCTAGATTTAATCTATAGCATCCTACCACTACATCTATGTTCTAATCCAATTATTCCTACTCTCCACTGCAATACATTCATATTGTGAAATTTTAAGACTTAGTGGACTGTATAATAAATTAGAATAATGTGAATGAGGGGTATACCAAAATATTTAAACGCAATGAAACATAGTTGAATGAATATGAATTGGATCAAAAGTTGTGAAAATGACAACCCAATAAGATTTATGATTAAAAAGAATAAAGCATTTACTAAACAATGACTTTGACTATTCTCACTCCCAACGTCGTCCAAATATCACTTTTAAGAAAACCAACACAAAACCGAATATATGGCAGATTTAATCCCCCGCTCTCAGCGAACACTACATTGTATTACATATATTTACAGATGGCGCTACGCCTCACGGTTACAAAATAAACACAGTTTTCAAAAGATATTAAGCAATTGCCGTCGCATCATGGATGTTGGACGGAGCACCACATTATAAGCCATCGCATTGCTGTTTTCCTTTAACTGAAGTACATAATATTTCAAGTTACATATAAGTCTCCATACTTTAATACCACAATTCCTCTCTGTAGATTAAATCCCTTGATTTTTATCATGACATCAGTGCCAAAATCAAACTCTTTCTACTTTTTGCAATACATTCTTGAACTCTCTTTCATGAATGCCACAAAACTGCAACATATATCTGAACTTTATATAATAGTAATAAAGCCTCAAAACTGTTTTTAGGATGATTAACTGGAATTTTAATCAAGAAGCTGCGTTTGAAATTAAGAGTTGTGCAACCATAATAATTTTCTTTAAAATTTTAAGTACAGCATTCAAGGTACGTATGTCAACAATTTACAAACGTAACTAGAATTTATTGTACCACTCAAGAGTGACGTGAAGAAGTGTTTTTATTATAAATGTACATTTTCTTTTATCCCAGTCATTATGCTGAAGCACGTTTTCGTAATAACATGAAGTATGGTGCAATTTATTTTTAATCTGCTATTGTTTTCTTTCTGGAACCCATGATGTTTAAAAAATGAAAACCGCATTTGATTGATATTTTACTTTACAAATAATTGCACCATATTTTTGTGAATCTCATACATACATTCATAATTTTCATAGTCTCTTTCGCAAAGGTGCAAACAGCATTTAATGCTTTACACTAATTTGCGAGGCATTAGAAAAAAATTATTATTAACACAATTATTGTTTAGAAATATTGACAGATCTTCATGAAAATGATAAAGGGAAAAATCCATAGTTTTAATTTTTCGGAGATTGCCATGCTTGCTCCGATAATTCTCTATCTTACATTGAACTGTGTTCTTTTTTCAATATCTTAGTAATACACTAATGTTTCCTTGATTCATATGGCCTGGTACACCGTGAAGAAAAATTAAAAAGCTGTAATGTCTGGAAAGTGGCAAAAAAGAAAAAAAATGTGACACTAAAAAGCATCTAACTTGAAGAGTTTAATATATATATATATATATATATATATATATATATATATATATATATATATTTATATATATATATATATAATATATATATATATAATATATATATATATATAACTATATATATATATATATATATATATAAATATATATATATATTATATATATATATATATATATATATATATATATAATATATATATATATATATATATATATATATATATATATATATATATATATATAAACTTGTCATTCATCACGCCGATGGCCGTTTCCGGATACGCAGTCTTCCAGGAGAACCGCTCCCTCAATGTACAACAAACCATACACAGGCCGATGGTACGGTATTATGCTTTGGGGGACGTTTTCTTGGGCGTCTCTGGACCCATGGTTGTAGGTAGATCAGACCAGGATAGTTACAGGGTATCTAAACATCATTGCGGACCAGTTGAACCTTTTTATGGCCTCTGTTTTTTTCTAACTGGACATGGAATGTTCCAACAAGAAAACGCCAAGTGTCACATGGCTAAAATTGTGTTGTATGGTTCCAGGAACATTATGCTGAATTCTAGTTAATGTCCTGACCGCCTAAATCCCCGGATCCTAATCCGAAAGAACACATTTGGGATGTCATAGGATGGCTGCTTAAAGTTCAAAGACCACCAATATCTCGAATTTGCGTAACCGTTGCTTAAATGTCTGGTACATTCTGTCTCTACCAAGGACCTGTGGCATCCATTCCAAGGGTGGTTGAAGCTGTGTTGCGCGACAAGGCGGTCCAACTCGTTATTAACAGGTGGTCATAATATTTTGGCTCTTGAGTGTCTATATAAGGATAGCATGAATAAATAGTAGAAACTTAAAAAGCAACAAAGTGTTAAAAGTGCTTTAATACGTTATTAACTAAACCTTAATACAATTTGTACACATGCCATACTAAAGTAAACCAACAATTAGAAATAAAAAAACTAATATTTTTTAAATTCAAATTTAAATTCCTCCTTAGTTTTTGAAATGTTCCTTCTGTCTTAAATAGTTATAGATTTCGATATCGATATTACGAGAAACTCCTAATATGTATTAAAATAAATAAGTACATTGATTTAAAGCTACGACAGGATTTAGATTAAAAAAAGCACAATTTACATTTTTAATAATATTTGGATTTTTAGAAAAATAGGCGTATAGACAAAACATTTAATTTCAATTCATCCTTCAGTTACTCTTAATTGCATTACTCAGTTAATTTGTATTCTTTAATATAATTTTAAATAACAATAGTACAGAATAAAGAAAAAAAATAGATAATGATTTGCTCAAATGCCCTTTTCAAAAGAACAAAATATTTGAGACAATATTTTTTTTTTTTATTAGTGATTAAGACATAACTAAAATAACTTAAAGACTTGCATTTCTACTACGAGACTTGCAGTTCATACATTACTAAAACGGTCTAAAATCTCTCCAGTTTTTCAAAAAGTAAAGTTTATTTTTACTTTCAAAAATATGTTTTAGAATTTTTCCTCCTCGTTTAAGATTATAAAATATCTTGTTTATACCACTTATCATATATACCCACATTTCATGTGTTAGACGAGCATTTTCAACTTTTACTCCAAATACCTGTTTTTTCATGTATGTCTGGCATCTCTGTCTAACCGCATGACTTAGAGAATCCCAGTGAATACCGAATATTTTATTCAGAGGTGATCTGGGCTTTTCAAAGAGCTTTTTCCCGAGTTTTCTTTCGGTGGGGGATTTTCATTTAAAATGTACTTTCATGAATTTCACCTGGATTTCTACTTTGAAATATTTATGGAAATTTAAGGTATTTTTTGGATTTTATTTTGGAAACTTTTCCAGTTAATGCTAAATTACGACGACTTTTTATTTATTTATTATGAACATTCATGTTTATTTTATATTTGCATATATGTCTTTACATACTTACATTCATGTTATATATATATAATATATATATATATATATATATATATATATATATATATATATATATATATATATATATATATATATATATATATATATATATATATATATGTATATATGTATATATATAATATATATATATATATATATATATATATATATATATATATATATATATATAT
>CM063501.1:174837114-174872114 GCA_032207245.1 Pardosa pseudoannulata
TATATATATATATATTATATACATATCGTATACCGTGAATCATGACCAGCCAACTCTCTCCCACTGATCCATGGATCAGTCTCGATGTTCCCGAGCCCAACGTAGGCGCAGTTGGCGAGATTGTATATTTATATATCTTGTTCAAATTTTCAATCTTTAATAAAATACTTTTTATTCATCCACTCAGGTTGACATAAATACATTTTTTAAATTTGTTGGGGATGACACTTGAAGTTAATACAGCTTTTTCAAATATTAATTCATTAATTAAATTTAATTAACTAATTTCCATCAGTCATTGTGAACTTTGGCAATAATGGTGTTCACATTATCGAGCCAATATCAGTGCAATTCTTCGCCAAACGCATCGAAGGTACTACTGAATGAAGAATGCCACAATTAATACTATCATGGACATTAACAGTACATAAGATGCAATTTAGCACTGTCAATTATGCAGTAATATATCTAGAACAAAAATTCTTCGCAGCAGGTCAAGTATATGTCGCTTTGAAATCATTAGGTGGATTATTAACTGAAGAACTTGACTGCTTGAAACTCACTGGAAAGATTCCTTGATATTATAAAGTATTACAAAATATGGATAGAATTAGACCACCATCAGAAACAAACAAAAAAAACAGAAAGCGAATAAATAGTAACAAACAAAAATAATAGCCCATCACCATATATAGTAAGGAAAAATATAAAATGGCAATTAAATTCGCTTTCTATTTTGCCACTTAATATTGGGATTTTGTCATATAAATATACATATTTATAATAATTATAATTATTTATTAAAAATTAAATAACATAAATTTTGTGTTTGCTGACCTAATTAGAAATAGACTTTACATTTTTTTATACATATTATATTACTTCATACTTATTCAATAGAATTTAATCAGAACAACGCAAGAATTCACAAATATAAAAAACATACATCTAAACATACATACAATTTGACCTTCATACATACATACAATTAATTAGTGAAACTTAAGGAAATATTCATAGAAATTTACTCTTATTTATAAATGTGCCGTACATTGACTTTATGTCAATACTGGAAAATCCGTAATTAATCAATTAAATTAAGATATAAAAGATTGACAAGAAGATAAATAAACCCCAAATATAGCCAATATATCAATTCTTTTTATTGACTAATATCATAGTTTTAACATTTCTTCATACATTCAAATTTTTAAATCTGTACATTCAATATTTCCAACTTATTTACGATTACGATTAGGATTTCATTCAGAAGAGCTTATTTTAACAAATATAAACTTTAAAAAATTCTGAATGTATTACATGAATTCTACACTTATATCAGGCTAAAGATTTTTTTTTCTGTGTGCAATAGAAATGTTTCACATTTTTTTTAGTTTTTTTTTAATATAGGAAATAAACTGTGCCAAAAATTAACAACAAATTACTACTATACCATTCATACACAAATATACTCAAGCCATAATGTGATAACAATGTTTTTATGGTAAAACTCCAATTAAAAGTTTTGTTTAGATCGATTCAATATATACAGTCCCCTATATAATAATAGACAAAAGTTATCTGTCCGGTCGTCCATCTTCGAATTTATGAAGCGGTTGGACCTGGAATGGATAGAGGCATCCATATTGGATCCTTGATGAGTTAGGGTTAGCAAAATTCAAAGCAACTTCCAAAACGTTCGAAATCCACCCCTTTTCGATCATTTAATGGAATTATTTCAAGCCCTATTTTCCTGGTTAAGAGCAGGCGATTAAATTCATCAATTTATAACATTATAAGGAGATGAAAATAACATTTTTTTCTAACATTAGGACGTCATTAATTTAACCATCTCATTTAATCATTTCTTATTTTAAATTATTTAAATATCATCTGCATTATTTTCATACGTTTTATCACTGAACTTAGATATTACGTAAAAAATTTTCTTTTGTATTTGGCTTAAATAATAGATTAGGAACATATGTGATAATTTTAAATTTAATAATAGATTATTGAAAATTTTATAACCGGTTTTAACAACAAATTCTTTTCATAAAATTCTAGGAGCCTATTTCACGGACTAATCAATATCTAGTGTTTGAGTTATATATCTTTGAAAATTAAGACCTTTGATCGTTTGTGTGTTTGTTTTTTAAACATAACCAGTCGGTTTGCAATCTATTCGCTAAATTTTGGACATCATTCTTATATGCCGCCAAATAATCACTGTCAATATTAAAACTTTTGCTGTTTATCCTATTACGTAATATGACAAGATAAATTGAAGTTCGCAACTTTCAGTAAAGATAAACTATTGAGATGATTATACCAGATAATTGTTGTTTTACCTGCCTCATAGGGTACTTTACAATTCAGGAAAATTAAAAATTTTGCTGATCCCATCATATTGCGGACTATATCCTAGTTTTTTATAATGTATAGGAAAAAGATTCTGATTTGTAAAAGTTCTAAGGATTTTCAACTAATCAAAACAACTGATATAATTAAATTCTATTAATATTAAATAGTTAAATTTAATACTTTAATTTTAATAAATTGTTCAAACAACCTTCCTTTGCCTCAATATTTTTAAATTGAGTTTTAAAATATAAAAACAATATAATGTGTACAATTGGACATAACATACTAAGTATAGTTTTGAAAGGACATGATTGTGCCCTTGAAATCTATGGAACATCCTAAATATTAAAAATTTTAGGATTTTTTTCTAAAAGCATCATTAATGCCTTATACAAATGTATTTACAGAAGTGAATTAAGGTTTATTCGATATACTAAGAAATTAGAAAATTAAATGAAACTAGAAATTTTCTCTCAAATATTATTTTCAATTCCACCAGCAACATCTGTAGAAGTACTAATACTAATTTATTCGATCACATTAATGCATTTTTATTCCAAACTAGAATATGCTCTAAAGATTTCCAGTTCATTTGATATCAAATATGAAAGAGAAAATCATTTTTATTCCTTTCACGAATTAGCTACTAAATGGCACTCGTGGCGTTTTCACATAAACTGGAACCATAAAGAAATAATTTAAAAAAAAAAACATTCTTCGGAAGATATTAAAACTAATGCTTCTTTCTTTGCAAGCAATGTATAGCACATGCTGTTTCCGGTAAACACAATGGGTAATTTTCAAATTAAGTAAATTTTGTAAGGGTTAATTTCACCGTAGATCTTATTTGCTTGCCTTTCCTCGAATTTTATGGAGTTAATGTATGCAATTCCCCATGAAAAGAGGTCTAATATTTGGAAGAAATGGGCTAATATATAGGAAATGGATTTTGCTGAATTCAAGGAAATAAAGTTTTCTGAAATATTCTAATTCCTGATTGTTCAGTTTGTGTACTGTATATCATGAAATACATTTTGATACAGAAAATGCTTATCTTTTAATTATTAAATATTAATTATATAAATGAAAATATTTATCTCATTTTAAATACAATTATATTATTTAGTTCACGAATTAACAGATTTTAAGTTGAGGTTTAGAAGAATTTTAGACCTCAGAAGAACAGGAAAAAAAAAGAAACTCACATTAAATTGAATTTTTTAAAAATAATCAAATTATGTTATATTACTTTAGGTTTGATATGAATTGTAAATTGTTTACTTTAAATATTAATTTTCAGTCAATGAGTTTTCATTTACTTTGTTTTTTGCTACGTATGGCTGACTATAAAAAGAGAAATGGGATTATCTTATCCGATTGAACTGTCAATGAAAATACTAATTCAAAGGCTTTTACAATATTTGCGTTCACTGTAGACTTTGAGATGAAAGCAAATTATTTAAAAATTCACACTTATTCCTCATAGAATTTAACAGTAAATGAAAATACTAAATTCAAAGGCTTTTACAATATTAATTAACAGTAGACTTTGAAAGAAAATTAATTAAAATTCAAACTTATTTCTCATAGAATTGAACTGTAAATGAAAATACTAAATTGAAATGCTTTTAAAATATTAATTAACAGTCAATTTTCACATGAAAATTTAATTAAAAATTCAAACTTATTCCACATAGAATTGAACTGTAAGTGAAAATACTAAATGCAAAGGCTTTTACAATACTAATTAAAAGTCAACTTTCATATGAAAAGAAATTAATTGAAAATTCAAACTTATTCCTCATAAAATTGAACTGTAAATGAATATACTAAATTGAAATGATTTTACAATATTAATTAATAGTCAACTTTCACATGAAAAAAAAATTAATCAAAAATTCAAACTTATTCCTCATAGAATTGAACTGTAAATGAAAATACTAAATTCAAAGGCTTTTACAATATTAATTAACAATAGACTTTCAGAAGAAAGAAAATTAATTAAAAATTTAAACTTATTCTTCATAGAATTGAACTGCAAATGAAAATTATAAATTAAAAGGCTTTTACAATATTAATTAACAGTAGACTTTCAGATGAGAGAAAATTAATTAAAAATTCAAACTTATTCCTCATAGAAATGAACTGTAAATTCAAAGGATTCTTCAATATTAATTGACAGTAAACTTTCATATGAAAAAAATTAATTAAAAATTCCAATTTATCTTTCATGGAATTGAACTGTAAATCAAAACGATAAATTCAAAGGAATTTATAATATTCATGGACAATAGACTTGCAGATTAAGAAAACTAATTAAAATTTCAAACTTATTCCTTATAGATTAAACTGTAAAGGATAATGATAAATTCAAAGGATTGAATAATGCTAATTCAGAGTAGACTTTTAGATGGAAGATAATTAATTTAAAATACAAGCTTCTTCTTCATTGAATTGCAAAATATACTTAGATAGAAGCAAAGGTATTTATTATATATTACATTGAGTTTAGTTATTGCTAATAATAGCTTTAAAAATTTTTGTAAAAACATTTCTTCAGTTTTAAAAATGTTTGATACACTCCAGGCATACTTCTCGTTGATCAGCTCTTTGAAAGTTATGAGTCAATTTTTTTGAGGCATATAAAATGAATGTTGGTACAAAATAACATGTTTTGAAACAAAAAATTTGCCAAATACTAAATATAATAATTCATGTTCAAAATAATTTAAAAGCAATTTTGAATTAATAAATAATTTCATTATTTCAGAGAAGACTTATATATAGAAGAAAATTAATTAAAAATTCAAGATTCTTCTTCATTAAATTGTAAAATATACTTAGATTGAGAAGCAAAATTATTTATTATATATTACATCCCACATTGAGTTTTGTTATTACTAATAATATCTTTAAATATTTTTGTAAAAACATTTCTTCAATTTTATAAATGCTTGATACACTCCAGTCATATTTCTAGTTGTTCAGCTCTTTGAAAGCTATTCGTCATTTATTTTGAGGCATATAAAATGAAAGTTGGTTCAAACTAACATGTTTCGAAACACAAAATTTGCCAAATATTAAATAAAATAATTCATACTCAAAGTAATTTAAAAGACATTTAGTATAAAGATATTGATATATACATTGTTCTAATTAATGTTTTCTTTAAATATTTTTCCTGAGTGCTTTCAACTAAAGTTTTGTAAAGATCAAAAATGATCCTACCAATAAATATCTGAGTTTTTTATCGGATTAATTATTTGCTTAAAAGATATTTGCAGTATATAAATTTATTTTGAATATATTTTTACATTTTTCAAAATAAAAGTTGATTTGTAAACAAATAAGCGTAATAATAAACATTTCATTTTGACTCTAAATAAAAAATTAATTTTATATCAACCTTTCTATAAACAAACCTTGAAAATTGAGTATATGTGGATATATTCTATGTGTTAACGTGAATTAACAAAAAGAAAAAAGCCAGAATGGCAAAAATCGAAAGAAAAATTTAATCAAGTCACCAAACAAAGAAATATGTTTGCAGTTTATTACAAAGATAATTCTTTATATCATGAAAGCAACATATAAAAGAATCACAGAAAATGTAAATAAAACTGTAATTACTACTAAGCCTTATCTTTTCTTGTTTTTACCGATCCTTTATAATGGAAGATAATTAACATTAAGTTTCAAAATTAACTAATAAGAAATCTGTTACAATGTATTACTTTAATTAACATTTACATAGTATCA
Organism: Pardosa pseudoannulata; assembly: GCA_032207245.1. Lineage (NCBI taxonomy): Eukaryota > Metazoa > Arthropoda > Arachnida > Araneae > Lycosidae > Pardosa > Pardosa pseudoannulata. The sequence goes on from CM063501.1 coordinate 174,843,238, forward strand.
AAATAGAATTATAAAATATACGTTCGATGTAAGCAAACAAGTTAAAACAGATAAATAAGATACAAAAATTGTTTAACAATGTTTACATTTATAAAAAAAAGAATTTCGGAGATATGATTTCTATACAATTACATACTATTTTATTTTAATATTTTATTTTCTATACACTATTTATTATATATTATTTGCTTTATACTTTCTTAATATAACAATAATAACTCTAAATTTCTTAGAAATATTTAAAAATATTATTAGACACTTACTTTTTTTATAATTTCTTAATACATGAATAATAACTTAAAATTTCTTTTTAAAACGTATTAAAGGCAGATGTAGTTCTTTAGAATAAAAAGGTTTCTCATCTTGTGTTCTGTAGAGAGCTACAGTTCTTCAATAACTTACCAGAGATTGTACGAGAAATTTTATATAGCATTTTAAAGAAAATCCGTAAATCCTTTCTCTAAATATTCTCTAACCCCTTACATAGAATTAATAACAAAAACTAATACAACATAACAATAAGGAAGGGAAAAGCGATGTTACAGTGATTCATTGAAATTTCAAGCGAAATTGCAGCACAGGGACAGGTACAACATTTATCAGTGTATTAATTTACTCGTAAAATTTCATTAAAATAATTTTGCTTCCGTTTCTTCTTTCGTAGGTATTATCTGCACATTTATACTGATTTATAGTGCATATTTTTATACCTAATTATATAAATAATAGATCCTTACTTTATCTTTGATATTTATCCTGGAGTTCACTTACTGTGCATATTCTGTTGCTACGAAAAGTGTTCCACGGGATAAAAAAAGTTTGAAACCCACTGAATTAGTGAGTTACAACAATAAATAAAATATTTTTCTCAATATGTAAGTCGAAGGTAGAGGTTTTAGACTGTATGAGCAATTATTTTTCCATTTCGAACATCCAAGCCATTTTGATTTCAGGCGTTCCAACACCATTATACATAGTGCTACTTCGTTGAACTAATCCAGGCGTAACTATTTTAGAGATAATAACAATAAGAATTATCAATATGTGTAAAAAACTTTTTGGATTTATTTAGTTAATTTGTAAATCTATTACGGAAAATTTCTTTTTATCCTAGAAATATACATAAATCTGTAAATTAGATTTGTATGCCAACAAAATGTTGTTAGCTACAATAAAAAAGCTGCATTTAGTTGTAAATAAATAAATTGAAAAAGACAGATGTAAGAAATGTTACAGTTATTTATTACAATAAACATACCGTGATTTAAGGGGTATCAGAAATTCAGCTAAAAAATTAATGACATTGCTAAATTCTCTGTAAGTTTGATTCTATAAAAGAAATAGGTAAAAAAATACAAATACTTCTTATTTAACAGAAGTTAAAAGTAATCTATCTCTATGGTACATCTTGAGCCACTGGAAACCCTCAACATTGTGATTAGGAAGAATGGCTTGTAGTCCTCAATGTTGGAGAAGGGTGGAAATGGAGATGATTTTGAAATCGGTTTTTTCCAAATAAAAAAATTAAAAAACAACGTGCACAACTAAAGTGCCCAGTAGATGTTCCATTAGCATCCATTATGACAAACCAATCTGGTCGTCCAATGTAGACAGTCAACCTATTAAGGCGATGGCCACCATAATGGATACCTCTGCAATGGCCCATTGTGGGACATAGAATAGAAGAGCTATAGTATTCAGCTCAGTGTGCTCAACCACTGTAAGTTCTCTTACTAAACAGTAAATTATATTTTATTAAATGACATAATGAAAAGTAATAATAATTAATATATTTTTCAATGTACATAAAAAAGCAATTTATCGCTATTTCTACACATTTTATTAATTGTGGCTTTACTCAGTTTATTAACTATTATTAAATTAATATCATAGAGTTTCAAAATATTTAAAACTTCAAAATGTTTAATTTTTCAAAAACAAATATATCATAGATTGAGATGTTCTACGCATAAAAAACAGCAAAAAAATTATGCTTAGTTTAAAAGTTATGATTAAAAATATAAAAGTCACTTCAGTGATTTCTATGCTTGGAAGTTGTTTACTCATTACTTTAGTTCATTTTTCTCAGAATGTAAATTTTTTTTATGTTAGGCGCAAGATTTCTCAAAACCTATTTAGTATTTTTGCATAGAATTTTCATCATTTCAAGATAATGAAATTTTCTTGTAATTGAACTAAAATTATTCCTAAGAGGATAATATTTTTTTAGAGAAATACGTGTCAAAATCATCCTCAAAAAGAGGAAAAACTATAAATTTTTTTTTAAATATAAAATTTGATTAAACATATAGGTGTTTTAGTTAGTTTTAACCTTAGAAGAATTTTATTCATTAAAGACTTAAAATTTAACATTTCTATGCAAAATATTTCTCATAAACAAGTTATAAATATATATTTAAAAAAATTATTATTAAGCATTTCAGGTTAGTTTAATAAAGAGATATATAACAGATTTCTACAAAAAATTGAGACATTTTAGAGTAGAATAAAAAAAAAGTTATGGAAAGTCAAAAAGTAGTAAGAAAATCATGGTATTCTTATATTTAACAGTGCTGCAAATCTCTTATCACAGCCCACTTATACACGAAAAAAACCCCGTAGTCTATTTTTGCGCTAGTTTTACCTAAGCAAATATTAGTTATGGATATCCGAAAAGTATTTCTTTTTATTTTAGATAAATCAATTTGCATTTATAACTTACAGGCTTCATCTTCATGATTATTTTACAACTGTGATTATAAACCCAAAATAAAGCCTTCTTTTATAGTTGTTAGATTTCTTAAAATTATTACAAACTGATTTAAGAAAGTATTTCTTTATAGTGTTATCTTACAGATTTTGCGTTTTGTATAATAATTTTTTTATTGATTGTAGTATTATTCCACTGAAAAAAAGGTTTAATAACATTATTTCCTTTCGAAATTGTTCCTCTCGAAGTTCTCTCAGTAACTGGCTCATTTTCCCGCTATTTCTTACCTGCTAAAATATGTATATGTATATGTATACTCTTATTGTTTTCACTCTAAAATAAGACACTCAGAAACTGCTTAAATATTTCAAAGATAGTAAACAAACTGTGATCATTTTTTGAAAAGATTACTGGTTTATCTCTCTGGAGGTGTAATAGTATCAGCCATCATATAGAAAAGTACCATTTAAAAAAATCCAAAAATTTCAAGCTTCATAAACACAAAATAATGCTTAAATACATAATCAATCAAACTATCCCACATAAATATTTTTTGCTGCTTCGAATGGATAAGATCAATCTTTCGAAATATATTTTTGGTATTGAAATCTAGCAATGTAAAGAGAATAAGGGAGGATAGTTGTTATATTTTCGAACATCTGGTAAACACATGACGAATGCTTGTAAATGATTATTGTTTTATTGGCTATTTTATTTTGCTTCTTTTTTCTGTAAAAACAAACTTGCATATGTTATTAAAAATAAAAAAAAAGTATTAAATAACAAATAAAACATTCCTTTCCTTAAGGTTATTTTATTGTTATTTTCAAATTTAAATTAAATTTAGTCCTTTAAATCATTTTCTTACGTTTATTAACATGTGTCATGGACAAAGAGTACCTAATTTTTTAATATTAAAAAACTTGTCTAGAAAAACCTAAGAGTCTAGAAAACCACGGTGGTCTATTAATTATTGCATGATTGTTTAGGAGAATATGGAAAGGAAATGCAAGTCAGTGAGTCTGCTACTGAGAAAATTAAGTTCTCGCACTTTGTAAATCGAAGATCCGTTAGCGTTAGAAACGGTAATTAAGTTTAGAAAATATATCTTAGTCATTTTCTGTAATTTTAATATGTATCATACAATCATTCTTTAACCATTTAAAGAAGTAAAATATATTCTCAATACCGTAACGAGTAAAGCGTTTTAATATTTTCTCTTTTTGATTATGCTACTGCGAAAATTAAGTTCTCGCACTCTGTAAATCGAAGTTCCGTTAGAGTTAGAAATGGTAATTAAGTTTAGAAAATATATCTTAATCATTTTCAGTAATTTTAATATATATCATATAATTATTGTTTAATCATTTAAAGAAGTAAAATATATTCTCAATACCGTAACAAGTAAAGCTTTTTAATATTTTCTCTTTTTGTTTCTCCGTCCTGCATCTAATTTAAGAATACTTTGTTGCCATGGTGAGTTTCATGTTTATTGATGCATCATCTAAGTACTATAAACGTTCCAGGGGCTGACCCAAATTATGTTCATAGCTCATAAAAGCGGGACACGAGGCGTAAAACGAAATGTGCCTACACTAACCGCATGCTTAGGTCATCGCTGTTCTTTTACATCCCCAAACTGGTGTACCGTTCATTCTTCCAGAAGTTTTATTCTTTCGACTGTGTTGATCGATATATTCTATAAATATTCAGAGACGTGGTAGGGATCAACGTAGGGGTAACTTTTTATTTTTATATGGAAGACGATGTAAGTCGGTTTATTGCCTACGAGATAGTGTTCCGTATAGTTTGATGTAAGGATTATAGTTTATGCAGACACATTATGATGAATAAAATGCTTTACCAATTTTAATAAATAAATATGCACCATAAATTTATTTAAATATTTCAGGAGTAAATTTTAATTAAATATATCAGGCTCTAATAAATTTATGCAGATTTAATGTGAACCCTTACTTATCGCAAATGTGTTGTAGCAAATTAAATTATTTCCTTCTTCTCTCGAGTTCATGGTTAATTTTGAATAAAATGTAGTCTGATCTATAGTCCGCAAAATTGTGTTTTGAATAATTCTCAAAGTAATGATTAAAGATTATATAGAACCATAATGAAGAATAAAATGCTTAATATTATTAAATAAATTTTCACCATAAATTTATATAAATATTTCAGGAGTAAATTTTCAAAACTTTCGATGTATTAACTATGGATATAAGGCTTTAATAAATTTCTGCAGATTTTGTGAATCCTTACTTATTTCAAATGGGTTATAGCAAATTAAATTACTTGCTTCACTCACGTGCATGGTTAATTTCGAGAAAGATGTAGACTGATCTACAAGTCTGCAAAATTGTGTTTTGAATAATTCTCAACGTAAGGATTAAAGATTATATAGATCCATAATGAATAATAAAATGCTTAACCTATTATTAAATAAATATGCACCACAATTTAATTTAAATATTTTAAGAGTAAGTTTTCAAAAAAATCCATGTTTTAACTAAACATTTGAGGCTTTAATAAATTTCTGCAGATTTTGTAAACCCTTAATTATCTCAAATGGGTTGTAGCAAATTAAATTATTTGCTTCTTCTATCACGTTCATTGCTAATTTTTAATAAAATATAGCCTGATCTATAGTTTGAAAATTGTGTTTTGAATAATTTTTAACATAAAAATTAAAGTTTATATAAAGCCATAATGAAGAATAAAATGCTTAAGCTATTATTAAATAAATATGCACCATAAACTTATATAAATATTTCAGAAGTAAATTTTCAAAACTTTCGATGAATTAATTAAGCATATAAGGCTTTTTTTAATTTCTTCAGATTTTGTGAATTCTTACTTATTTCAAATGGGTTGTAGCAAATTAAATTATTTGCTTCTTCTCTCCCGATCTTGGTTAATTTTGAATAATATATAGCCTGATCTATAGTATGCAAAATTGTGTTTTGAAATGGATTATATATAGCCATAATAAAGAATAAAATGCTTAACCAATATTATTAAATAAATATGCACCATAATTTTATTTAAATATTTCAAGAGTAAATTAAAAAAATTTCAATGTTGTAACTAAAATTATGAGGATTTAATAACTCTTTGCAGATTTTGTGAACTCTTACTTATCTCAAAGTAGCAAATCAAATTATTTGCTTCTTCTCTCCCGTTCGTGGTTAATTTTGAATAAGATGAAATCTGATCTATTGTCTACAAAATTGTGTTTTGAATAATTTTTAACCTACTGATTAGAGATTATATAGAGCCATAATGAAGAATAAAATGATTAACCTATTATTAAATAAATATGCACCCTAATTTTATTTAAATACTTCAGAAGTAAATTTTAAAATTTTCATTGCTTTAATAAATTTCTACCGATTTTGTGCTAACTTACTTATCTCAAATGGCTTGTAGCAAATTAAATTATTTGGCTCTTCTATCCCGTTCGTGGTTAATTTTTAATAAGATATAACGTCATCTATAGTCTGCAAAATTGTGTTTTGAATAATTTTTAACCTAAGGATTAAAGATTATATAGAGCCATAATGAAGAATAAAATGATTAACCTATTATTAAATAAATATGCACCATAATTTTATTTAAATACTTCAGAAGTAAATTTTAAAAATTTCAATGTTTTAACTAAATATATGAGCTTTAATAATTTTCTGCCGATTTAGTGCTCCTTTACTTATCTCAAATGGATTGAAGCAAATTAAATTATTTGCTTCTTCTATCCCGTTCATGGTTAATTTTTAATAAGATATAACGTCATCTATAGTCTGCAAAATTGTGTTTTGAATAATTTTTAACCTACGGATTAGAGATTATATAACGGATTAGAGATTATAGCCATAATGAAGAATAAAATGCTTAACCAATATTATTAAATAAATATGCACCATTATTGTATTTAAATACTTCAAAAGTAAATTTTAAAATTTTCAGTGTTTTAACTAAATATATGAGCTTTAATAAATTTCTGCCGATTTTGTGCACCCTTACTTATCTCAAATGGCTTGTAGCAAATTAAATTATTTGCTTCTTCTATCCCGTTCGTAGTTAATTTTTAATAAGATATAACGTCATCTATAGTCTGCAAAATTATGTTTTGAATAAATTTTAACCTAAGGATTAAAGATTATATAGAGGCATAATGAGGATTAAAATGATTAACCAATTTTATTAAATAAAAAAATACACCATATATTTATTTAAAGGATCTCAGGTTTATTAAATTTAATATTTTTGATATTTTAACTAGACATTTTAAGCTGCAATAACTTTTGCTAATTGTTATACTTTTCTTCTATACAAATCTTAAATGGATTACACCAAATTAAATTATTTGCTTAATACAAATTTATCTCACACTTATGCATATTCTGAACTTTATAATTTCTTCGCATATCTTACAAACTATTTATAAAAGCTTAATTAAAAATTGTGCAGATATCATACATATGTGCTATGTCTAATACGTTAAATAATTAGTGTTTTTTTATATTCAAATTTTGAATTTTTAGTACTGAACATTTAGCTGTGTTCTACCTTTTTTTTAAATTTTATTACAATTTATCAGTAAACGTTAATGAGTAGAATTTTAATTTTGCACAATTTATTCTAAGCGGTTCACACGTACAATTCCACCAAAATGATGTCTTCAAAGTTGTCACGTACAATTTTCGATAAAAAACGTTCCGAAAATGGATGTAATGTACATTTCTGTTTTCCCCTATGATTTTATAAGTCATCGATTATTAGGAATGCACATATTTTCTGAGGCACAAATACGCTATAGCTTTTGGCTTTGTTAAAATTGTATTTCGAAGTTTTCGCTTGTAACTGATGAATCTCTAATTGTACCACTTAAATAGCTTGGATGACTTAAAAAGATATAAATCATTCTCTTAAAGATATTTTTATATGTACATTATTTCTTATAATTTCTTCGCATATCTTACAAACTTTATTGTATTAAAAATTAACAATCTATAATGTCAATATATATTGTGCTATTTATACGTTAATAACAGTAGTGTTTTCCCGTATTCCAATCTAGTCGACAATTTTGAAGTAAAAAATCTGAACATTTGGTCACTGACACAATGAAACTTTAGCGTATTTTTTTTAATTTTTTTTCCTCGTAATTTTGCACAGTTTAAAGCTATGGCATTATTAAATATTATTTGGCAAAGAAAATACATTATGACAATAATATACATTTTATATTATCTTACTCCCAAATCTGTCTGTGATTTTTGCATTCGAATATAAAGGGTAAACGAAAATTTAATAACAAAAATATTGTTTTTAAATAATGAACACTATTTATATGTAAAAAACTCAACATAGTATCAGCATAGTCTGATAAGCATCTTTCCTGATGTTCAAGGACATAAACATTTTACAAAATATAATATTATTAAAATCTGAAAATCCATGTATAATACTGATTTTCATTGAAATGCACCTGGCAATACCTACAGATATGTTTATGATTAACAAGAATGTGACGCTATTGCACATTTAGCACCCTTGGAGAGCACGTACGGCTTGAGAAAGAAAGGAGAAGCAAATAGCATTGTCTCCGCACAGTAATTTATATCCGGAACCAATCAGTAAACCTTTAGGATGGTGAACTACCTCTAGAGGTATCACTTAGAAACTTAACACACTTTGCGAACAAGAACCTATTTTACATACCAATCTTCCATTGATGAACACAACTGATCTTTGTCTCCCTCGAACCTTGTAGTCACAATCTACCAGTTAGGAAGAAAACGCTTTTACCAACTGAGCTATCGAGACTCTACATAGTTGCTGATAAAAAAATTTAATTGTACTTTATATTCTTTTAAAACAAAAATGTTAAAAATTGAGAACTCTATAAATATTTTAAAGAAACTTTTAAGGGATATTATACTTTTAATTTTTAAATGTAAACGAATTTTCAAACTGACTTCTCCCTGAAGAATGTTATTCTAAAATGCAACATATATAAACATTTTTGTTGAATAATTTAATGTTGAATAATTTAATAAAAGAATTGGAATGGTACTATATCCTATTAACTGTTTAGTTAATAATATGTATATATATATGTATATATATATATATATATATATACATGTATGTATATATATATACATGTATATATATACATATATATGTATACATATATATATATATATATATATATGTATATATATATATATATATATATATATATATATATATATATATATATATATATATATATATATATATATATATATATATATATATATATATATATATATATATATATATATATATATATATATATATATATATATATATATATATATATATATATATATATATATATATATATATATATATATTACGTATATAGATATATAATGACCTAAAAACAGGAACTGTTGCGAAACATTCAACTGCGGTCTATTTGATTCTTTAAAACTGTTGTTCAGTCATTCTTAACAGTTACAGCAAATGCTGTCACAAAGTTTAGAGTTAAAGAAAAACTTTTCGGCTTTTAGAAAAGCTGTTTTAGTGGAAACTTTAAGGATTCCCAACTTAATACATTCTAGAGAAAAATATTCGCATGTGTTTTTGGATGATAAATGTTTCATACTTTTGTTTCTCATATGATGTTTGCAATATCCGCTTGTCTTTCTTGGCATATTTTATATGGAATCCATCACAATCTTTTTGACGTTAGAAAAGTGTTTTTTTTTTTTTCTTATATAGTCTGTCCGAAGAAAAAAGAATGACTCATAAATTTCAGGGCTTTTTCTATATATACAACTAAATCTTATGACATCTTGATTTGAATTAGTATTTGGCTTGGATAGATAAACTGTACTTTTTTGGTACGCAGTTAGTTGAAAAAAAATAAAAAAAACTTTTTTTAGAAAAATTAAATATTAAATATTAAATGAAGCAATGGGACAATGTAGCTTCTTTTTAGTCTTCTTATTCGTTTTATTATTTTGCACTAAAAATGACAGATAATAGATAAAACCAATCTCTCGTATCACATATGACCGCTGAAATGCTGAATGTAACCAAAACACGAAATAAACGTCACTCCTTTAGGTCATCCCTCTCATTTTGGTTCCCTTTAAGAAATCGAAAAATGGACGTCATTATAACACTTTTTCATATGGCCATAGTCGTCTCACTCATAAGCATTTACAACGTGCTGAGCAGTGGCCTGTGGTCCATATGTGCAGGGTGTGCACTGCACACCCTGGCAAAATAATGAGAGACAATAATTTTCTGCACCTATGTCTACCTATCTTTATATGATATATAATAAATATTATTTATAACATATTCAAATATTATGTTGATTTGCTTGCTTGTATTCTAGTAGTGCGTGCGGTAGTAAGTGTTGCACCACGTAGCACGTTCAAAAGCAAACGAACATAAGAAATTTTTATATGTACGCAATGCGCACTAATAGAAAATCACGCTTTATATGTATGGGATACTGGAAAACCACAGCATACTATAGCATTGAGGCAAGTGCAGCTATTTTTCCTGCACTTGGCATTTAGAATCATCCGAATTTATGGTTTATTAAGCGTTGTATTAAAGCGAGGACTTACGTTGTTTAACTGGTCATACGATTTTGCAGACAGTAAATGTTTAAATCTATATATTGTAAAATTTTGTTTTCATGGAAATATAAAATAAGTATTTCATCAATTAAAAGGGAAATATTTTAGTGTGGTAAAGAAATTTCGGTGATGTATTATATTTATAGAAATAGTTCGCTGAAAAACAATTTTGTTTTGTTAGACAAAAAAGAAACAAATTTTAACAGAAAAGTCCAAATTTTACCATTCATTGGGTTTGACAGACAGCATATAAATTATATCTGTAACCACTTATCCCTGGTTTTGTTTTTAAAAACTGTGAAGATGTTTTTCGCAGAACATATGATTCCCATATGTTAAAAACAATTAATAAATATAATTTAGTTCACTGACTGAACGAGAAACATTTCTTTCTATTGCTCCAGCGTGCAGCGAAATATTCTGCACGTGGAATAGAAGTTCGGTTTGTCGGCACCAATAAGCATCCGGATGAGGCACAGCAGCGGCGGGCTCCGTGTGGTGTTACGTTTGCTGAAAATATAACTTTTTCGTTATGTTATTAGTAATACGGATAGACATATGGAGTTTGTGTACAAATGAATAATAAACAATTTACAAATGTTTAATCTACATTTTTATGGTTTTATTATTATTGTTGTTGTTGCTCTCTGCACACCCTGCATGAACACTTTCCGCACGCCACTGGTGCTGAGTCTCCTCCGCAATGTTCCATTTGTCATACTCATCTCACTGTTCGTCATGTTTTAACATCATGTACTGCTTTAAGACGATTTTATTATATATATTTTAAAACATTTCATCCTAGTTTGAATGAACTTTTGGGAGAAATTCCTCATCCAAAACTATTTGAAATCCCCACCCTCAATGTTTTAAACATCATTTAATCTCTTCTTAAAATGTTTTAGTGTGAATCTTTGCCTTGTTTTTGCTTTTATTTTTTCTGAAATTTTTTACTAGTAATTTCTTCTACTTTTAAATTGTATGACTTTGTTTTTAATATGTGCTCATTTCTTTGGAGCAGCATATCCTAACTTGGATCTTGCGCCGGTAACCCCAATCAACCAACCAACCAACCGACAGATAATGTCAAAATAAAAGTAGAGAAATTAAATGAATACACAAAATGGAAAACTGTGAATATAAACTTTGCTGTTGATACCTGGGTTCTATTGGACTTTTTGCTAGATAGGCTATATGTTTTTTGGTATAACAGTTTTTATTTCGTCAATTTACTTTTACTTCTAGCGTACCACTCAATGTTATTGTAAACTCCACTTGACTGAGAAATATTTATATCTCGGAGGTCTACTATGAATAGTGAATATACATTCATGCTACTATGTTTAAGAGAAACCAGGAAAACCTTTTGCAGCTTGCTTATTACATCTAGCTGAAAAATCGAAATCGTTATAGAGAAAATATTTTCCTGCGATGTGTTGCAGTATGCAGCTACAGAAAATAGAAAGATTAGTACCCTGAAAATTTCAAAGGTGTGAAATATTTCAGTTTTAGTTAGAAAGAAGATTTCTTAGATAATCATATACATAAGCAACGGAAATTTATTCAATTTTTTCTGTTCTCCTTTCTTTCTTTATTGCGTCATGATATATGTAAATCATGTGAAATATTTCAGTTTTATTTAGAAAGAAGATTTCTTAGATAATCATATACGTAAGCAACGGAAATTTATTCAATTATTTCTGTTCTCCTTTCTTTCTTTATTGCTTCACGATATATGTAAATCGTGTGAAATATTTCTGTCTTATTTAGGTAGAAGAATTCTTAGACAACAATATTGTACGTAAGTAACGGAATTTTTTTCAATTTTTTCTGTTCTCCTTCCTTTATTTATTGCGGGACAATATATGTAAATCTTGTGAAATATTTCAGTTTTATATAGGAAGAAAAATTCTTAGATATTCATATTATACGTAAGCAACGGATATTTATTCAATTATGTCTGTTCTCCTTCCTTTATTTATTGTGTGACGATATATGTAAATAGTGTGAAATATTTTAGTTTTATTTAGGAAGAAAAATTCTTAGATAATCATATTGTACGTAAATAACGGATTTTTTTTTTTCAATTTCTTTTCTGTTTTCCTTCCTTTATTTATTGCGGGACGATATATGTAAATCTTGTGAAATATTTCAGTTTTATTTAGGAAGAAAAATTCTTAGATATTCATATTATACGTAAGCAACGGAAATTTATTCAATGAATACACAAAATGGAAAACTGTGAATATAAACTTTGCTGTTGATACCTGGGTTCTATTGGACTTTTTGCTAGATAGGCTATATGTTTTCTGGTATAACAGTTTTTATTTCGTCAATTTACTTTTACTTCTAGCGTACCACTCAATGTGATTGTAAACTCCACTTGACTGAGAAATATTTATATCTCGGAGGTCTACTATGAATAGTGAATATACATTCATGCTACTATGTTTAAAAGAAACCAGGAAAACCTTTTGCAGCTTGCTTATTACATCTAGCTGAAAAATCGAAATCGTTATAGAGAAAATATTTTCCTGTGATGTGTTGCAGTATGCAGCTACAGAAAATAGAAAGATTAGTACCCTGAAAATTTCAAAGGTGTGAATTATTTCAGTTTTAGTTAGAAAGAAGATTTCTTAGATAATCATATACATAAGCAACGGAAATTTATTCAATTTTTTCTGTTCTCCTTTCTTTCTTTATTGCGTCATGATATATGTAAATCATGTGAAATATTTCAGTTTTATTTAGAAAGAAGATTTCTTAGATAATCATATACGTAAGCAACGGAAATTTATTCAATTATTTCTGTTCTCCTTTCTTTCTTTATTGCTTCACGATATATGTAAATCGTGTGAAATATTTCTGTCTTATTTAGGTAGAAGAATTCTTAGACAACAATATTGTACGTAAGTAACGGAATTTTTTTCAATTTTTTCTGTTCTCCTTCCTTTATTTATTGCGGGACAATATATGTAAATCTTGTAAAATATTTCAGTTTTATATAGGAAGAAAAATTCTTAGATATTCATATTATACGTAAGCAACGGATATTTATTCAATTATGTCTGTTCTCCTTCCTTTATTTATTGTGTGACGATATATGTAAATAGTGTGAAATATTTTAGTTTTATTTAGGAAGAAAAATTCTTAGATAATCATATTGTACGTAAATAACGGATTTTTTTTCAATTTCTTTTCTGTTTTCCTTCCTTTATTTATTGCGGGACGATATATGTAAATCTTGTGAAATATTTCAGTTTTATTTAGGAAGAAAAATTCTTAGATATTCATATTATACGTAAGCAACGGAAATTTATTCAATTATTTCTATTCTCCTTCCTTTCTTTATTGCGTCACGATATATGTAAATCGTGTGAAATATTTCAGTTTTATTTAGGAAGTAGAATTCTTAGATATTCATATTATGCTTAAGCAACGGAAATTTATTCAGTTTTTCTGTTCTCCTTAATTTATTTATTGCATGACGATATATGTAAATCTTGTGAATTATTTCAGTTTTATTTAGGAAGAAGAATTCTTACATATTTATATTATTCGTAAGCAACGGAAATTTATTCAATTATTTCTGTTCTCCTTTCTTTATTTATTGCGTGACGATATATGTACTTTTTGTGTATGAAAATCATTTAAAAGCGCATCTTCTAAATAGACATCCTGTTTCCCTGATTAATAAATATATGTTGTAAATAATTGTTGTAAGGGTTTCTCTTCCTCAGCAGTTGTGACGCAGAGTAATAATAATAAATATATGTAATGATATACAGTAATAACATTTTGGTAAACCAGTTAATTCTCTAACATTTAGCTACGGCTTACGGTGATAAAATATTACCCCTGCCTTAGTCTAGTAAAATCGGTTTAAAGGGAACTAGTTCCTATTAATTGCTACAAATATCAGCAAACAGAAACTGATTTTAAATGTGTCCTAGCAAAATAATTATTTATTTAAAAAATTGAGGTTTTTAAAAAATGTGAGATGCTTTTCTTTTTTTATGGAATCAAAAAGTTTTCCAGATTATAAAGAATTATTTCTATGATATTGAAATTATAATATCCGTTTTATTACAATTATCTGATTGTGTGTTAATATCATACACATAAAAGTTCACAAATATACACATTTTAGTTTGTAGAAGCTAAAATATGTAATAATCTTTAGGAGAAATAAGCTGTCATCATGTATCAATACGTAGAATTATCAATCAAAACCAAATAGTATAGCATGTTATAATGAATCATATTGTGATAGTGCTAAGTAAAATTTAATCTAAGTAATGTTAAAGTAATTAAGAAGTAAATAGTAAATCAAAGAAATACACTTTCGTAATGTATTAAAACTTGAAATCGTTAATCGAAACCAAATAGTAAAGCATGTCATAATGAATCATATTATTGTAAGTAAATTTTAATCTAAATAATATTAAAGTAATTTCTAAGTAAATGGCAAATCAAAGAAATACACTTTCATCAAGTATTAAAACGTAAAAAATCCTCAATCGAAATGAAATATTAATCCATGTCATAATGAATTATATTGTAATATTGCTGAGTAAATTTTAATCTAAGTAATGTTAAAGTAATTTCTAAGTAAATTACAGATCAAAGAAACTTTCATGATGTGTTAAAATGTGAAATCATCAATCGAAACAAAATAGCAAAGCATGTCATAATGAATCATATTATTGTAAGTAAATTTTAATCTAAATAATATTAAAGTAATTTCTAAGTAAATGGCAAATCAAAGGAATACACTTTCATCAAGTATTAAAACGTAAAAAATCCTCAATCGAAATGAAATATTAATCCATGTCATAATGAATTATATTGTAATATTGCTGAGTAAATTTTAATCTAAGTAATGTTAAAGTAATTTCTAAGTAAATTACAGATCAAAGAAACTTTCATGATGTGTTAAAATGTGAAATCATCAATCGAAACAAAATAGCAAAGCATGTCATAATGAATCCTATTTTAATATTGCAATTTTAATATAATTATATAATAATATATAAATTTTAATCTAAGCAATGTTAAAGTATTTGCTAAGTAAATCGTAAATCAATTTTTAAAGTAAACGTTATATAATAAGCTGTAGAAGGAGTACATTTCTAAATTTTTTTCAAAAAATAAGATAAGACAGTTATTCCTCTACCAGGCGTACTCTTATTTCAGGTAAGAATAATAATTTCATTTAAATATTTAGACATTTAATAATATATGCCTTAATATCTTGTAAACGTCTTATAGTTTTAGGAGAAACAGAAAGGTTATTTTATAATTCTCAGAGAAATAGTTCCAGCGTACTCTAAACTTTGCATATTACATAAAACTCTAGAGATGGGAGTCATAAATAATTTACCCTAAGTTTGTCTAAAGATTTAGATGAAATGGAAAATATAAATAATACCTGTTTTTTAGTTTTCTTTTGCTACCAGCTTAAATTATTAACATGTAAGAAAGCATATACGAGAATTTTCATTCTGTAAATCCTTCAAAGGTCATTACAACTAAAAAAAGTCATCATGATAGTACGGACTGAGGAACTTTTTTACAGTATATTAAAGACATTAAAGAGGAATAAAATTATTTCACAGGAAATAGTATTGAGGTATTTCAAATACACAGTTTTTTATACGCTTAAATAATAATTCTGATAACATTTTCCTAACTAAAAATTCAAAGGAACTATTATATCAGTGAAGTAAATTTTTAACTATGACTCAAAATAACTTAACAAAGAAGTTGATTATTATTCGGTAAATTCATATATTCTACACACAGACAGACACACACACACATCTGTATGAGGGGTGTATTTATGTGTGTGTGTGTTATTAAAATGATTCTATCATAAAATTAATGTATGTTTATGCCCACTACAAACTAGATTTACACCCATGCTGCATAAAGAACGTTAGGGCTTGAAAGAAAACAACAATAGATGAAAGGGATGTTTTAAAGTAATAGAGACAATTTATCTTTGAATCACTACCACACAAACGTTGTGCATTCAATTATATAGTGCCGTGAGGGTACAAGGAAATCAGGCAGAGAATGAAAGGTTTGAAGAATATACCAGATGGGAGATTCTAACAAATGAAACTGAAGTTACACAATGTTACTATAGTTACTAAGTTACGTAAAATAATGTTTGCTGAGTCTTTTACTTAGAACTTCATGTTATCTTATGTCTAAGTTAGTGCAGTCCCTTTAATGAAGTGGAGACCCGTCCAACCAAGATTCTATAATCTGTATAATTCTTTAGTTTGTTCTATTATATTCAAAAATTATTATATCCAAACCTTCTATGAAATTTAAAATCAATCTGAATTTATATCAAGGAAAAACCTACATTATCGAGAATGAAAGGTTGTATACAAAGTGACTAGTATATATGTATATATATATATATATATATATATATATATATATATATATATATATATATATATATATATATATATATATATATATATATATATATATTTATATATATATATATATATATATATATATATATATATATATATATATATATATATATATATATATATATAATATATATATATATATATATATATGTATATATATATATATATATATATATATATATATATATATATATATATATATATATATATGTATATATATATATATATATGTATATATATATATATATGTATATATATATATATAAATATATATGTATATATATGTACATATATATGTATATATACATATATATATACATATACATAGATACATATATATATATACATATATATATATATATATATATATATATATATATATATATATATATATATATATACATATACATATATATACATATATACATATATATATATATATACAGAGAGAGAGAGAGAGAGATTTATATATATAATTACAATATTTAATTACATATATTTATATATATAACTATGCCATCGTGAGAAACTCTTAGTATTATTTTGTGTATTTTAATTCATGAACAAATAAAATGTAAAGGTGCACTATTAAAACAAATGATACTAATACTCTGAGAAATACTGCCAACTTCTATTTCTTTTAAGATAAGAATTACCCGGGGCAAACGTATTTTTACTTCTTTGGTATTTCGTATACAGCTTTGAAAAAATAAAAAGGGATGTAATACGGAAAAGGCCTGCAGCTTATCAGCTCTTTCGTAATTTTCAGGCAGAGAAACAGTCTCCTACTTCCTTCTGTAAAACACAGAAGAAAATAAGTGCTGCTCAACATTATTCACAGAGTATGTACACACACACACACACACACACACACACACACACACACACACACACACACACATATATATATATATATATATATATATATATATGTATATATATATATATGTATATATATATATATATATATATATATATATATATATATATATATATATATATATATATATATATATATATATATATATATATATATATATATATATATATATATATATATATATATATACATATATATATATATATATATATATATATATATATATATATATATATATATATATATATATATATATATATATATATATATATATATACATATATATATATATATATATGTATATACATATATATATATATACATATATATATATATATATATATATATATATATATATATATATATATATATATATATATATAATATATATATATATATATATATATATATATATATATATATATATATATATATATATATATATATATATATATATATATATATATATATATATATATATATATATATATATATATATATATATATATATATATATATATATATATATATATATATATATATATATATATATATATATATATATACATATATATATATGTATATATATATATATATATATATATATATATATATATATATATATATATATATGTATATATATATATATATATATATATATATATATATATATATATATATATATATATATATATATATATATATATATATATATATATATATATATATATATATATATATATATATATATAAGGGATAGTAGGGATGGATTTCCGCGTAAGGTTGACCACCTAACGGGAGCATATATTTCGTACCCCAGGACCCTTGGTCATGGAATCGGAGTTTGGCAACGTACATCGTAGGATCCTAGCTGGGTTGTAGTGCCGAGGAGGAGTAGGGATCGATGGGATAGTTTTTCCAAAATTATTTCTTCTAAATTATTTATTACTTGTACACTATTGTAAGTTTCAGAGTAGCAAACTGAACGATTTTAGCAGGTTTATAAAATATAAGTTTAATTTATAAAAATGTAAGTTTATTTATAAAAATGTAAGTTTAAAAATGTATAAAAAACTAATAAAAACATCCCATCTCTTCCTTGGAGGAATGGGACATGTTTTAGAAAGTTGAAATGCATATATATATATATATATATATATATATATATATATATATATATATATATATATATATATATATATATATATATATATATATATATATATATATATATATAAATTAAATATTATGAAAAATAACAAAGACATTGTGTTAATCGAGGATATAAAATTTATTGATTCCTTATTTAATTTTGGCAAATTGATCACGTCTATTTTTGCTAAAATTATACTGTAATAGGTTCACACTAAACGAAAAACATTCCTGTGTTTGATTATTTCTACCAAACAATTTCGGTAGAGGTTACTTTGCAATAAGGCATGTTTCATGAATGAGAAAACAGTCAGTTATTTGTGAAAACATAAAGTTTCCCATCCATAAATTATGGATGGATGTACAGTATGGCTAGGGGGGAATTGGGCACGTGCCATACATACCTTTGCGGAACATTTCAGAAAAACAGCTTATTACAAGAATCATGTTACTTATAGGATTAATATAAGCGCTAATTTATAAAACAATATATTGTTCAAACACAAAAAACAATTATGTTAACATCAAAGAATGAAATAGAAAACTTGCCATGAAAATAAGGTAGTTATTTACTTTTGGTGCTGTAAATTAGTCTTGTTGTCATATCAATTCAATAAACATTGCAACTAAAGTGATTCAGATCAGCAAGTATAGGTCTCTAATTTAAGGCAAAGCAAGAAATTAAAATCAATGTTTAATTTAAGTCTAATTCCAGATGCCCCATCCATACTTATCCTCCCCTGCATATTTTGTGTGTTATATATAGAGAGCTTCATGCTTAAAAAACAGAAGAAAAATAAGTGCTGTTCAACATCATTCACGGAGTATGTACAAACACAAACATACACACTAATTATATATATATATATGTGTATATATATATATATATATATGTATATATATATATATATATATATATATGTATGTGTATATATATATGTATATATATATATATATATATATATATATATATATATATGTATATATATATATATATATATATGTATGTATATATATATATATGTATATATATATATATATATATATATATATATATATATATATATATATATATATATATATATATATATATATATATATATATATATATATATATATATATATATATATATATATATATATATATATATATATATATATATATATATATATATATATGTATATATATATGTATGTATATATATATGTGTATATATATATATGTATATATATATATATATATATATATATATATATATGTATGCATATATATATACATATATATACATATATATATACATATATATATATACATACATATATATATACATATATATATACATATATATATATATATATATATATATATATATATATATATATATATATATATATATATATATATATATATATATATATATATATATATATATATATATATATATATATATATAGGGGATAGTAGGAATGGATTTCCGCGTGAGGTTGACCACCTAATGCGAATATATGCTAACAGGATTCTTGGTCATGGAAACGCAGTTTGGCAACGTGGAACATAGGACCCTAGTTCGGTTGTAGCTCCGAGGAAGAGTATAGATGGATGGGATAAATTTACTAAAACTACTTTTTCCAAATTATTTATTATTTGTACAACATTGTAAGTTTCAATGTAACAAGCTGAAATATTTTAGTATGTTTAAAATATAAGCTTAATTTATAAAAATGTAAGTTTAAAAAATTTATAAAAATGCAATAAATACAACCCATCTCTCTCTTAGACGTATGGAACATGTTTCAGAAAAATAATTGCTGTTCAACATCATTCACGGAGTATGTATACGCACACACACCCTACACACATACAGACACAGAGATAGATAGATATATATTATATACATGTTCCATAGTTAGACTACTACTTATAATCAACCATAAAGTTTCAGGAAAAGTTTACCAGTTTTTTACATATTTAATAATGTTACATAACCCCTGCTGCATTTTTATTAGAATGTATGTTCCAGCTTCTTAACGATTGTAAGTCATGAAGCAGAATACTCTCTCGAATGAATACGCGAATCCCAACTGCTCTAATGACATTTCGGGGAAAAAAAAGCACTTATATAGATAGAAAGTTTAAAAAAATATAATCAATCCTTTTTGCAGATTTCCACTGCTCAGCGTTTTAAAAATGTTTCTCCTCTCACAAAAATCAAATTGCGAAAAACTTTCGGAGGAATAGAGTGATCTATTCATTTTAACTTTTAAAGATAGGTCCATTTTGTCTCCTATGTGGCTAGTTTGAATTGGTTAAAAACCTTCGGATCGTAGCTTTTAGTAGTCTCCGTTTTTAACTAGAAATGAAGTTATTTCCGTGATAAGTTTTGAGATGGGAGGGAAAAATTTCCCGACTGAGAATGAAATATTAGACGGAAATGGTTTTTTCTCCTATCATAAATTCAAATAGTTTTGTGCATCTTTTCTGAGTGCTATATACGGATGAAATATTTTACAGGATTTTTTTTTTAATTTACGGTAAAAAGATAGGAATTTTATTTTATGTTTTATTTTTGGTTTGGTAATCCATGGTCTATTATTTTGCTATGAGAGGGCTAATGAGTCCGAGACCTACTGCTTAAAGCCAATTCCAAACGACTAAAAAAATCTATGCCTACGATGTAATTCAAACCTACGATTTTCAGTAGCTACCCATCCGGCCATATTTCGGTTATGATTGTGATGTCATTGAAAATATTGAGTTAATACTCGTAAAATTTCATAATATACTGGATTTAATAATAAGAACATACAGTTAACTCTGTGCATTATGGAAAGAATCATAATCTCGAAATTGTGTTTTCAAAATTTCAATACGATAGCTATGAATCCATTTAAACTAGTTTTATCTGGGCATTCATAAGAGTGTACGTATATATTTACGTAAGTTCCTATTTCTACACATATACGCTACTTTGCTCTTTGTTTATTTGCTGTAAACACTCATGAATATGCCTTAATCAATTACAGCCACATCTTAACTTTAAAACCCTTTCTTCGAAAGAATTTTGCGTATCTTTGACAGCATTTGACTGTTATCGTATTATGGTTCAACCCCTTAAAGTGCAAGCTCGAGTTAACTCGAGCGTGCCAAACAGGCTAAACTGTGTACAAGGTTTATTACAAGGTTTATTTGAGTGCTACGGTCTACGTTTTGGAACACGAGAGTTAATGAGACCGGGACCTACAGCTTAAAGACGATTCCGAACCGCTAAGAACATCCATTCCATAGTGGGATTCGAACCCACGAACTCCGGTACCGAAGATCAACACCCTAACCAATCGGCCATCGTTCGGCTGACAAGCTGTGCACACTGGAGATAATTTGAGCGGAAATGTACTTTATGTTGCTATAATTTTCACCCTCGAATGCAATCGAGAATTGAAAATAACAATGTCAAAGCAAAGAAAAAAAATCTTTTAATTGATATTTATCATGTATATGGTAAGCTATACTGGACTATTTTCTGCAAAGTTATCAAAATTCAAAATTTTAATAAAAAAAAATTTGATTATTTTTGTATTTTGGATTATTTTTGTATTTTCTTGACAAGACAACTAAATTGTGTTTTTTACATTAAAAAAATTGATATTTTGGCTGGCCTTTTTCAAAAATAAAAACTGTGCAATAAGGGATTAAGGAATAAAAACAAATCATATGCATATAATATGGGGTCTCTAAAATTCACAAAAAATGTTTTTGTGAATTTTAGTATGTACAGAAAGGCTTATAATGAGTAGAAAAATCATTTACTCGGTAGGATTACAATAAAACCTTTCTAGCATATTTTATTACCAATAAATGAAATGATTATCGTATAATTCATATTTGTGCCCATGAATATTAAAATACAAAGAAATGCTTCCTTGCCATTCTCTTTTGTTGAACGAGCTGAAATATATATTGGAGAGTGTTAAATATTTCAATGTATCCATATGCTTTAGTGTCCTGGTCATTTAACGTTAACCTAACTAACAACCGCGACGAAAGTATTACGGTCGATTCAAACACAAGCAGAAAACTGCTCACGCAAGTACACTTCACGATATTTAGAGTATCAAAAAAAGGTTAGGAATTGAATTGAAAAATTTCATCAAGAATCATCTTGCACCATACCTACAGGAAATACAGATGAGTGTATTACAGGAAAGAAAGGAATGATGTGCCAATTCACGCTAAAACAAAAATTGTAGTACCAAAACATTACCTTTAAATATATTTTTCCAGATTGTGACACTGAATATGCGCTAACTCTGAAAAAGTAAAATAAATCGGGGATGAATAGACTATTACTGAAGTTTTAACGAACTTCATGCTGTAAATGAACTTATTCCACTTTATATATATATATATATATATATATATATATATATATATATATATATATATATATATATATATATATATATATATATATATATATATATATATATATATATATATATATAGTACATGTATAAGCATAAAAAACGGCATGAAAAATAATGATAAAAATTGTTTAGTAAATTATAAATTAAATTGTAATTAAATTTTTTAGTGTGTTATAATTGTAACTCGTATCGCTTTTCTTACATTTATTACAATTCTGAGATTTTTAAAAGTGTTGATTATGCACAAAAATGTTTTTGCAATAAGATTTCTAATTCGAACTATGCAATATTGAGTAATTTATGAATATAATTATCTACTAATTTCTAAAGTACGATAATGTGGGTCATACTGTATACTTACCAGGAATTTATATGTGTGTGTCGATGCATTTATACACACACACATTTTATCAATAATCCTGATTTTCTAAAATAAGTTGTTCTTTTCTTCAATATTTATAGCTGTTTATTGCCATTTCATTTTAAACACATAAATTTTTAACAATGAAGTATATATATATATATATATATATATATATATATATATATATATATATATATATATATATATATATATATATATATATATATATATATATATTATATATAAAATATATATATATATATATATATATATATACATATATATATGTATATGCATATGTATATCTTCACACTTTTCATGTTCTGTAGACTCGAAAATATGATTTTGCTTTCTCAAATACTTCTTACAGAAATAAAAGATATTTTCGTAGGATTTACTGGAAAGTCATGTATGATGACGGTTTTTCAATTTTTCCAATTCCTGATTTATAAGTAAGTATTTCAAATAAATGTGTTTCTAAAGAAAGTATATGAGTTTTCTGCTTGGCTGAGTATTCCCTTTCAAAAGAAAAAAAAATTTACATCTATGATTTATTTGCAATTTTCAAAGTTTATATTTATTTTCAATATGAAAATCTGTGTGATTTTTTTCCTACCTGTTACCACTCAAGTCTCAAAAGCTTAAGTTTTTTACAGTCGTTCTGTTTATAACTTTAAAATAAGAATTGTAGAGGAAATGTTTTTAAAATTCGTACTAGATATTTTTATCTTTATGTAGAAAGTAAATTTTTTAGTATACGACCAAGTTAAATCGATATTCATGCATGTTTTGTAGCAGCAAATGAGTTTTTAAAATTTTACTATTTACTTTAGTTTATAATATCAGAATATAAATATTTATGTTCGTTTCCGAAGTTTATGAAAAAGAAAGTATTTACATATAAGGTAAGCATGTTACAAAATTGCATAAATTCGATGCTATTTTGAATTCGATATTGAAGAAATAAATTAAGTTAGAAATAGCAACTACAACAAATGTTTTTATGCAAATGCATATCTTACCTCACATATATTACTAGCTATTTAAGGCACTTAGCCATGAACGAGTTTTTAGAATTTCTTAGAATGTTCATTGCAGTATTATAACTAATAGAATGGAAACAAATTTTTGTGACACTCCTAATCATAAAAAGTAATGTGCGTGTTAAGTTTAGTGTGCAGAGGAGTAATTTTTTTTCCCTTAGAAGACCTACATTTAGAACCCGAGTCTGGGTACTCTGAACATTCATGCCAGGTGCTATTGTTGAACAAGTATTTCTGCCCCGAAATACACGATGACAGATTGGTTAGGGTGCTGGCCTTCTGTACCGGAGTTCGTGGGTTCGAATTCCACTGTGGCACAGATGTTCATAGCGGAATCGGCTTTAAGGTGTAGGTCCTTAGCCCACGTGTTGAAAAATAGTAGACTGTAGCACTCCAAACCAAACTGCCCTGAAATACATTGTCCTCGTTTTTAACCATCATTTCATTCAAAAAGCGTATCAAAATACACAAAGACCAATAGTTTTACTGTTAAAATTCCACTCATATTCTTGTTTACCGTGATAATGCGGCTCTTTTAACGTAAATTAGATTCAGGTTTGTTCATGGATGTCTGCATTCTACATTTTTGAAAACAAAGTTTCCAATATAATGGGAGAGTGGAAGGTCTCTTTAGTGAAATACTTAATGTAGCAATGTTGAAATTGTTGATTTTAATCTATCAACGACTGATAATGCATATCTTACCTTACATATATTACTATATATTTAAGGCACTCAGCCATGAACGAATTTTTAGAATTTCTTAAAATGTTCATTGCAGTATTATAACAAATACAATAGAAATAAATTTTTGTAACACTCCTAACCATAAAAACAGTGTGAGAGTTAAGTGTAGTATGGGGAGGAATCTTTTTTTTCCTTAGAGGACCTACAGTTTGCAGCTGAGTCTAGGCTACTATTAACATTTATGTCATTTATGCTATTGTTGAACAAGTATTTCTGCCCCGAAATACACGATGACAAATTTGTAAGGGTGCTGGCCTTCGGTACCAGAGTTCGTGGGTTCGAATCCCACTGTGGCATAGATGTTCGTAGCCGTTCGGAATCGGCTTTGAGGTGTAGGTCCCGGTCTCGTTAGCCCACGTATTGAAAAATAGTAGACCGTAGCACTCCAAACCAAACTAAACCAAATTGCCCCGAAATACATTGCCTTCGTTTTCAGCCATCATTTGATTCAAAAAGCGTATCAAAATACACAAAGACCAATAATTTTACTGTTAAAATTCCACTCATATTCTTGTTTACCGTGATAATGCGGCTCTTTTAACGTAAATTAGATTCATGTTTGTTCATGTATGTCTGCCTTCTACATTTTTGAAAACAAATTTTTCAATATAATGGGAGAGTGGAAGGTTTCTTCAGTGAAATACTTACTGTAGGAATGGTGAAATTGTTAGTTTTAATCTATCAGCGAATGATCATTTGTTCTTGATTATATTTTTAAAAAATCACTGCTTTTGTTATAGATATGAATTTTTCATCTGAAGGGGGTTCTTTAATTCATATCTCAAAATGAATGCATCAGTTTTCAGATATATATACATATGTCACTTCATACATACATAATATATATAAACAGCAATCCTTATGTGTTTCAATCCCCACATCCCCTATTTCGATACACTATTGATGCTGTAAATATAAATAAAATTTTAAAATTATATCTAATACCAGCTTTTGGTGACGTTCTTCACTAACCTGGCTAGTTCAACTTGCATTTTGAAATTAATTTCACATAATTAAAAATTAGACTTTTTATTTGTAACATTGAGAAAATGTTATAGCTTCCATGGAATTTGTATTTTTATCAAAATTTGTTAAAATATTGAAAATACAACATCAATCGTAAAGCAAAACTGAATATAAGAATAAGTTAAAAATTAACACAATTTATAAAGTTAAATATTGCATTAATATAGAACGTTTCAATGATGTCTATCATATTAACTGTATAATTAATTGGGAGTAATAATAGAGTAATAACGTTAGATTAAATAAAAATGAATTTCAAAATAATTAATAAGTAAGAGCTAACAGGGAATCAATTCATAATGCTAAAACTTATAAAATTCTGTTAAAACCATGGATATAATAAGCATCCCGTTACGCCATTCTTAATTTTGTAATTATTTTTGTTGGTAATTTTATTTTTAGCTAAATTATTATGTTATAAATTTTCATCGACAAATTTTCTATAAATTTTTTTGAATTATTTGAAAGTTTACTTACAAATAAAAGAAATATATATTGATCTGTTGAAAGCGAAATTACCATTTCATGAATGATCAAAAAGTTGTAGTCATGCGTACGATTTTCTTTTTCGTAAATAACTAAGTTAGTGGGGTTTGCCATATTGCAAATTTCATCCAAGCAAATGGAGAAACAAAGAATTTGTTACAGATAAAAAAACGTACATATTATGTGAGAGATCACAGGGATGGTTTTATTTTAAACTATGTATTGAAGTTTATAAGAATGTTTATGTAAAGTCCCTGGTATCAATAATACAAATAATTCAAAGGTTATATTTTCCACTTAAACCAGGTCTAAAAACACATTTTTTAATTTATCATTTTTATTTCAATCATAAATTAGGTGGATCGGGTTCCTTTATAAATATAAAAAAATCATGCACATTAGGTATTTAGTATATGAGGGTAATCCAGTTGGTAAAGATTCAGGCCTTATAAACCGGATGGTTGGGAATTTCAGAATTTGTCTAGGGTTTTTTTTCTCGGTTTATACTTCTAAAATACGAAACCTCAGTAGAGCAGTGTTCCTCGAGTCCGCAGCATTCCTTAACAACTTCCCTTACAAATTTTTTTTTCAACTCGTCACGTTGATTTTCCAAAATTAGTTTTTCAATCAGTTTAAAACACGTGAGCAGTACCACCAAACGAACCGTGAACCAAATAGAACTTTAAAAACTGCATATCAAAGTTGAGTATTTCCTTTCATGTCCTCCAGACCGAGAAAAACCGTTATAAAACAAATCGTACTGATAAATTCTGCTTCATCCGAGTTTTCTCGGGATAATAGTTAACTGCAATATATATGATCCCGAGATTACTCGGGAAAATCAGGCAAGCGTATAAGCTATAAGTGCTCTTTGGGGGGTTGCTAAATGAGTAGGAGTTTTGTAATTGTATTTGGCATAAAGATATTTGTTTATAGTGCCATCTGCATTAAAAATATTCAGTATATTTGTATAGGAATTTTATAAATACATGTAATCTAGGAAATAGTTTTAAATTTTTAAGCACTAGATGGAATATTGGGAGCCGCTGTAGCTCAGTCGGCAAGGGCAGCTCTCTCTTAACTGGAGGGTTGCGGGTTCGGAACTCGATTCGGCCTAAGATCCACCGTGTTCGTCAAAAGTAACTAAGGTACTTAAAAAATAACTCCAAGTTCTCAATTAATACCTCTGGGGATGGCAGGCCAAGTCTATGGGTCTTCAGCTTCGTCCCTGCTTCAAAATTACTAGGACCCACATGAGCATAAGTCGTACTTTCAGCGTTGAGGTGCTTTTTTAAACGAAAGCTGCACTCTTTTGTTTTAATATGAGTTGCCCCAGGCTCAATCCCGCTTGGTTTGACCAAGTGGCATAAGACAACATTAACAAGGTGAAATTTTAAATGAATTTTAACACATAATGTAATTTTAAAATGTTCAAAAATCTACTAACACTAAATTACATTCACTATATTTTGTTTATTATGATTATCAAGTATTAAATCAAACATTCTTGTCTAAAGTTTTAATGGTGAGTAATATATATGACGGAATACATGTCTTGTAAGGTAAAGATTTGTTTTTTCAAATTCCCCATTTCATTTTTGGATTCTCTTTAAATCTTGAAAGACAAAATAGTACTTTACATTTCAGGAGGGATTTGACGTAAACCAGGACCATCTGTGTCGGATGCAACCAAAATGAAATTTCCAAATTTTTACATAATCAAGCTATTGCAGGGCGTGAGTTTCTATGGTGACGATTTACGAAAACAATGTTTTTTGCTTTCGAAAGTTCCAATGTTTTCCAAAAAGAAGTAAAGAGTCCATGCTCTGAAAAAGAAAGAAACCTCTGCATGTGGTACCTCATGTTTTATTCACGGTAACAATGTATATCCCGTGATTTTTCAAAGAAATTTTTTTTAAAGTTAATAAGAT
>CM063501.1:174874614-174879614 GCA_032207245.1 Pardosa pseudoannulata
AATTTATTTCATTCTGAATAGAGAATTGAAAATATTTTACATAGTTGAAGGCCGATCTTATTTTATGGCAACTTTTATTACAGTAAAATATAGAAGACGTTATAGTTATTATATATATATATATATATATATATATATATATATATATATATATATATATATATATATATATATATATATATATATATATAAATATATAATTTATTATGTATATATGTATCTATATATATCTAACCGATGTGCTGAAAAGTTCGTAAGATGACACATAGATGGCGCTACTAGTATTAAATCAATATGGTTTTCAATTAATCCTAACCTTGGAAAGACACGTGTATAAATTTGACAGTTGTTAGACTATTAGTTTGTGAAATATAGTATTTTGAGCAACTTGAGTTAGTTTGAAAAAAATGCATAATAAGGAATTTTGAGTGTTAATAAAGCATTAGTTTTTAGCTAAAAAAATATTTTTGAATCCAAAACTTGGCTTCATAAACTCTGAACCAGGAAAATCAACCGTTGAGAAACCGTTTGGTAAGTTTAAATTAGGAGAAATGAGCACCGGGGACTATGGACACAGTTGATACCTCAATTAGGCTGTTACCGAAGAAGTCCAAGAAATAATTTTGGATGACCGTAAACTGAAATTTATTGAGGTATATGAGACTCTAAAGGTATAAAAGGAATGTGTTGGACTTATCGTGAATGAATATTTGTGTATGCAAAAGTTCTGTGCAAAGAGGGTGCCTCGCGAACTTACAATCGACCAAAACTAACAACGAATTGATGATTCTGAGCTGTATTTGAAGCTGTTTAATCGTAATAAATCCAAATGTATGGGTCGATATGAGACAATGGATGAAACATGACTCTATTATTTCACACCGGAGTACAATAGACAGTCAGCCGAATGGACTGCACGTGATGAACCAACTCCAAAACATGGAAAGACACAACAGTCGGCTGTCAAGGTTATGGCATCAGTATTTTGGGATGGCATGGTATATTATTCAAAGACTATCTTCAAAAGGGAAAAACCATCAATAACGTCTATAACATAGCGTTGGAGAATATGAAGAAAATAATCGCGGAAAAAGGACCCCATTTGAAAAAAAAAGAATGTGTTGTTTCATCAAGGCAATGCACCGTGTCACAAGTTAGTTGAAACGATGGCAAAGTTTTAGGAATTGGGCTTCTAATTGCTTTCGCATGCACCGTATTCTTCAGATTTGGCCTTCAGCGACTGTTTCCTGTTCTCAGACATGAAGAGCATGGTCGCTAGAAAAAGAATTTAGCGTCAATAAAGAAGTAATCGCCGAAATCGAGGCCAATTTTCAGGCTAAAGAGAAATCGTACTATAAAATTTGTATCAAAAATTGCATGACCGCTACAATCGTTGTGACGCTCTCGAAGGCAACGTCATTGAATAATAAAATCAAATTTTATGAAAAACATATTTTTTTATGTTAGCCTTCGAACATTTCAGCCCAACTGTTATATATATATATATATATATATATATATAAATATATATATATATATATATATATATATATAGGATTTTTATTATATTATATATAAACTTATATAATATATATATATATTTATATATAATATATATATTTTATATTATACAGAAATATTATATATACACATATATATTATAAAGACATATATTTTTAATAACCCAAGTATTTTACTGCATTGATACCTGAATTTTCATACATATATTATTTTTTTTAATATTCTGTATAACATATATTAAGTTTATATATATTTTTTAAAAATTATAATTTTAAAATATATATATATCTCCATTTTATTTATGTACTTCATATTTAAAATAGATTAATTATTATATGTTCCATATATGTGTATACTTTCGATAAATATAAGTATTTTCTCAATTTAAAATTATATAAGAATTTAATAAGGATATATAAATTTCAAATTTTTGCTAAGGCGTTGTATAATTTTAGAAAATTTGTGTTGCATTAATATTATTTTATTTAAAATAAAATAGATACCTAGTTTTGCGTCTATATATTTTCTGAAGGTAAAGTGAATAGATAAATGCAATTGGTTACTATGTTATGTACTACAATAATTTTAAAAAAATTGTTGAAAGATTCTTGTATGTTTCTTATACGGAAGACTTTTATACCTCTTAAATATTTTATGTAACAACATTATATATATTCTTAACATCAATATATACCTAAAATTTGAAAATTTACAAGTTCAATGTCGTATTCATTTAATTTTATGCTTTATTACATTTAAAAATATTATTACGAACAAAGAAAGGGAGCTTAGCTAGTCTATCGCCTCCTTCTATATTTCTTTAATTAAATTGAATGACCTTAAAAGTAGTTTCTTTAAGTTATATCAATTTTAGAAATATTTCTTTATCAGATTATCTTTCATGTTAGGTCTCTATAAATATATTCAATAAATACTTATGAAACACGATATCCTGTTTAGTCTCTTAAAAGTTTTAACCATTTTGTGTACTGTAGATTGAAACAAATGTTGCCATGCTTTAGAGGAAATATCAAATTGTAATTTTCCATCTCTAATTCTTTATTATAGTCATGAAATTCTTATAACACATGAACTTATATTTATTTAGATACATTTATTTCCTCTACCTCTTAAAGATTGGCATCATAGTGCACTAAAAGGTTTACAAGTTTCAGTGTTTCTTGTTTATTTAATTTATTATTTTATTACATTTAAAAAATTATTATGACCCAAAAAATAAGCTTAGCTAGTCTATCTCCACTCTATATTCTTTAATTAAATTAAACGTCCTTAAAAGTATTTTCTTTAAGTTATATTAATTAGATACATTTCTTTATCAGATTATTTACTACAGGTCTCTTTGATTCTATTCTATATATCTTTATGGAACATCATATCCTGTTTAGTCTCTTAAAAGGTTTTGACCATTTTGAGTATTGTAGATTCAAACAAACGTTGCCATGCTCTACATGAAATATCAACTAGTAATTTTCTATCACTAATTCTTTATTGTATGCATAAAATTCTTATAACACATAAACTTATATTTATTCAGATACATTTATTTCCCCTACCTTTTAAAGTTTCATATTATTATCCACAAAAAGTATATAAAGTTCAGTATTTCTTGTCTTTATTTTATTACGTTTAAAATTTATTATGAACAAGAAAAGGAAGATTAGCTAGTCTATCTCCACCTTCTATATTCTTTAATTAAATTAAATGCCCTTAAAAGTAATTTCTTTAAGTTATATTAATTAGATATATGTTTTATTAGATTATTTATTTTAGGTGTGTTTGAATCTATTCCATATATCTTTATGAAACATCGTATCCTGTTTAGTCACTTAAATGGTTTTTACCATTTTGAGTACAGTAGATTGAAATAAATTTTGCCGTGCTCTACAGGAAATAACAAATTGTAATTTTCCCTCTCTAATTCTTTATTGTATGCATGATATTCTTATAACACATAAACTTATATTTATTCAGATACATTTATTTCTTCTACCTCTTAAAGTTTGATATCATAATCCACAAAAAATTATATGTTAAAAAAGTGAAGTATGTATCTTAAGGGAAAATTTCTCTAACGAAATTCATATCTCGGAATAGAATCAATTCCAATACAAAACAGAAAGAAAAAATCCTGTCGGGAGAGAAAGGCATTGTGCTTCAAAACTCCACGGGGAGTCACATATTTCCATAAGCCCGTCTTTTTCTGCTTTTTTTACAAGCCACTGTTTATTTTTCACTTGTCAACCTACTTTAGTGCATTTGTTGAAATACAAAAATGAAAGAACTTTATTCTTTGGAACATTTTTTTCTTTCTCAGAGTAAGGAAAAAAAATCAGACTTCCAAAGATATTTTCCACTTTCTGTTAAATTTAATCTCTTACTAATTTATTTGTTTATATATACACACACACACACACACACACACACACACATATATATATATATGTATGTATATATATATATATGTATGTATGTATGTATGTATGTATATATATATGTATATATATATATATATATATATATATATAGGTATATATATATATATATGTAAGTATATATATATGTATATATATATGTATGTAGGCATATATATATATATATATATATACATACATAAGCAAAGAAATACACACATTTATATGTATATATACACATATACACGCACACACATACACACACACATATATATATATATATATATATATATATATATATATATATATATATATATATATATACATATATATATATATATATATATATATATATATATATATATATATATATATATATATATATATATATATATATATATATATATATATATATATATATATATATATATATATATATATATATATATATATATATATATATATATATATATATATATATATATATATATATATAAGTGTGCTTGTATGTACAGAAGCCAACATGAATGTTACACTTCTAAAGAATTGAAGCAATTATAACAGAACATCTCTTAGATAAGACTGATGCATAGAATCAAAGAAGTTATACATATCCTCACAATAAAAGAATTTTCAGGTTTTTGATTATTTCACGAACCATTGGACAAATGAAATGAAATTAGGGAAATAGTAATGAAATTATATTAGATTTCAAACTTTTTTTGTTATAAAGTGATATATAAAAATGAAATAATTATAATACACATTCAAGAATGTGCGTAATAATCACAGAAAAAATAGATAGTATAAAACGTGGGCTCAGAATCGAACAAAGTAAGGAGTTAATATGGATTATGGTCATGTTTGCATCTATTTACTTGTGTCATTATGTAGTTTGATACTATAAATAACGTAGTTTATAAGATCTTGCAGAAATAGATCCCACTTGTGCTGCAACGTCCAAAATAGGTCTTGTATGATTTCGAAGGAACAGATAGATTCTTGGTTGCGAGTTACAGTTTTACTACCCAGAAGTTTCCCGATATG
>CM063501.1:174884614-174899614 GCA_032207245.1 Pardosa pseudoannulata
TTATACAGTTAGAGATCGGAGAATCGAATGTTTGTTATCGTTCAAGGGAGGATGTAGACAGAGAAACAGTCGTTTAACAAGGTGCCCCGTAAAAACTGCTCGCAGATAGGAGGAAAAAAAAGGGAAAGCACACGAGATAATATTCCGAGCATTCTGTTTGCTTTTCTTTCCCCGGGAAGACTCCGAAAGTAAAACATTAATGTATTCTGGCAAGATATCAAAAATTCAGACAATGACGTGGAATTTACGCTCGCATTGAGGCATTCTTCCTCTGACAGCAGTAATGATACGGAGATATCTGTTGGACGAGGGAAGAGAGAAAAAAACAACACTACCGTAAAAACGTAAAATTTAATGAGAAATGCCATTATGTATATAAAATAGGAATTCTTATTATTTTCATACATTACTTGAGAAGCCCGAGGCATTTTCTGAAGCACTTGTTTGGGTAGCATGAGATTAAATAATAATCTGTCAGATATTATTTTTATGCGCATATTATGTAAAAAGTATTCTGTAAGGAAACATTATGAATTCTTAGAATTTGAAATGCATCTTTTCAATTCATCAAGCCGTGTATGAATCATACTCTGTTAACACTGAAGTTAATGTTATTTTAAATGAGAATTTCTGATCAATTATCACAAATGTCTTTAATTATTATGAATATATTTAAATTACTTCATGGAACATAATGGCGTTCAAGCTGAAAATTCCATTTTTGATTATGAATTTTTATAATTTAAAATCTATGTTTTTAAATGATCAGCAAGCTGTGTGTGAATCATAATTTGCTAATACTAAAATTAATGTAATTAACTGTCTTAAGATTACTCCCCAGGACATAGTGACATTTAAGTTAAAAATTATATTTCTGATTATGATTTCTTATAATTTAAAATGTATCTTTTAAATTATGCATGAATCCTACTTTGCTAAGACTAAAATTAAAGTCATTATAAATGAAAATTTATGATAAATTACCAGAAGTTTCTTAAAATTACTCCAGGGTATATAGTGGCATTTAAGATAAAAATTATATTTTTGATTATGAATTCTTATAATTTAAAATGTATCTTTAAAATTACCCGCAATCCATGTATGTATCCTACTTTGCTAAGACTAAAATTAATGTCATTTTAAATGAAAATTTATTTTTAATTGGAAGAACTGTCTTAAGATTACTCCAGGGAATATAGTGCCATTTAAGCTGAAAATTATATTTTTGATTATGAATTCTTATAATTTAAAATGTATATTTTAAACTGTCAGCAATCCGTGCATGAATCCTACTTTACTAACACTAAAATTAATGTTACCTCAAATGAAAATTTATTATCAATTAGCAGAACTGTCTTAAAATAACTCCAAGGAACGTAGTGGCATTTAAGCTGAAAATTCCATTTTTGAATATGAATTCTAATAATTTAAAATTTATCTTTTTAAAAGATTAGCTAGCTGTGTAAATAATAAATTGATAACACTAAAACTGGTGTTATTTTAAATGAAAATTTATAATCAATTAGCAGGACTATCTTAAAATGTTTCCAGGCAACATAGTGGAATTGAAGCTTATAATTCTATATTTGATTATGAATTCTTATAATTTAAAATGTATCTTTTAAATTGTCAGGAATCCTTGTATGAATCCTACTTTACTAACACTAAAATTAATGTTATTTTAAATGAAAATTTTTGATAAATTAGCCGAAGCGTCTTAAAATTACTCAGGGGAACACAGTGGTCTTAAAGTTGAAAATTATATTTATTATTATGAATTCTTATAATTTAAAATGATCTTTTAAATTGTTAGCAATCCGTGTATAGATCCTACTTTGCTAAAGCTAAAATTAATGTTATTTTAAATGAGAATTTATTATACTTTACCAGAAATGGCTGGAATTATAATGAATAGATTTAAGTTATTCCATGGAAGATACTGGCATTCAAGCTGAAAATTCTATTTTTGATTATGAATTCTTATTATTTAAAATATATCTTTTAAATCCTCAGCTATCCGTATATAAATACTACTTCATTAACACTGAAATTATCGGTCTTTTAGATGAGAATTTATAATCAATTAGCACAACTGACTGTAATTATTATGAATTAAATTGTTCAAGGAGACACAGTGACGTTCAAGCTGAAAATTCTATTTTTGATTCCATGTAAAATAAATACCTATTCTATATTTAGAGTAAAATTTTCCATAGATCAATATTAAAAGTTGAATTTATAAAAGAACAAAAGAAAATGTATACACCAAGAGAAAAAGTTAAATGCATTTACATTCGAAATATTTTTTGAACGTTGAATGTTAGAATCTAAATTTTTATATTAAATAGAGTATGAAAATTTTTATTTTGTTAACCCTTATTATCTTAATACTAACAATACATATTATTTTATAACATTATAAGTTCTACTATTTTTAAATATTCCGTTAATTAACAATTTTCATTTTTTAAATTTCAAATTGTCAGAGAACTTTAAATTGTTTCATTTACGGAAAAACCAGATATTTCAATTGAATTGCAATACATATTTAAATGCTAATACGTATATTTCAAACAGTATCCTACACTAAAATGAATTCCATTTTCCCAATTGGTATATATTTTGTAAGTTATTATAGAAAATATACTACGTGAGATTACAAAACTAAATAATATTTTTAAGCTATTGCATTATTAGAAAAGTTGTAAAATCTTTCAAGCAAAATAAGTTCACCTTTTTTAATTTATTATGAATTGAAAAAAAGGAACTTATATTTAAGATATATAGTTTTGAAAGGAACTATATGCCTTTATTATTCTTAATGAGTCATGTGATCTTTAATGACTAAGTTAAAGAATATTGTACACTTTGCCTCCCCAAACATTAGACTGTTACTGTATGATAAAACATTGATTTGCCTGACTACTCTCCCTGTAAGATTGTCAAATGATTAGCGCTCTAAACTTCAGCATCCGAGTTCGTGTGTTCGAATGTCACTGAGGCATGGCTGTTCGTAGCCGTTCGGAATCGTCTGTAAACAGTAGGTCCCTTTCTCATTAGCCCTCATATTGTAAAACAGTAGACCGTAGCAATCTAAACCAGACCAAACCGGACTAATCTTCTTTCAAATGAAAACAGAGTAATAATTGACTGTATTCTCTAACATCACAGTACACCTCAATATGCCTGTAAACTTCTTTAAGTCATGAAACGTATATGCCATTAGAAAAATTTCCAAACTGGTGAAACATGTGTCTCAGCACAGTGTATACCTTCATAACAGAAAAAATTGTTATAATGACAATTTTCCAAAAAATCTCCCTAAAGACATTATGTCCACTCTAATTCATTTATCTAATAATCACAATAACTTTTGAGTATACTATTATATACAACGACATCATACACTTTAGACTATTAATGAAAGATAAAAAAAATGCATTGATTGACTGCTATCATTTCAAATCATTCTAGAGTAATAATCGTCTTTCATTTCTCATACCATAGTACTGATATTTCAGTAAAACCCATGAAGTCAAACTACACATCAGTAATGAAAATTTACTTTAATTTCCTTTCTGTAATACCTTTTCTTTAACTATAGAATATACTACTGGTTTTAGAATATATTAATTACGTATTTCGTCGCCACCAATATTAGACGGTTCCTGAATATTAATGCACTGCATTAACTGACTATTCTCATTTATGATTTTGAGTCCTCATACACCACAGTACACATTGATATACCAGTAAATTGCATGAAACCATGCAATTTACATGAATGTAGAATAGGAAATTTTAAGTTGGTGAAGTCTTTGTCGACTAGGAACATATTTGTTAACATGGTACGTCTGAGGACAACCATGATAAATTAATCGGCACTAATCCATTTCCCCCCTTGTACAAGTACTCATTTAGCATGCTCTTTTTCTTGTGGCTACTTATTCTAAAATTAAAAGTAAAAAAGACATACCTCGCGAACTGAAAAGAGACTGCTATAGAATACGAAATGCACTCACCTGCAATTAAAGAATAAAATTTCATTAGACATAATGGTAAAACACTCACAAAAAAAAAAAAAAAATATATATATATATATATATATATATATATATATATATATATATATATATATATATATATGTTTATAAATAAAGAAATATATATATACATATATAAACAAATAAATCCATATATATGTGTGTGTGTGTGTGTAATCATAAAAAGAATGAAATAGGGTCATGAAATAGTCATAAATAGGGTGAAAAGTAATCTAACCAT
Organism: Pardosa pseudoannulata; assembly: GCA_032207245.1. Lineage (NCBI taxonomy): Eukaryota > Metazoa > Arthropoda > Arachnida > Araneae > Lycosidae > Pardosa > Pardosa pseudoannulata. The sequence goes on from CM063501.1 coordinate 174,888,899, forward strand.
AGAGTTGTAATGTACATACAACCTATACACCAGTGTTCGTTATAAGGGGGAAATACAGAATGAATATAAATACTTTATATTGAGATTCAGACATTTATTCTATACATTTATTTACAAATAGATCCTTGGTTATCATAAATCATCAATTATTTATACCTTCTATTTACACTATAATTATCGCACATCTCTTGATAAGGAATTACTATTATTAACAGAGGCCTAAGTCAAATGACTGTAAATATTATTTTATAAATTGCCTCCATTAAAGTCACAAGGGAGCAGGCAGGGGCTTTCCTCACGGACGTACGGGACGAGTTGGTGATGGTGAGCGGTGCGGCGTCGGTCCGGGCGCACGGGACGAGCTGGTGCTAGTGGATCCTTGTCCCACTTCTCTCGACTACCCACCTCTTCAACTCCTCGCTCTCACTCCGTTTCCAAACTCCTGAACTCGGTCCCAACGCCCCTTTTTTTCTTCTTATCCAATCCCTTGTCTTTGGGAAATTTTCCCACATCAAATGCCCTTCGGTAGTGTAGGTGGGCTCATTAAAGTAGCCCCTTTTTGTTCAAGCTGACATTACTTTTTAGCCCCTGCTCCCATAACTCACGCTTACAGCTCTGTGCGAGCTTGACCGTTAAGCTGCCATTCCGTGATCTATAACTTCTCTGCAGGGGTCCCTAAACTCGACGTGAACAATTGGAGTCCTAAATTCCATGAATGTAGAATAGGAAATTTTAAGTTGGTGAAGTCTTTGTCGACTAGGAACATATTTGTTAACATGGTACGTCTGAGGACAACCATGATAAATTAATCGGCACTAATCCATTTCCCCCCTTGTACAAGTACTCATTTAGCATGCTATTTTTTGTGGTTACTTATACTAAAATTAAAAATAAAAAAGACATACCTTGCGAACTGAAAAGAGACTGCTATAGAATACGAAATGCACTCACCTGCAATTAAAGAATAAAATTTCATTAGACAATATGGTAAAACACTCACAAAAAATTATATATATTTATAGTATATATATATATATATATATATATTATATATATATATATATATATATATATGATGTGTGTGTGTGTGTATGTATATATATACATACACACACACACACACACATATATATATTATATATATATATATATATATATATATATATATATATATATATATATATATATATATATATATATATATATATATATATGTATGTATATGTATATATATATGTATATATATACATATATGCATGTATATATATGTATGTGTATATATATATATATATATATATATATATATATATATATATATATATATATATATATATTTATATATATATATGTGTGTGTATATATATATATATATATATATATATATATATATATATGTATAAGTTTATTAAATCATAGTCTCATTTAAAAGTAGCACTAGCGCCATTTTGATATGTTCGCAGCGAAGCTAAGCTTAGAATGTGTTGACAGCTCGATGTCAACGCGTTTACTGATTCTTCTCGCTTGATTAGCCATCATCTTCCTGTGAAATATCTCTGCGCATTACTTCAAAAGGTTACGCAATCATGGATCTTTATCATTTGTTCTATTATTATAAAAGAGTTCCCTTTTAAAATCGTTTATAACTCAATACCAAACTATTCCCTTTTTAGACCTGACATATGCGTGTGTGTGTGCGCGTAATCCAGCAAATCAGTAATTACCGGTCATTATGAAATATTATAACCCTTATCGTTTTCACTTTCCAAAGCTACAGGACAATGAGAAGCCTAAGCAGCTAGACAATGAATAATGTTTCATATTGTAGAAAAGCACAATTTTGAGAACAACTTAAATCATTACTGATGAGCTGTTAACAAGACATCTGTGCCAGTCAACGGCAGAGAAGAGAATGATACTATAAACGCTTTGATTAAACAGAGGTTTAACCCACAGCGTTATAGATAGAATTTTCCAAATTGACACGAAACTTAATCAGCGAATGTAACTGAGCAAATGCTGGAAAATGTGTTGAATGGACAGAAAATTTACATCTATTGCACATAAAGCTTTGGAAAATACATTGGAAGAATTTTAAGTCGAGGACACTCCTTTGACATTTAGAGACTGGGAAAAAGATTCTAAGGAATTAGAATGGGAGGGAGGAGGTTTGTAAAGAGATATTAAGGTGAAATAATTTCGATATATTACATATATATATATGTACACATATCTATACTCATATAATACAAAACTCTACAAATAGAAATAACATTGTGTTAAATGGAACAATATTTATGCTGAAATAAATTTTAAAAGACAATTAGGGAAAGAGAAATAACAATTAATGAATGAAAACAATACGCTTAGAAATACAAAAGAAAAATACATATTCATTGTTTTTCTTGATAAGACTGCAATTCCAACTGGAAACTACTTGTTTGTGAATTGAAAAGATCCATTTAAATGGAATGAAATAATGGAATAATGTCAGAAAATGCTAATAAGTAAATAACACAATTGAATTGTAGAAACGAAAAACATATTATTGATATAGTTAAACAAAAATTCTCCTTCTTTCAAGGACAATTTTATGATGTGTAAAGAGATTGACGATGAATGTTTGAACAGAAAACTGAAGGAAGAAGTTACAAATGTATATAACAGTGACTTTTCTTCTAAAATAATTTATATATGAATTTTTTATTGAGTAATGTGGTAGAAGGAAACTATAAACAGACTAAATACAGAATTTTGTTTATACATGAATAGGTTGGAATACACTTCGTGATAACATAAAAAATACTTCAATTTAATGATTGTTATCTGAATTTGCTAAACTATTTTTGTCGTACACCATTATTTTACATTTCAAACTCATATTTTGGGAACTGATTTCAAAGCAACGTATTAGTGAATTCAGAAATGTTCAACTTTTTTATTAATGTCTATGAAAATTTAGTGTTTTGTTTTTTAACGTGGTTGTAATAAAATTTGACTATGTCTTTCTGATACATATTATGTATTGTCGAGGCAAAAATAATTGAATATTATTAAACAAAATATAAATTGCTAAAGCTTTATGTAACTTTAAATAAATGTATATGTATATAAATACACACACACATATACACATATATATATATATATATATGTGTGTGTGTGTGTGTGTGTGTGTGTGTCTGTGGGGCTGGGAGGTGTAGCATATTGTGTCATATTAGTGTTTCCGTTAATATATTTGTGATATATAACACATTTACTCATATATTGGCATGTCAATGTACTATTAGAAAATAATACACTAAAATAGAATATATCATTCGTAATATAGTAGTTCTATGCATTACAGATATAAAAATATAAAAAAAGATAAAAAAAAAATTACGCATATATAATGTATAAATTATTAAAATTAGAAGTGTTTTTCAATTATAGGTTAAATCTTCTTTTATAATTTTCTATTAAAAGGTACGTAAAGTTATCATTTTCCTCGATAGAAAAAAAGTTTGGACTGCAAATAATTAAATCAACCATTGGATCGTTATAAATTTCCTTTAGGAGGCAAGACACTATAAAATGATAAAATTTCATTTATTTTTATCCCCAGAACGCTAAGATAGAAATAAATTTTCATAATCGAATCAAAGTTTTGGAACCGAATGGTTATTTTCTTTTCAGTAACTGTAGATATTACTGTGTTTTAAATATATGTATATATATATATATATATATATATATATATATATATATATATATATATATATATATATATATATATATATATATATATATATATATATATATATATATATATATATATATATATATATATGTATACATATATTGAAACTTTTTATTGTCTTCCTTAAAAAAACCAAACGTTCCAGGTACACTAATTTTTTATCAGTCCCAAATTTTTGAACATTATTAAATTTAAAGTTGACGTTTATCTAAGCTAATTGTACCTCAAACTTCGGTATTTCTAAGTCATAGTATTGAGAAATTTATTTAAGAATAAAAATCAACTAAGGAAATTTAACATCCTGTTACTTATAACTATAATGTAATTGATACCACAAAAGAAATTCAGAGACTACGAACAACTTCTTTAAACAGGTTTTGAAGCAAAATTTTTCGAGTTTTATAACTGTTTGAATACATTCCGTGTTTACCAAAATGTTACACTATTTAGTATGAAATAATACACTCTTGTATAATATATATATATATATATATATATATATATATATATATATATATATATATATATATATATATATATATATATATATATATATATATATATATATATATATATTTATTTATTTATTTATTTATTTATTTATTTATAATTTGATTAACATAAGGTGATTAACATAATCTACTAAACATAACTATTCCATGATTTTGTTACTACTTTTCGATTTGGGGTAACTTCTTTGATTTCAAATGTTTATTTCATGCAGACAGATAACTTAATGTTAAACACGGTTACGAAGCAGTACTTTATTTAGAACAAGCCAGGGAAGGTAGCGGAATAGAGACTCGAGTCGTGAAAAGATCCGCCATGCTTATTAATAGCGCCGGGGGCAAGTAAAATACGTTCTTGATCACAATGTCCTCCATGTTCCCAAACGTTAAGTCTGAAATATACTGGCCAAGCATAGGGAGTCTTCTGCTTCTTTCTTGCTTGTAAATTAAGAATTTTAACGCTTGAAAGTGTAACCTCTCAAGTTAAAGGCAACCATTGCCAAACGATGGCCGATTGGTTAGGGTGCTGGCCTTCGGTACCGGAGTTCGTGGGTTCGTATCCCACAGGGGCATGGATGTTCGTAGCCGTTCGGAATCGGCTTTAAACTGTAGGTACCGGTCTCATTATCCCTCGTGTTGCAAAAAGTAGACCATAGCACTCCAAACCGAACCAAATAAAGGCAACCATCTTTCCATGAGAAGTCATATAAATTCTAAATGGACACGAAACTAAACAATCAACCACCTAGAAGCACTTGAAGATTACGGAATTCTACGGATGCCAGTAATAGTGCCTCGCTAAGTCCTAGGAATGAAATATTTTCTTCAGTCGAAGTCCTGAATATTCGAAGATGAGTCCTAGGGATGAGTCCCTTATTAATATAATAATTCTTAAAATCATTTTACAGGACCTCTACAAATTTATTTTTAGTTTATTTGTACTCAACAGAGTATTAACACATTATTATTATTATTATTTCTAATTAAGGGTGCTTGCTCTTAAAGCTATCTTCACTACCAAACTTTAGATATATATTGGTCATTTTATTATGGGAATACCATGTAGGAGAATAACGTAAGTTGAAAGGATAACACAAACTGTTTCCCAGTATTTTAGGAACAAGGACCAAGCAGAATATTCCTAGGCTTGGCCTGGCACCTGCAAAGGTATCAGGAACTTTAGGAACTTAGGAACTATAAGAATATTACAACAACGAAGTATTGTATGTGGCCCATCCATCATTAATAAACACAATTATTTTAGCATCTAGAGTCTCAAACAAAATCCATTTATGAGATCAACGCTTTCACCGACTAACCTACCAAAACTCACTTAAAACATACTTGAATACCTTGAAAATATCGAACATGCATATGCAATATGTTTCGATTCTCATGATTCTAATTAACTGTTTTGATATTCATAACTTTAAAAACGAAATTTTTTGTTGATTGTTTGTAATAAAGGATTTTTTTGTTGTATGTATACACAAAAATACAAGTATTTGCACATTGGTGGGAAATTACAACCCAACAGCAAGATGAAATGTATTTAGATGAATGATATTTTAATCAGGGCATTTGTCTAGGTAACACATTCCTTTGATTAATGATTCAAGGTCATGGGTTAAATTGTGCTCGAGAAAAGCTATTTCAAATGTGAAATAGTGGTAGATTAATAATCTCTGTTGCAGTATGTTCATTAAACATACTGCTTGTGCCGTTAAGCATTAAAACAGAAAGTGCATGATAAATTCCATCTTTAAAATTAATGGCAGTGTTATAACTTTAGAATTTTTTTTATTTTATGTTTCACAGTTAACATCGTAATTCATTTGTATTTTAAATTAAACTTAAATTTTATTTAGAAAGTAAAGTACATTTAAACATTTCATTTAAAATTTTAAGTACTTTAATGTCCTCATACTTTTTTATTAAAAACTGTTCTTGTAGTCACTATATTTATTACATGTGTATATAATGTCATTTACCATTTCATAAGAAGTTACATGCATTTTGAATTTGGTCATTCAAATTAAATAGAACAATAAACTTTAAAAAAATTATAATTTTATGTTTTACAGTAAACATTCTAATTCTCTTGTGCATTAAAATTCAATTTTAAAACTCTTTTAAAAAGTAAAGTATGTTTGAATAGTTCTTTTGAATGAAAGTTAAAATTAAAAAAAAACCGTGCATCGTATATATTTGTCAGGTTTAAGAATGGGGGTTAAGAATTAAAAGAGTAATAATTAAAAATAGTTAGAACTCATTAACGATAACGTAATAGGAAAAAGGCACACCCTCGAGCGGAACTATACAGATTAAAGAAGCCGACGTGGAAGTAGACATAGGAATTTCACTTAGGTAGAAACGCCAAAAAAGACAGTTCTAAGCAGGAACTCGGGCTGATAATATCATCCACGTTTGTTAAGACCGTTTGTCCAAGATGAGAACAAAGGATATCTAAATGGCATAGCCATGGATAGAAGAATTACAATAAAGAAGTTTTATATATGAAATCAAATGTGTCGTCCATTTCTTAACTACTCGTCGATGTCATATATATATATATATATATATATATATATATATATATATATACACATATATATACACATATATATATATACATATACATATATATATATATATATATATATATATATATATATATATATATATATATATATATATATATATATATATATATATATATATATATACTATATATATATATATATATATATGTATATATATATATATATATATATATATATATATATATATATATATATATATATATATATATATATATATATATATATATATATATATATATATATATATATATATATATATATATATATATATATATATATATATATAGAGAGAGAGAGAGAGAGAGAGAGATGTATATATATATATATATATACATGAAATCAAGGTAATACATATCATAGAAAGTAAAATACTAGTAAAATAGGAGTCTTCAAGACCATTAAACTCAATTTCCGAGCACCTTCAACAATGTTCCTTTTTAGAATGTAGTGTCTTTCTGTCTTTGTTTTAACATTCTCCAAAATAATCGCCATCTATTCAACTGTACTGAAATTTAACATGGTTCTGATTGATGCAAACCCTTAAGCATTTTTGATAAAAATAGAACATTCTACATGCCATTCGTCTATCTTGTTGCTATTCGGAGACTTAACTATAAATCCATATTATTATTTCTGAAAGTTAGAAAATAGTAAACTGTCTACATTCATTTAAAACACAAAAAAATTTCGAAGAATACAGGTTTTTGCTTATACCTCAGAAAAGCTTTATATATATATATTTTAAATAGAAAATATTCGCAATATTTAACTTTTATTACTACTGTCTGTATAGTTTAGAATTTTTAAAATGAATTTTATTTTTAAATGAATAAAACAATGCAGTTTTTATTTTAAATTCTATATTACTTCTTTCCTTTGCTTGAACAATGCGTATAATAAAAAATTTCTCGTTGGGTTTAGTTTGAAATGGAATAATTTAAATAATTTTTGTATATATAATGTGGATAATTTTATATTTATTATTTCATGCATAATAACGTCTATGATCTAAAATTCAAACAGAAATATTTAAACAAGCTGCAGGATAATTAGGAATTTATCTGATGTATGGGATAATTTAAAATTATAATTATTTGTACTGTAGTGAAATGACGAATCATCTATAAATTCGGAGAGTATTTCTAAAAATAATTAAATTTAATTCTAAGTTGTAGTTACATTATTACAATAAAATTTTATAAAAAACAACCTTTAAATTTATATATTGCACATTAAGTCATATATTTATATTTTCTCATTTTATATTTCTTTTACTGTAAGGAAATTTCAATACTTTACAAATATGGCTGATTTATAGAAAATTTTAGAAATAATATTTTGTTTCAGCCATTCATCAGAAATTTTATCGAAGTTCATAGAATCTGAAGGACAGTTATTTGTGTTATATCGATGTTCATAGAATCTAAACGTCAGTTATTTTTATTATATCGATGTTCATAGAATCTAAAAGACAGTTATTTTTATTTTATCGATGTTCATAGAATCTAAAAGACAGTTTTTTTTATTATATCGATGTTCATAGAATCTAAAAGTCGGTTATTTTTATTTTATCGATGTTCATAGAATCTAAAAGTCGGTTATAGGTTCAATTTGATGTGATCTCTAATTTACAAATCTTAAAAGATGTTTTGATGTATAGTGGATTTCTTTTTTTACATGGTATTTAAACTTTTTGTTTTAGAAGGCTTCATATAACAAAACTAATTATTTTTTTGTAAAGATAGAACCTTATTAACGATATCTGATATTTTTTATTCTAAAAATAGCAGACCTTTTTTTAAAAAATGTAAAACCTGTTTTAATGAAAAAATTTTATTTCAAAAAGTATTATGTCCACTTTAAGAAAGAATTAAAATTTAACGATTGAAAGAATAATTTGTTAAGGACATAAATTTAAAAATGTAAAGCAAAAAAAAAATTACAAATCAGTGTTTTTATATTTAGAAATAGATTTCATTATCATCCAATATGTTCATTTTTAATATTAGTATTGCAAATATTAGTATTGTAGTGAAATGACGAATCATTTATACATTCGGTGAGTATTTAAAACAATAATTAAATTTAATAATCAGTTGCAATTACATTTTTACAATAAAATTTTATAAAAAGCAACCTTTAAAATTTATACATTGCACATTACGTCATATACTTATATTGTCTCATTTTATATTTCTGTTACTGTAAAAAAATTTTCAATACTCATTTATAGAGAATTTTACGTAAATAATAATTTTTTTCAGCCATTCATGAGAAATTTTATCGAAGTTCATAGAATCTGAAAGACAGGTATTTTTATTTTATTGATGTTCATAGAATCTAAAAGTCAATTATTTTCATTATGTCGGTGTTCATAGAATCTAAAAGACAAATAACTTCTATTTGATTTGATTTCTAATTTACAAATTTGATTTGATTTCTAAGTTATGCTGCATAGTGGATTTCTTTTTTTACATGGTTTTTAAGCTCTTTGTTTAAGATTACGTCATATAACAAAACTAATTATTTTTTATAAAGATAGAACCTTATTAATGATATCTGAAATTTTCTAAAAATTCATATATTTATATTTTTTTTATATTTCTGTTACTGTAAGGAAAATTTCAATACCTTACGAAAGTGACTCATTTATAGAAAATTTTACAAATAATTATTTGCTTCAACCATTCATGAGAAATTTTATCGAAGTTCATAGAATCTAAAACGCAGTTATTTTCATTATATCGGTGTTCATAGAATCTAAATGACAGATAACTTCTATTTGATTTGATTTCTAATTTACAAATCTTAAAAGTTATTTTGCTGTATATTGGATTTCTTTTTTTATATGGTATTTAAACTTTTTGTTTTAACTAATTATTTTTTTATAAAGATAGAACCTTATTAATGATATCTGAAATTTTTTATTCTAAATATAGTAGAACTTTAAAAAAATGAATCGAAGAAATCTGTTTCAATGAAAAATTTTCATTTCAAAAGGACTTTATCCACTTTAAGAAAGAATTAAAATTTAACGACTGAAAGAATAATTTGTTAAGAACATAAATTTAAAAATGTAACACAAAAAATTTTACTTATCAGTTTTTTTTAAATTCAGAAGTAGATTTCATGTTTATAGAATATGTTCCTTTTTCAAACGAATCGCAAATATTTAGTTTAGACTTGAGTTTAATATTCCGCTTGAAGTTTAATACTAGACAGCAATTTCTGGAACTATTTCTCAGTTCATAGTCAATATTTAGATAGAGTATTTTTTACTTTGCTATTGAAAATCTGATCTTAAAGATTTTATTTATAACGCCAGAGGGATAACTGGCGTGCAAAGTACTTCTCAAATAACAAACTTTTAAGTAATGCATATTTCCAGTTCGCTTCGTTAAGCATGAACTGGAAATTTGATCTTTCAGTAAGTTCAATGAAAAGTTTGTTTGGTTAGGGAAAAAATGTGGAATCACATTGTAGGATATGTTGGTGTTTCTTCCAAATATAACTATACAAAAGATTTTAGTATTTGCTTTGAAATGACATACTTGCAGTTTTGGAGAATTATTTTTATCAGTGTGAAACTTTTATCAATGAACTGTTCACTCCACTTCAATTACATGATAAAGTTTTTTTCTTCTCAGATATATATTTGAAAAAAAAAGTTCTTCCAAACTCTATTAATTACTTCTAAAAGTTTAAATTCTACAAGTTCAGTGATATGTAAAATAATCATTTGTATTTTTCTTTTATAAAACATAAAAAAATTGTATTTATTTTGTTAAAAAGAGACTGGCATAATTTGAAAATGAGATATACGGAAACCAATGTTAAATTGGTTATGATTTTTTATTACTGACAA
>CM063501.1:174902114-174904614 GCA_032207245.1 Pardosa pseudoannulata
ACAATAACGTAATAGGAGAAAGACACATAGCTGAACTATACAGAGGGAAGAACCGATGTGGAAGTAGACATAGAAATTTCGCTTATGTATTAACAAAAAAGACAGTTCTGAACTCGGTCTGATCACATCCTCCACGTTTGTCGTGGCAAATTATGAGAACAAAATTTTCTAAATGACATAGCTATGGATAGAAGGATTACAATAAATTTTTATAAATGATCAAATGTGACTATATGCTTTAGCCAACGTCCATGACATATAAAATAACAAATATATTATATATATATATAAACATATATATATATATATATATATATATATATATATATATTTTGTGTGTGTGTGTGTGTATGTATGTTTGTGAGTGTGTCATTAAAATGGGGGTTAAGAATTAAAGTTAATATTTACAAATAGTTATAACTCCATTCAATAACGTAATAGAGAAAGACACACCCTCGAGCTGAACTATACACAGGGAAGAAGCCGATGCGGATGTAGACATAGAAATTTCGCTTAGGTAGTAACGCCAAAAAAGACAGTTCTGAGAGGGAATTCGGTCTGATAACATCCTCCACGTTTGTCGTGGCAAATTATGAGAACAAAAGATTTCTAAATGACATAGCTATAGATAGAAGGATTACAATAAAGGTGTTTTTATAAATGAAATCAAATGTGACTTGTATGCTTTAGCCAATCGTCCATGACATATATATATATACATATATATATATAAACATATATATATATATATATATATATTATATTAATATATATATATATATATATATATATATATATATATATATATATTTTTTTTTTATATATAAATATATATATATATATATATATATATATATATATAAAAATAAATATATTATATATATATATATATATATATATATATGAGTGTATGTATATTCGCATTGTGTAAAAGTATTACAGATTAATTAATATATTAATTAGGTAAAAGCATTAAGTAGCTCTTTAGTAATTATATTTTATTGTAAGGCAGACTAGAGGAAAATTCCATTAGAGTACGCAATTCTTATCAAGCAAATGTTCATCCGCTAAAATGTTTCGGACACGCAATGGGGAGTGAAATAAGTCGGACATCACAAGATTGATTGAGCTCAAGTGTTTTACTGATTAGAGCTGCGTTTCTCGTAGTGGATAAGTTAAAATTTATGTATGTGTATCCATGAATGTCTCTATTTGTAAGCACTGTCGGAAGCCAAAAATATTCGTAGAAGATGTTAATAATTCATAAATTTCATAAAATAACATTAAATTTTTAAAACATAATCAAAATTTTTTGAATATTTTAGTTAACCCATATTGTACCACACCAACTAAATATTTCTGTAAGTTATTAAAACTTAATCCGTATCATTAATATGGTGTAACTAAGTATATAAAAACAAAATTTTGAAAAAATATTTTAAATTTTTTATGTAATTGGCTGTCCTATAAATAGGACAACGGTCCATTACACTACTAAAACTTAACAAATATCATGAGGCTGATTCATAGATAAAATTTGGGGAAACAGTCAAAACAAAGTCCAACATTACATTTTAAGCATACTGTTGTGGGTTTTCTCTTGCAGTTATTAAACTGGCAGTAAGAGAGTAAGTTTATCTTACAAAATATCTCCAGTTTTCTGAATAGAATAGACAACTATTTACCCCTTGTTGTGTCCAGGTGTATGAACAGGTGTTTGAATTGGTTTTCATTGAAAGATAAGAAAATAATGTGCGCTATCAATGGAATATCGAATTCATAGAAAAATAATCGGGATTGGACCGTCGTCTTAATTTTTTGGCACCTTTTTTATGCTTACAAAATACATGTGTAAAATATATTTTTCAACAAAAACTTTCAGCTACATTATTAGCTCTGTTTGTAAACTAAAAGTAGCCTCCACAATGTTTAAATAATAATAATAATGAATATAAAATTAAAGATTAAAAAATGACAATTTTTAAGAGGTTGCTGAAAATAAATTTTGCAATACAATATAATTTGATTTCTCAGTTTTTTTTGTTACTATGCTAAAGTGTGTCTATTTTAAAGGTGTTAAAATAAAATCCACTCAAAATATTTATAACTTTATTATTAAATGGAATTTTATTTGCTGTCCTGTTTATAGGACAGCGGTCCAATATGGGTTAAGTTTAAATTTTTTTCTAATACTAGATTACTGAAAACAAAAAATTATTAACTTATGAGGTAATTATATTTTAATTAGATTGTTAAAAAATATTTTTAAAAATCTGGAATGCACTAATTAAAGTTTTGTATTATTTTAGAACTTATGTATAAGGGAATGAAGAACGTTAGAAAGACTTTATGGCAATTATTAATTTAGTTTCATAAAATTTATAGATATATATTAAACTGTTTGTACATATATACTTTGTAGACATTTTAAAGTACAACAAAATAATTCACATTGAAAAAGATTTTAAAATCATACGATTTAAAAAAAATTAAAATTTTG
>CM063501.1:174909614-174917114 GCA_032207245.1 Pardosa pseudoannulata
TTACTTTGAAAGTTTTCTGAAAAATCATTATTTTTAATACCACCTAAGACTTCATATTTTAAACATCTCTACTAGCCATAAAACCATATTTAAGAGAAAAAATTTGAATTTCTCTCAACTAAATTTACAGGTATATTGATTTTTAATTACCAGGTAACTTATTTCTTATCTCCATCCAAATTATCTTTTTGGATTTTTCTGCTTTTAGATTAAATACTCAAACTGTATATTATTCTCTATAACTTTAATATTTTAAAGTGAATCTGATTTTTTATATGACTTTTAGAATAAGAAATGACTTTCGTGAAATAAATAATATTCATTATTTCTAGTAATAAGAAAAAGGAAAAGAGAAATAATTTTCAAAGGATATAAAGACTGAGAAATTAGAGTTAAATATTTATATATATATATTTGTGTGTGTGTGTGTGTGTGTGTGTAAATGTATATAACTTCAAATTTCGAAAATTGGCCGGCGAAATTCGAAAGCAAATTTAATCCGATGTACTGGAAGTGAATAGCTTATATGCGATTTTGGCCCGATACTTCCCGAAGTGCCCGGAACTCCCTGGCCAATGTTCAATGTGCAGAAGCAAGTCTGGACATAATGTACGCATCCACATACTAGATGTTTACAGAGGTCACGGTAATCCCCGAAGTATCCTTTCAGTTGTTATGAACATCTAGGGCGCTTTCTACAAGCTAGGAATATAACATGGTGTTCTCAAACAGCTATACTTCAGGTGTGAGTTTTCCATTTTGCAAGAGAAACTACTATCAGTGGGCACAGTGGGCACAGGGGAAAAATTATTACAATCTCTGACCGGCTGCCAAGGCTGCACTCGATGCAATTGCACTGCGAAGTGCTCAACAAATCGCTGCAGATATTAAAATAACAAATTGCTGTGAAATTCGAAATTTCATAAAAGTTCATCTAGTTGTAACACCAGTAAGTGATGATACTGGTAATTTTCTGTAATAAACTAATTCATTAGATAATGGGATTATCTTTTTTTTGTTTGTTTTCTCCAAGGGAGGTGCTGGCCTTCGGAACCGGAGTTCGTGGGTTCGAGTCTCACTATGGCATGGATGTTCGTAGCCATTCGGAATCGGCTTTAAGCAGTAGGTCCCGGTCTCATTATCCCTCGTGTTGCAAAAAGTAGACCGTAGCACTCCAAACCAAATCAAAAATCAAAATCTCCAAGGAAGAGGAAATTTTTATAAGAAACCAGGAGGTTTCTGGTACTGTGAGATCCTTACTCACTAAAACTTCTCCCTTCAGACTACAACCCACGTAGGGCCACCCTACCTCCTTCGTCTTTGTTCTGAAGAACGATCCTAGGCGACTAATAGGGGCGGATTCTTCGGAAAACTCCTCATTGGCAGCTATAATGTGATTATCAATAGCATTACGGTATATAAACACCCAAAATTTGCTCATGACCTTTTTCTTCTAAATTTGGCCGATCGCCCCATGCCAGTTTCCCAGTTGGCTGGCCAAACCTCTAAATCAAGGAAAGATCGGACATTGGACAGTCATTGTGAGGCGATATTGGCTAAAACCATTAATTATAAAGATTAAATACTTGTACACAGAATATATATATATATATATATATATATATATATATATATATATATATATATATATATATATATATATATATATATATATATATATATATATATATATATATATAAGTGTAAAATAATAAACGAATAAAACATAAGGGCTACGGAATACAATACCAGACTAAAAAAGGAAAAATAGGAATGATGTTGCAAATGATTGTGACATGTTGGGACCTCACACTGCATTTAAACTAGTTTTATGTTGCGACAACTAAGCACAAAACTAGTTAAGATGGAGTGTGAGGTCACAACTCGTCAGAGTCATTAGCAACATCATTCTATTTCTCCTTTTTTAGTTTTTTATTGTATTCCTCAGTCCTTTTGTTTTATTTGTTTATTATTTTTTATTTATAATTATATTAAACTTGGTATTATGTATTGCCACACAGAGTGTTATAAACCTGGTATATATTTTAATATTTAATTTTTTTGTCCATACCTCTTCATTGTGGATTTGCTTGCATTGATTCTTTTCATTTGTTTTCAATTTTTTTATATGTTATATATATATATATATATATATATATATATTATATATATATATATATATATATATATATATATATATATATGTGTGTGTGTGTGTGTGTGTGTGTGTTTGTGTGTGTGTGTTGTGTGTGTGTGCATGTATATAACTTCTAAATTTCGAAATTAAAGTACACACGTACCGAGAAATTCGAAAGCAAATTTAACTGAACGATGACTGGTAACTCGAAATTTGTATATAAATTAAATCATAAATCAATGCATAGCAAAAAATGCTGTGTAATATTATGGATAAAAATTATATTTCAGTTTAAAAAAAGATCGGTGTGATCAATAATTCTCTACAATTACTTTTATCTGAAATATTTACTTCAGGGGTCCCCAAACACTTAAAATAATTTCTTGAATCCGAATATATGTAATGTTTAGATTAAAAATTTAATAAAAAAATAAGTGAAAGAAATGATTTTTAAAAGAAAATATTGGCAGAGAATGAGAAAATGTCTATTGTGCGTCTTAAAATTTATATATTTTATTATTCAGAATTTCACAATATTTTTATTTTATTTACTTTTTACATGCATTACATCTTATCATAATACGATTTTACCCTTCTCTGAAGAAGATAAATTGCTTTAGAATATCGACTTTTCCTAAAAATATTGTTGCTACATCGGAAACTAGACAAGGAGTGTTTCTTTTTTATCTCTCCACTCTTTGTTGTCTGAATATGTAAAACTCGTTTCGATGATTCGGGGCAGAGACAACAAAAAAATATAATCTATAAAATGCGCAAAGTTCTACCCAAATATCACAAAAAAGGATGCATAATACATCTTTAAAGAAACCTAAATGTTATTATAGCGGAAACGCAACTGTTCCAACAAGAGATTTTAAAGAGAAGCCTTACGCAGCATTTTATCTAATAATATAGTTAAATGAGATGAGGCTATTGGATACATAGCAATAAATATTAATTCTGGGCCAAAGGATGCAGTTATTTACTTTGTGTTCTAGGATTCCAGCAAGTGAATAACTTCTTTGGGCTGGACTTCTACTTTGTGCTGTGTAATTTTTATTTTGTGAATAATAGTTCTGAGATAGACTATGTTAAGAGTGTATTTGTTAGTGTCATACAGATAGGTTGCCTCTCCTGCTTTTGCTAATATCTTAAGATGGTGCAGCAACTGGCCCTTTACTTTTGTGGGCCAACTCGTAAAGAAATCAAAATCTATGAGGAATTATATGTAGCAAGGAGTGTTACTTTTATCTCTCCACTCTTTGTTGTCTGAATAAGTAAAACCCGTTTCAATGATTCGACTCATAGACAACATAAAAATATAATCTATAAAATGCACAAAGTACTACCCAAATATCACAAAAGAGGATTCATTATACTTTTGTAAAGGAACCTAAATGTTCTTATAGAGGACACGTAACTATTTCCTCAGTAGATATTAAAGCAATAAGCAGTATTTTATCTAATAATATAGTTAAATGAGATGAGAACAATTGGATACAATGCAATGAACGTCAATATTGGGACAAAGGATGCAGTTATTCACTTAATTGAGCTAGGATTGCAGTAATTGAATAACTTCTTCTTTGAGCTTGACTTCTACTTTGAGCTGTGTAATTTTTATTTTGTGAATAATAATTCTGAGATAGACTATTTTAAGAGAGCAAAGAGTGCGTTTGTTAGTGTCATACAGATGGTTTGTCTCTCCTACATTTGCTAATTTCTTAAGATTGTGCAGAAACGGGTCCTTTACTTTTGTGGACCAACTCGTAAAGAAATCAAAACCTGTGAAGAATTATATACAGCAAGGAGTGTTATTTTTATCTCTCCGCTCTTTGCAGCCTGAATAAGTAAAACCCATCTCGATCATTTATATTTTCTTCTATGTGTATTGTAAATATACGAAAGAATATAAATAGAAAGGTCTTAGTATTTATAAATAACATTTATATAATATTTGTTTAGAAATATCACATAGCGTTTTATATTTTTTTAATATTATAAAAATCCTAGATTCCCCAAAATAACTATCAAATGCAAGAAAACTTCATTTGAACTTCTTTGGAAATACACAAAATGCGTCTGGCAAACTTATTATTCTTGCAGGATATATTATGAATGTATAATGGTTCTATATCAAAACCAAACAATCCATTGGTACAGGAACACGTATTATAGGGAGACGTATCTCATATATTATGTATATCGTTCCCAATTTACGAATATTTGTACACGTTGTTGAACGAAATAATAATCCTCTACACTTTCTTATTATTAATACTCACGGATAACGGAAATAATTCCAGGTCTAAAGAAGAACTAAAGTATTGAAATTAAATTAGAGGATCATGAGCAGTAAAATTTATTTAAGTACTAAAATATACTTTAAAGGATAATAATGAACTTATGACCTGTCTGCGTTTCGGATATTTAATTCCACCTCTTTTGTTGAAAAATATTTTTGCTACATAAAGAGTGACAAGAAGACAAGTTGTGTATTTTATTTCTCCACTCTTTGTTGTCAGAATAAGTAAAATCTGATTCGATGATTCAAGGCACAGACAACATAAAAATATAAAATGTACAAAGTGCTACCCAAATACCTCAAAATAGGATACATTATACGCTTTTAAATTAACCTAAATGTAATTGTATGAGACACGTAACTGTTCCAACAAGAGATGTTTCATAAGAGAAGTCCTACGCAGCATTTTATTTAATAATATAGTTAAATGAGATGGCCGCAATTGGATCCAAAGCAATAAATGTCAATATTGGGCCAAAGAATGCAGTTATTTCCTTCACTGATCTAGTTCTTCAGCAAGTGACTTCTTCTTTGGTCTGGAGTTCTACTTTGTGCTGTATAATTCTTATTTTGTGAATAATAGTTCTGAGATAGACTATTGAAAGTGCATTTGTTAGTTTTACACAAATGGGTTGCCCCTCCTACGTTTTCTATTTCTTAAGATGGTGTAGCAACAGGCAGTTTACTTTTATGGACCAACTCTTAAAGAGATCAAAACCTGTGAGGAACTATATATAGCAACGTGTGTTACTTTTATCTCTACACTGTCTGTAGTCTGAATAAGTAAATCCCGTCACAATCATTTATATTTTCTTCTATGTGTGTGGTAAATATACGAAAGAACATAAATAGAAAGGTGCTAGTATTGATCAATAACATTCATATAATGTTTGTTTAGAAATATGATATAGCGATTTATATTTTTACTTAACATTTCAAAAATCATGGTTTTCCGAAAATAACTATGAAAACAAGAAAAAATTCAAATAAATTACTTTGGAAATACACAAAATGCGTCTGACAAACTTATTATACTTGCAGGATATATTATGAATGAGCAATGGTTCTATATCAAAACCAAGCACTCCGTTGGTAAAGGAGCAAGGCATATAAGGAGACTTATCATAATTTAGGTATTTCGTTCCCAATTTACGAATATTTTTAGACATTGTTGTTCAATGAAATAATAATCCTGAATAATTTCTTATTATTAACACTCACGGATATTGAGGATAATGTCAGGTCTAAAGCAGTACGAAAGCTAGAAATTACATTAGAGGATCATGAGCAGTAAAAGTTATTTATGTACTAAAATATAATTTAAAGAATAATGACCTTATGAACAGTCTGAGTTTCGGATATTTAATTATACCACTTTTATTGAAAAATATTTTTGCTACATAAAGAATAACAAGGAGACAAGGAGTGATTCTTTGTATCTCTACACTCTTTGTTGTCTGAATAAGTAAAATCCGTTTCGATGATTCGGGGCACAGACAACATAAAAATATAATCCATAAAATTTCCAAAATGCTACCCAAATACCACAAAAAGAGGATACATTATACGTTTGTAAAGGAGCCTATATTTTATTATAGCGGACACGTAATTGTCTCAACAAGAGATGTCAAAGTCATACGCAGCATTTTATCTAATAATATAGTTAAATGAGATTTCAGCAATTAGATACAAAGCAATAAATGTCAATATTGGACCAAAGGATGCAGTTATTCACTTCATTGAGCTAGGATTCCAGCAAGTGAATAACTTCTTCTTTGGGCTGGACTTCTACTTTGCGATGTGTAATTTTCATCTTCTAAATAATAGTTCTGTGATAGACTATTTTAAGTGTGTATTTTACTGTTTTAAGTCTTTGTTAGTGTCATACAGATGGGTTGCCTCTCCTGTATTTGCTTATTTCTTAAGATAAGGCAGCAACTGGCCCTTTACTTTTGTTTACAAGCTAGTAAAGAAATCAAAACCTGTGAGAAAGTATATATATAAAAGAGTGTTACTTTTATCTCTCCACTCTTTGCAGTCTGAATAAGTAAATCCCGTCTCAATCATTTATATTTTCTTCTATGTGTATGGTAAATATACGAAAGAATATAAATAGAAAGATCTTATGTATTGATCAATAACATTTATATAATATTTTTTTAGAAATATCACATAGCGTTTTATATTTTTACTTAACAGTACATAAATCATGGTTTTCCGAAAATAACTATCAAATTCAAGAAAAACTTCAATTAAATGTCTTTAGGAATTCAGAAAATGCGTCTGACAAACTTATTATTCTTGCAGAATATATTATTAATGTGCAATGGATATATATCAAAACTTAGCAATCCATTTGTACAGGAGCACGGTATAGAGTGAGAATTATCTCATATTTTAAGTATTTCGTTACCAATTTACGAATATTTGTAGAAATTGTTGTTCAACGAAATAATAATGCTGAATACTTTCTTATTATTAACACTCACTGATAACGGGGACAATGTGAGGTCTAAAGCAGTACAAAAGTCTAGAAATTAAATTAGAGGATCAGGAGCAGTAAAAGTTATTTAAGTATTAAAATATATTTTAAAGGATAATAATGAACTTATGTACTGTCTGCGTTTCGGATATACAGTTCCACCTCTTTTTCTGAAAAATATTTTCGGTACATCGCAAACTAGAGTTCCTTTATATCTCTCCATTCTTTGCTGTTTGAATAAGTACAACTAGTTCCGATAATTTGAGAAACAGACAATATAAAAATATAATCTATAAAGTGCACAAAATTGCTACCCAAATATCACAAAAGAGGATGCATTATACTTTTCTAAAGGAACCTAAATGTAATTGCTTTGGACAGGTAAATGTTAAAACGAAAGATCCAAGCGAAAAAGCTAAAGCCATTGTAAAAGTTTGAAAACGAAGAAATGGTCAAAATATCCATGCCATAATCAAGCTGGGAATAATGCCTTGGTCTTCTAGTATGGAAAGTATCGAAAAGTATATATGAAGAAGAGAAAAACAAAATTCACATAAAATAAATTCAAAAAGATTT
>CM063501.1:174922114-174939614 GCA_032207245.1 Pardosa pseudoannulata
CAAGCATATAAACCTTCATTTATATTTACATATGAATATTCATATGTTTATTCAGGTTAAACACTATTCGTTACTTCTATTTTTAAGCAAAAATAAATTTAATTAATTCTAATGTAACTGATAATTTTATTTGGTCTTTTTAAATCTACTTTTATCTCTTATATTACAACCTCTATGTTTGCTTTAGTCCACTTTAAACATTGTATAAGTAACAAGTATTTATCTTCAATTCAAATAAAGCTAAAAACGTAGCGTTACAATTGTATGTAAAATAATAAACCAGTTTTAAAGAAGCATAGGAAAATAACGTTGATCTCTTTAAATCAAATATTTGTTTCTGCATGAAGTACTTTTTCCTTGATTTTTCTTTTCGGTTTTTTCTTATGTTTCTTTTGGGGGTGCACCTCTTTATTAAAGCTGTTTGTCCTTTTGCCTTGTTTCTGTATTCGCACCAGACAATAGAATTTCTAAACACAGAAAAGGATGGGTTTGATAAAACTACTATCGACTCAGACGTTGTTTATTAAATGAATTCTCCCAAAGAAAGTATTTGCCCCCTTTTCAGTGGTTTGTTTGCTTGGGTTTGGTTCATCTTTTATTTATTTATTTATTTATTTTCATTCAGAGACGTGTTTGGTTATTTCTAGTATTTAATAATATAGCAAATTCTCAGAAGCGATGCTAATTTAAAATATTATACGCAGGAAAAATTTCCCTCTATTATTTTTATAGCATAAATATATTTGTAGTATCCTATTTTTAATAAAGCTAGTTGAAAGAAGCAATGCGAATTTAAACTGTATGTGTAGGCAAAATATTTCGTCATTACATTTTATTAACTATAAGGGTGAAAAAGTTCCCGAAATAGGTCAATTGCGAAACATTAAAAAATAGAACAATAATATTGCTTTATTGGCCTTTAAAGTTCTGCCCTCCTTCATTTACACACATTCTCCAGCGTTCTTATAACTATTCAAAATAATCCTGGAATCCATTTCTTGACAGGTCCATTAGTTGCTTTGTCGCATTTTTGATATTCTGATCTGATTCCATAAATTCCTTCATTATGCTCCTTCATTATGGTTTTCAGCTGTGAAAATAGATAAAAATCGACTGGTGATAGATTGGAAAAATAAAGAGGGCTTCCCAAAGTGGTAAAACTGTATCTTTCAAGGTTGAAACTGGCTGTTCTATTTAACAGCCAGTATTATTCAATTACAATTCTTGGCGGATTTTTAATGGTTGCTTTTTTGTTCTGTTTAGAAACATATTATTTAAATATCACTATGCGATCCGTATGCAGAGATCTACAAAACCATAAAATATCATAGGGCACAGTGAAAAAATACATTAAAAGCATTGATTCTCATAATTTCATCGATTTTCATCTATTTCAGTTCTAAAGCCTCGATTTTCATCTCATAGTCAGAAACAAATATGTATACCTGTCAGAGTGAGAAAGCTGAACACGTTTACATTGAGCTTCATGGACAATAATAGGCAATAATTGATATGAAGATTTGTCTCCTTCCAGTGATAATTTGAGTTAATTTAGTAGTATTGTGAAATGTTTTGTCCCCTATGTAATTCTGTAGGTCTTCGAATATCAACAATTTACGAAGGTCATTGAAATCAACAATTCTTTTCTTAAATACATTTATTATGTAGTTAATATATATATATATATATATATATATATATATATATATATATATATACATATATATATATATATATATATATATATATATATATATATATATATATATATATATATATATATATATATATATATATATATATACATATACATATATATATACATACATACATATACATATATATATATATATATATATATATATATATATATATATATATATATATATATATAAATATATACATATATATATACATATACATATACATATATATATATATATATATATATATATATATACATATATATATATACATACATACATATACATATATATATAATATATATATATATATATATATATATATACATATATATATATACATACATATATATACATATATATATATATATATATATATATATATATACATATATATATATATATACATATATATATATATATATATATATATATATATATATATATATATATATATATATATATATATATATATATATATATATATATATATATATATATATATAAAATATATGAGTGTTCTGATTTAAAACTTATGATTGATAATTTTACGTACATAATCTTCTTAACTAATACTGATATCGTCACTCAACTCGAGGTAAAAGTAGCCTCATTCTAGGAACCAACCCATTACAGGATAATAAGATGTTATTAAGGAGAAAACATGTAGCAACTGAGCAAGCAGCTTAAAAATAAAAACACATTAACACACATTCATGCACATATAAACACACTTTCATGTTGTATATTAATATTTATCCAACCAATGCTTATTCCAACGAACATACATAAAAAAAATAACGAATGGACGCTATCTAACATCAACTGAGCCATTTACATTCTTTAAAATGTATACATACATCACATCGGTCCTGAAAAAAAATAATCTACGCCAAATAACTAATTATATAAACATATCATGTGAACACCTGAAATTTCATATTCATGAATAACTGTTTGAAACATATATTTAAATATAAAGTATTGCATATCTAAAAAACATTAAATCTTCTTTAACATATTTGATGGAGAGTAGTCGATATTTTGACCAAGACATGCAAGTATCGACAAGAAAGTAAAAACTTGTTGAACTATCAACCAACATATTTTTTATCCAACTTTACAATTCAGCTGTCTTTATAGGTAATTTGAAGTCTTGGTTATTAATCCTTTTTAATATTGCTCTTTATTTTGTAGGTTCATTTAGCTGAATGCTGCTATTACTCTTTTCCAGTCCCTTATTGTTATGCAAAATGGCAATGTCAAACTGTTCAAAAAGGTGAAATGTATTTAACTTATTGCCGTAAGGATACAGGTCATCGGTAGCCCAGTCGACAAAGGAGTGGGTTACATAACCGGGGTGTTAACGTTTTGATACCAAACAGATTCTTCGCGTCCATTAATGGTGACTGGAGCAATTAAAACATCCTCTTCGCGGGGATGACCAAGATCAAATGATATATCTAAAGGTGGGAGGGCAAGACTGGAGAATCTTCTCTTAGCTCTTCTAAATTACTAGGCCTCAACAGGAAAGTATACTATCATTCTTTAAACTACAAGTGTTTTTCGGGATGGTGATAAATGAATAACAGCTTAGAGGCTATATTTGAGATACAATATCTGTATCTGTTGTTAGCTGTATTCGAAAGAAAAATATTTTTTATAAGTCTAAAAGTTTATTAACTCATCATTTTTTGTTTATCTTTGTAGAATACCGTAAATATATACTCGAATGTAAAAATACATACCACGGTGAAAACTTATATCCACGATACTCTTAACACTAGATTCAAGGATGTTGATTATATACCTATTTTTACTGAAGTGAGATAATTTGACTCATACAAAGAAAAGTTTTACAAAGAAAATAGTTCCAAATTAATTTAAATGAAATGTTTATTATAAAAAAATTCATGGAAAGCATTTTTACATATAAAATTTGTTTTTGAAACACATTTTCCGCAAACATTTCTATTACATTTAGCAGAATGCATTTCTGCATCTGTTTCTCTTGCATGATTGTTGAACTTGAGAATTCTTCTGTGCGTCAGTAGCATGAATTTCTGTCGCTGGACAGAACAGCAGTGCCAGAATGTGAGGAAATAAAAACAAATCATGTGCGACTTGAATGTTGACCAGGCCTGATAAGACCAATAAATTTCATGTTATGCGATTAACCGTTAAACCATTCTATGAGTCAAATTGGCTCACAACCGTGAAAGTAAGTATACCCCACATTTGATAATGCGAAATGAAGGGGTCTGCGGGGAAGAGGAATAAAAGTTTACATATATTTTATTACTTAACTAAAAACCGACATATATTTTTGAGAAGTGATATTGAAGTTTTATATATATAAAGAGAGTGATCAAATTTTTAATGAGTCAAATAGGCTCGATTCATTAATCTAGTATTAAAAGTTTTGTCATTTAAACGCATTACATCCAAAAACTGCTGTAAAACCTCAATTTATAAATATCACCCATAAAACCCAATAGAGAAAATCCCTCATTTTTTTCATTCCTCTCTCAATAGGAATAGACAATTTTTCTTCTAAACAAATAACACAAACCGCAAAGTCAGGCAATGCATCAAGTGCCCTGCATACTAAACAACTTTACCATGCAATTCAGAAGTTTAACTTGAATGGAGGATTCACAACCACCTACTCTCCACAAAGGATTTGAGCGAAAAGAAGGCAACAGGAGAAGACATGCTGCCATAAAAGGAAGTGAAAAAACACAAGACGTGACATGTTTTTTGAAGACGAAAAACGGTGTATTTTTCTAAGCTCGTGTGAACGCTGTGAATTTTCTGCCCGCTCTTCCCATGCACACAAACAAATCCTTACGGAGTTATTGGAAAAAGAGTTTCAACTTTCGAAAAGAAACCTTCTTTATAACAATGCATTATCCAATTTTGAAATATAATTCCTTATTTTTGGTAACAATGTTGAGAAACGAAAAGAAATAGTGGGATTAAACCGTCTGAGCACATGAGGAAATTGAACTGTTTTTTTCAGATACATATCTGTATAAATATATATATATATATATATATATATATATATATATATATATATATATATATATATATATATATATATATATATATATATATATATATATATATATATATATATATATATATATATATATATATGATATATATATATATATATATATATATATATATATATATATATATATATATATATATATATATATATATATATATTTATATATATATATATATATATATATATATATATATATATATATATATATATATATATATATATATATATATATATATATATATATGTATGTATGTATACATATATATATATGTATATATATAATATATATATATATATATATATATATATATATATATATATATATATATATATATATATATATATATATATATATATATATATATGTATGTATATATATATATATATATATGTATATATATATATATAAATAAATAAATATATATATATCTGTGTGTATATGTATATGTATATATATATATATATATATGCAATGGTCCAGTGTTAAAGCGAATGGAATAATTAGTCCTTCGTAGTAAAAGCACTTCTTTATTTAGTTTGGAGTCTCAGTTTCAGGCATGGCTTGCGCCATTTTCTTTTATTCATGGCGAAGCTGTAAGTGGAAAGGTGTTGACAGCTCCATGTCCACTTGCTAGCTGCACTTCTCGCTTGTTAGTCATCAGTTTCCTGTGAAGTATTTTTAAGCCTGACCTCATTACTCCAAAAAGTTACGCAAGCGTGAGTCTTTTTCATTCATTTTATTATTATAAAATAGTTCCCTTTTTAAAATCATTTATAACTCACATAATTTTGAACTATCCCCTTTTTAGACCTGACATATATATATATATATACATATATATATATATATATATATATATATATATATATATATATATATATATATATATATATATATATATATATATATACAGTAGATCCTCTTTTTAACGACCCCACGATATAATGACCCCTTTGTTAGAACGACCATCTTAAAAAGTCCTAGTTATTTTACCATAGGAATACTGTTAATTTTGAAACGTTACAACGACCCCAAGGATATTATTTTTTGTTAGAACGACCACCAATTTTAGTCCGCAGAACTCACAAGCAAGTGGGCTATTTTAGAGTAATTGTACTGTGGTGCAACTTTACGAAACCTGTACTCTCTTTGTGTTTGCTTAAAGGATGGAAGGGGGCGTATCGAAAAGCGGAGAACTAAATCTTCAATTATCTTTTGAAGAGTTTGTTGCAGTAGACAAAACTTTACAGTACTGCTGAGAAAATTAGAATGAGGATGATTTTATTTCTCGTATTACAGGAAATGAAGAAATCTAGGATTCTGACGACGGAAAAGAAATCGTCCAAGCTTTTGAAACAGTGAATGAAATAAATTTCTTCAATGCAATCAATGCCTTGCGTCAATATTTTGAAGAACAATTTAATTCTGAAGATTTCCTTGAAAATCTAACGGATATGAAATCAACGATAATGAAAATTCCCAAATGAACATGAAACAGGTGTGAATCAAAGATTTTTTTTCAAAAATTCAGTAATGGTAATGCAAATAAATAGAAGTGTTCTCTAGGCATGTACTAATGCATCATTTCTTTGATAAGTTTTATTAATTTTCCAATTCGACCGTATAATGTTGATCCCACAGGGTGTCATTATACCGAGTTTCTATTGTATATATATATATATATATATATATATATATATATATATATATATATATATATATATATATATATATATATATATATATATATATATATATATAATATATATATATATATATATATATATATATATATATATATATATATATATATATATATATATATATATATATATATATATATATATATATATATATATATATATATATATATATATATATATTTATATATATATATATATATATATATATATATATATATATATATAATTATTATTTAAAATATAAAATCTATAATTTTATTTGCCTACCATTTAATTTTCTTATTCTAAATCTTTTTTTACTTTTTTGTTTTGTTTTTATTTAACAATAGGTACATTTGTTATTTTATTTTAAATTTATGTGTAAGAAACAACATATTTATCATAAACATTATTAATTCAAAGATTAACTGTTTAAATGACTATTTTGATTAAAGAAATTTAAAATTTGTTTTCATGGAATACATCTTAGATCTTGTATGTTTGTGAATTATTTCTTCTAACATTTTCTCTATTATTTTTTATTTTTTGGTCTAACTACTGTTTTTCTATTATTCAAAAAAAACACACTATAATATATCTAACTTATATTTTCTAATAATAAGTGTTTAATATATATATAAAAAGTATATGTATAAAATATATTATATATAAAATATGTTATAAAAATTTATATATTTTTTTATATGTTTTTTAAAAATTTTTAGTGTTGTATTATAAAATATATATATAATATTATATATATGTATGTTTATAGTTATATCTATTTTTTATTTATAATATATATATATATATATATAAAAATATATTATGTATTTTATATTTTTAATATTATAAATATATGTAATAATTTTAAAATATAATATATATTTTAAATATTTTTTTTATCAAAATTACAAATATAGAACAATTATGAATATAAAAAAATCACCCAAACACAAAAATTAACCATATACATTTAAACATTTTTTTTACTGGTTACATAGAATAATACATATATAATAATATATTTTAACAAATATATAATTTATTTATATTCAAAACAATCACACAGAATAAATATATAAATTTATATATATATATATAAATATATATATATTTATATATATATATATATAATATATTATATATATATATTATATATATATATATATATATATATATATTATATATATATATTATATTATTTATATATATATATATATATATATAATATATATTATATATTATTATATATTTATATATTTAAAATATAAATATTATATAAAAAGATTTTTAATAAAATAATATAATAAAAAAGTTTTATTAAACTCATTTTCTTAGCAAAGACTTTCTTTATTCAATAAAATTCATCGTTTGTATGAATAAGAAACTTTTCTGTGTTCCTTGTTCAACCATAAATGTCTATTAAAAATGCCTTATTTTCTGATTGTCAACTCACTTTAAAATTTTTGACCGATTTAACATTTTTATATAAAAGATAAAATAAACATATTTTTTACAAAAATATTATTTAAACATTTATTTATAAATTCTATATTTATATTATATATATTTATATATATTATATAATATATATATATATATATAAAATATATATTTTATATATATATATATATATATATATATATATTTATATATATATATATATATATATATATATATATATTATTACATATATATATATATATATATATATATATAATATATATTAACATATATATATATATATAAAAATTTTTATATATATAAATATATATATATATAATATACATATATATATAACATATAAATAAATATATATATAACATATATATAATTATATTACATATATATATATATATATATATATATATATATATATATATATATATATATATATATATATATATATATATATATATATATATATATATATATATATATATATAAATGCACATATATATATGTATGTATGTATATATATAAGTATACTATATGTAAGGGATAATTGGAAAACCGGACCCACCTTTTTAAAGGAAAACCTCTTTGAATTGCCCCAATTATTTTCCTCAACCCTGGTGTACTTGGCTACCAAGAGTCCCGTTAAACTTCTGTCATGAATAAATACATCACTCGTCGTGGCCGAACGTACTTAACTTTTATTTCATCTCAACAAAATTAGGACAAAATCCAGAGAAATCTGAACCAAACAGTGTCAGAGATCTCTCTGCGTAAATTTCGGGACTCCAACCTTGAGCGAGAGAAAACAAAATATCACTTGGATATAAGTCTGGTGTGAAAGTGCTGAAAAAACACTTAATTTCTTAAAGAGAGTGACTTTTGACTAACGAAGTGCTATACTGGGTTATTACTTTTTTATTAAAATCCCAGAAAAATTATTTTCAGCTTTAAGAATCAGAGAAACAATTTCGGGTTTAAGCTGAAGGATTGGAAAACTTCCTCGTTCAAATTTAATGGCTGGGAATATAGGAATAATATAAAGAGGACAAATTAAGATTTACAATAATGAATGAGGAAAAAGTATAATTTGAGATAAACTTTAGAATATTGAAATGATTACATATGCATATAACTATTTATTATTAGTACCTAGTATTAGTATTTAGTATTAAAAAAGGATACATTTTTAAACATGGTGTGAAAACTTCGAATATAAATAGAAAAATTAGTTTTAATTTGAATTTTGCTAATATTACTCCAATTTATTATTTTGATGCCTATTTACCTTTCGTTTTTTCTTATTTTTTAATGAACGTCATTTAAGCAAATACATATTATATCATATATTACTGATTTATTCTAAATAACTCGTAAAATAATTATGCGTTTAATTATTTACATATTATGTTTGCAAGTAATCATTACAACTGTGAATAATAAAAAATAATAATTATTTGGTAGAAAATAATAATAATTTAACCCTCTTTAGTTTGAAATGTGGTAATTTCAGAAACTAAATACATTCTATCTGAATTTATACAAAACAACAAAATTATTACAAACTTAAGTACATTAACTCGCATCTATATCAGGAAATCTGTAACACATACACATAAATACTGATTTGACGATTTTCCTAGATCCATTAGGGAAGCATTCTGTATTATGTTTTATTTAATAAGACATAATTTTGAAATACTTTACGACGCTGTAAAAATATACCATAAAATAGAGACAGACCAAGTCTTTTGATAAAATGTCTTCCATCTAATGAATTATGTGCATTTATTTTCTAGAATAACAAGAAAAAATATGACTCGGGTTTTGACAATTTATTATCTAGACTCTGAATTTATTTGAAACAATAGACCGCCGCAAAGTTGGAAATCAAATAATTTGAGAATTCTTTTCCAATTTTCCTTAGGCTAGGTTTAGATATCCATATTTCAAAAAGAGAAGATTCTTTAATAATATATTAATAAGGATGAAATATGAACGAATTTGGCATTTCTTAAAGAAATAAAAACAAGTCTATTAAATTTTATTTCTATATATATTTATAAAGATAAAAATATTTCGGGGATTAAATTAATAGCAGAAAAACTTGAGTGTCAGTTTTTACTAAATAACAGAAAGCTGAATTTTTTTTTTCATGTTCATTCTAAATATAACATTTTAATCAAGAACTTTGGTTTAACTAATAAAAGTTTTCCTTATATAACATTTAAAATCATTCTTGAATTACGACTAAAGTTAAATATATGTTACTTAAAATCCAATCTGCATAATCGAATAACTTTGACATCAAACGTTGTTCAGCATAGCACGTGTAGAGTTTAGATGTTAAAAGGGCATCAAAGATATTTTAGTGAATTTATATGCCGTATAAGGATATTTAAGCACTATGAATTGGTCTTAAATCTTTCTCTCTGTGTGTTAGTATATAAATATATATATATATATATATATATATATATATATATATATATATATATAAAATATATATATATATATATATATAATATATATATATATATATATATATATATATATATAAATATATATTATATATATATATATAATATATATATATAAATATATATATAAATATATTATGTTTATAAATTATAAATATAATATATATAAGTTATATATTATATTAATATATAATATAATTTTAAAATATTAAATATTATTTAAATATATATAAAAGATATTATATATAAAATAATATATAAATATATAATATATAAAAGCAAATAAATATATAAAAATATATATTAAAATGTATATATACAGAAAGTTTATTACATATATAAATATATATAAAAAATTTAAAACCATAAATTAAAGATATTTAAATAATTAAAATAGAGAGATACTTAAAGATATAATATTTATATATACACACACACACACACACACACACACACAATATATATATATATATATATATATATAAATATATATATATATATATATATATATATACATATATATATATATACATATATTTATATACAATATATATATAAATATATATATAAATATATATATATAATAATATATATAAATATATATATTTATATATATATATATATATATACATACATATATGTACATAAACACATATTTATACCCATATATGTGTTTGTGACGTTAAACAATATATTAATATTGTTAAAATTAAATTTAAATATTATTTTAATTATATATATATATATAATAATAATTAAATATTGACATTAAACTAACAGCGGTGATACTTTACTTTATTTAAAAATTATTTATTATGACAGGTAAAAGACATGCTTCTCTGACAAGATCAGAGCGTTTGATGATCCATGGAAATACTTTTGTATAACAAAATAAGTTCCAAATCTAAGAAATGAGACTAATTCTTTCCCGAAAGAGAGAGACTTAGTCAGCGTTATTACAGTTAAAGAATGCTTAGATCATTGGTAAAGTGAATCATTCTTTCTTGTAATAACTGCAAACTGTGGCTAGTGCACAGAAAATTAGCCTTAATACAGATTTCGGTTTGGGAAACTGGCTTGAAAGAAATTTAGCCCCGAGCATGAGATTTTGTAGCTTGGAAAAGAGATATAAAAGAATGAGAATTGGAAAAAGAGAAACTTAATTAGATATTTTAAGTGTAATAATTATAATATATAATACACACACACACACACAAACACACACATATATATATATATATATATCTATATATCTATATATATATATATATATATATATATATATATATATATATATATAATATATATATATATATATATATATATATTTGTATTATGTATATATATAATATTATATAATATATAATTTATGTATATAATATATATTTATAATATGTATATATATATTATTTTTATATATTTGTATATATATAAATTTATATATATATATAAAAATATAATATTTATATATATAATATTTTATTTTATATATATATAAATAACAAATATAATATAAATTTATATTTATATATAAATCTAAATATTTATTGAGAGATAAATATATATACGATTTAAATCTTGTGGAAAAAAGCTTAGACAATTAATGTTTAGACAGTTAATAATAGAGTAACTTTTGATTCGAAACATTTGCCAAAGTCTGTCTTCCAAATAACTACTATTTATGATATTAACAGTTTTTTTCTGGGAGAGTTATTGCTTCCTCATGAAAATGCCAGCAATATCACATTTTGTGTTGAGAATCAAAGAAAGAATTTTGGGGTTTGGCTACAGGAATAAAAAACTTCCTCGAATTTGATAGTTGGGAAAATAGGATTAACATAAAGAGAAGAAATTAAGATGTAGAACAATGAATGGGAAAAATGAATAATTTGTGGGTTTAGGTATTGGTATCATTACATATATATATAAGATGCTTATGACTTTTAGACTTAACTGACTGTCATTTATGAAACAAAAGTGAACTAAAGAAAATATACATCTATTTCTTCGACAGGAATAAAATTTGGCGACTAAATGTTTTACTCAAACTTGGCTTTGTTACGCCAGATTTAAAAAACCATTAATATCTATTTTAATATCTCAAAATAACTATAACTTTGACTCTCATAATCATATTGTGCCATCTATAACACCGCAATGCATATTCCAAACCATGCATTACTGAAAGAATTTCTATTGTATATATGATCCTAAAAGTATTTAAATAACTCCTTCGGAAAAGAAAAAGCTTCTGTGAAGCTGCCTGTTAAATATTTGTGGTGAGTCCGGAAGTGAGGTTGCAGACGGCCATCGGGTGTGTACATTTCGGAGCAATAAAGCAAATTTTGATGGCGTTAGGGAGTAAATATATATCTCCTACCTAGGAACCTCAACAAGGCATGTCAAGGGAGGTACAAGTTATGTGTGACTTAAACTGCTGCCTTTTTCACATTTGTTCCAGAAGGATTCTGTAGTACAGACACTTCTGTTGATATCCGAAAAATGATAATAATATACATGAAAGAAAAATATAAGGAAATCACTTATAGTTTCATTACAGTAAAAAGTTATCTAAATATTTCAAATTATTAGATATACTAAATAAATTATCATATTCCTATTTTAAATTATTAAATTAATAAAAAATACAGTTAAATATGTGACTTTTTAATCCATTCTGGTAAAACTTGTAAATTTGTCAAATGGTTAAAACGTTTGGAAACATCAAATTTCTACTTTCTACGCTACGTTCTACTTTTTTAACTATCCGATATCTCATAAAACCGGAATTTACTTTGTAAAGTTGGTTCTGTATGGCTATGAATATCTAAGCCAGCAACATTGGGATTTGAACATGTAAACGCCAGTACTAAAGATCAGACTCTAACCATTCATCCATCTTACAATGTTTAGTGTTGGTAGTAGGATGCTAGTCGGCTTTTGAGTAGTGTAATATTACTCCCTATTGCTTAAGAAATATCGACACTTATATGATCACAATGTGTTGTATCAGAACATCTGTTCTGTTACAACAATTGTAGCCAAAAGATAAAGCAAAGAATTTTAGAAAAGAGAAATGCAGTTTATTAAAGCAAAATCTCTCGAAGGCATTTGGGGTAAAAAAGCCGTAGATCACAATTTATAGGTGTGTAAGGAAGTAAATAAGAGTTCTTATTGATTAATCTCAAGGGTAGTACGCTTGGACGCTTGATGACGTAGAGGAATCACACTAACTATATAGAGAGTTATATAAGTAGAGTGGTATTAAACAAGAATTAATTCTTCTGAATTTTAACTCACTAAAGTTAAGAAAAGAATAAAAGGTTGTTGTATATTATCACGTGAATATATATATATATATATATATATATATATATATATATATATATATGAAAAATTATAATTAATTAAACTTCAATCCATTTAGAAGCAAATAAATTCAACTAAAGATCCTAGGAGCTCTTTGTGGAACCAGACAGTATAAACTAAAATTTCCTACATCGTTTAAAATATTTCAGTCTTATTACAATAAGAACCATGTAGCTGTATTAATACACTGAGAAAGCAAAAAATTAAGTCAGACATGAAACCTCTACTCACAATTAAACGAGATAAGATCAGCTCCCTTTTTATTTATAAAAAATATCCATACCTGTATTGAGAAAAGAAACAAAGAAAAATTAGAAAGGAATGTAATACCCAATCTCGAAATCGGGTGAATAGCAAATAAAATAAGAAGAATGGCTTTCAGCAGACTTTGAATCATCGACGCACTCTAGTTATCCCTTCTATTGTTTCACATATCTGTTCAAGAACGATGATGACTGATGAAACGCTAAAACTGAGGATTTATATATTCTTTGAGTTTACATCTGTATGATATGATTGCCGCTTCTCTTTACAATTTTTCCTTGGAATTTTACTTTCATTAATCTTTGAGTAAATAATTGTATTCAATGGAAAGATTCTAGTCTTTTTTTCTGACTTTCTGGAGTCAAAAGCTGGCTCAAAATTGATGAAGAACTAAGGGGTGATTTCTTTTATAACTATTAGTAACTACTTAAACCAGTACTACATAGTTATGTTGAAGACCGATTAAATGTCGAGAGATATCTATTATCTTGCCATTTACTTTTTCATTAACTGGTTTTTATTTCTTTTACTATTTATTGTTTGCATCTTTAATTTCATTTGCTTAAGAGGAAAGGATTGGAATTAGTAAGATGATTTTACCCTTTATCTTTGAACAAGCGTAGTATTATTTCATTTAAAATTATAAAAGTTCTTAAATAATCATCATAACAATTCGTATCTTAACAATCTGAATTGAAAATTTCGTTCTTCGATAGTTTAAAAAAAATATATTAATCATGTAAAAATAATCAAAATTAATTTAATCATAAATTTCATAATTACATGGTACATTAATTTCCATAATTTACTTAATTAATTGACTATTAAATCATAAATTAGTCATAGTTTATACAAAATATACAAAATTGGTTACTGTTTCTAATCTCTAATTATTCCTAGTTATGAAAAAAATACTATATCACTCAAAACTAAACCACAATATGATACTTATCTTTTCCCTTAGATTTTTGTTTATTATCATAACAAAAATTTAATCGTAAAATCATCGTTTTTGATCAATCACTTCAATTAGATAAATAGTTCATTACGAACTCTGCAGTCTGCTGTTTTGCTACACAATGAATAACATCATGTAGTTTAAGCTTCTCTTACATGATTATTTATGTCATTTATAATAAATGTAAAACTAACGATCCCACTCTTCAGAACAGTTACACTGATAACTATAAAAATAAATTTCACTGAACAACAATAAATATTTTATAGTTTATTTTATAGTTTTATAAACAAGAATAGTTTTATAAACTATTTAAACAAGTACTAAATATTTCTGTTGAAGACCGATTAAATGTCGAAAGATTTCTTTCATCTTTACATTTACTTTTTCATTAACTGGTTTTTATTCCTTTTATTATTTATTGTTCGCATCTTTACTTTCATTTACTTAAGAAGAAAGGATTAGAATTTGTAAAATGATTTTACACTTTATCTCTGAACAAGCATAGTACTATTTCATTTAAAATTACAAAAGTTCTTAAAGAACCTTCATAACAATTTGTATCTTAACAATCCTAAATTAAAAAATTCGTTCTTCGATAGTTTGAAAAAATATATTAGTCATGTAAAAATAATTAAAAATAATTAAATCATAAATTTCATAATTAAATGGTACATTAATTTCCATAATTTTCATAATTAAATGACAATTAAATCATAAATTAGTCATAGTTTATTATACAAAATTTTATTACTATTTCTGTTTCTATCTCTAATTATTCCTAGTTATGCACTACTATATCACTCAAAACTAAACCACACTATTAGTTTTATTTCTTAGATTTTTTTTTTTTTGTTTAACAAAAATTTAATCGTAAATCATGTTTTTACACTTCTTTCATGAATAGTTCATTACGAACTCTGCAGTCTGGTACCAATGAATAACATCATGTAGTTTAAGCTTATCCTTACATGATTATTTATGTCATTTATAATGTAAACGATATCCCCTTTTCAGTCCTTTTTTTTTATATTTTCACTTCAAAATAATATTTCATTATTTTTTTTTAATATTTTTTTTTTTAAACCGTTGTACTTTGTTATACTACTTCGAAAGATTTTATTATCTTTTTACTTTTTTTTTTTTTATTATTTTTTTTATTTTAATTTTTTATTTCTTAAATTTATTTTAATGTTTATTTTTTTTTGTTACATATTTTTTTTTTTAATTTTTTTTGAGTTTTTTTTTCTTAAATAAAATTTCGTAGTTTGAAAAAATTCATGTAAAAAATAATTAAAAATAATTATAAAAGAAAATTATCATAAATGGTTCATGAATTTCCATAATTTCCATAATTAAATTACCATTAAATCATAAATTAATCATAGTTTATACAAAATATACAAAATTTATTACTGTTTCTAATCTCTAATTATTCCTAGTTAGGAAAAAAAATATACTATATCGCTCAAAACTAAACCCCACTATGATAGTTATATTTTCTCTTAGATTTTAGTTTATTATCATAATAATGATTTAATTGTAAAGTCATCGTTTTTGATCGATCACCACAATCAGATATATAGTTCATTACGAACTATGCAGTTTACTGTTTTGGTACACAATGAATAACATCATGTAGTTTAAGCTTCTTTTACATGATTATTTATGTCATAACCTACATAATAATAGCCTAAGTTGTCTGTCCGCGAATTTCTGAAGCGGTTGAACCTGGAATAGATACAGGCATCCATTTTGGATTTTTCATGAGTTAGGGTTAGCAAAATTGAAAGCGAGTTCGAAATCCACCCCATCCCCCCTTTTCGAGAGTTTAATGCTATTATTTCAAGCCTTATCCTTCCTTTTATTCTATACGAAATTCATTCTTGATAGGATGGCAAAGGCGGAGAGTAATATTTAAATTTCTGGACTGTTTCTACTTGACTACCTGACTTCATATACTCTAATTAGATCGCTCTAAACGTTCAGGCGTTGTACTTTTGGTAGAATGTCCGCCTACTTGATCGTCGAACTTCTCGGGTTGACGGTTCTATCCCCGACGCAGCGAATTTTTTTTTTAATGTCTAATAAATTTAATATTTTCTGCTTTTTCTTTTAAATTCTTATTACCAAACTTGTTATACTATTTTTAAAATACATTGTTACTATTTTTTCAACTTTTTATAATTTTTATTATTTTTATTTTAATGAATTCACGTATTGTCGTACGGATGTAACTGGCCACATAAACATTTCATTTTGTGTATCCTTAAACTTTCTTCTCGTAATGTAATAATAGCCTAAGTTATCTGCCCGTCTGTCCTCGAAGTTATGAAGCTGTTGGACCTGGAATGGATAGAGCATCCATATTGGATTTTTGATGAATTATGCTTGCAGTTTCAAAGCAAGTGAAGTTTTTTTTTTCCTAAACTATACATCCGATTCTGAAGTAAATTGGTATGAATAAGCTTCGTATCATAGCGAAAAATACTGTCCTCTCTAAAAC
>CM063501.1:174944614-174957114 GCA_032207245.1 Pardosa pseudoannulata
GCTACAGCAAACATTTCTAAGTTCGTTGATTGCGAACTACACTACATCTCTAATAGAAGTGAGGTTCGATTCAATACCGAAATAGCAACGCAAATTGTGAGACTCAGAAATGTAGTGAAATTACGTTTTGTCCCTGGAGGGGACGGTGAAACATTTGAAATACTCAAGTAATGTATTTAGTAATGAAGTTGCTAGAACACCTATCAATTTACTTGAATAGTTACATGCGATATGAATTTTAATGGTGCTCAAATTATTGTTGAGTTTCTATAAAGTTCTTATCCTACAGTAATCTAATTTATCGGTGATTAGAGTAATT
Organism: Pardosa pseudoannulata; assembly: GCA_032207245.1. Lineage (NCBI taxonomy): Eukaryota > Metazoa > Arthropoda > Arachnida > Araneae > Lycosidae > Pardosa > Pardosa pseudoannulata. The sequence goes on from CM063501.1 coordinate 174,944,934, forward strand.
TACTAATAAAAGCGTTATTATACACTGTTACATTTAGTAGAGTATTTAGTTATTTCTAAGCTTCCACAAAAATCTTACTCTTTAAAATCAGATTTGGTGATATGTATAAGGCGTTTATTATAATGGACAATTAAAATTTATTAAGATAAACACCATTTTAATGATGCAAAAATTATTGTTGAGTTTCTATAAAGTTCTTATCCAACAGTAATCTAATTTATCGGTGATTAGAGTAATTTATTAATAATAGCTTTATTATACGCTGATACATTTAGTGGAGTATTTATTTAAAAGTTTTACTTTACAGAATTAAACCAATATTTTATTTACTAAGCTTCCACAAAATTCTTACTCTTTAAAAATCAAATTTGGCGATATGTATAAGGCGTTTATTATAATGGGCATTTAAAATTTATTAAAATAAACACCATTTTAATGGTGCACAAATTATTGTTGAGTTTCCATAAATTTCTAATCCTACAGTAATCTAATTTATCGGTGATTAGAGTAATTTATTAATAATAGCTTTATTATACGCTGATACATTTAGTACATTATTTAGATAAAAGTTTTACTTTACAGAATTAAACCAATATTTTATTTGCTATGCTTCCACAAAATTCCTACTCTTTAAAAATCAAATTTGGAGATATGTATAAGACGTTTATTATAGAGGGCAATTAAAATTTATTAAGATAAACACCATTTATATAATTTGTCACAAAAATAAAAGTTTAAGGAATTTGATAAAATTTTGTATGAACAAAAAAATTAATAGTACTCAAAAGTTGTAAATCATTTAATTTAATAGCTTTTCAAAGCGTTTTAATTTTATCATTTAAATGTAATTCATTTTTCCAGAAACACAAAATAAACACTCCAGATGAAAGACTATAATAATTAACTAAACTTTTAAAAGATAAATTTAAATAATAATATGTATATTATATTGATTAAAAACATTATTTTCATTCTGTGAAGCTCTTTACTTTTAATACAAAGCATGTGTTTTAATTTACATTATGTTTAATTTAAAAATTGCTTAATTTTAAATTTCTGAATAATATTTAACTTTTTTTTCAAATTTTAGATACTATGAAAGTTTTAGTTTATAGAACATTAGAATATTTAGCTTTACATTTAAATAAAAGTTTCGTTTTGATTTATATAATTAAAACACTTATAAGCAATTAAATTTTCTAGTGTATATATTTTATGATTTTTAGAATACAAACAACTTGCAAATACAAAAATAAATAAAATTAATCTATTTAGAGACTTTGGGTAGAATCTATATATATATATAAAAATGAATTTGTGTCTGTCTGTCTGTGTGTACTCGATAGACTCAAAAACCATGCATCCAATCGCCGTGAAAATTTGGGAAATTATTAGGTACATCCCTGGGAAGGTTTTTGTAAATTTTTAACGTTCGAAATCCATTCCTTCCCCCTTTTTCGAGCATTTTATGTCATTATTCCAAGCATTATTTTCCCCGGTTAAAAGCAAACGATTAATTTTTTATTTTATCGCATCATAACTAAGTGAAAGAAGCAATATTTCAAGCAATGTGACGTCATCCCAAGTAATTGTTTTAAAAGCAGTTTTCCTCGGTTAAAAGTAGAAGATTAAAATTTTCAATTTATCACATAATAAATAGGTGAAAATGATATTTTTCTATCATTATGACGTCATTTCTTTAAATATCTCATTCATTCATTTTTTATTTTATATTATTTAAACATCGTCTACGTAATATGAATTCGATTTGACCTGGAAATTGAGAAATAAAGTGATTCAATTTCATTTTTATGTGACGCAAATCATAGCATTTTTATATGAAAACTTATTTTAAATTTAATTCTTAGTTAATTTACAATGAAATGGTAATCAACAATATTTTAACAACAAAACGTACAAATTTCAATGACTCTCATGGGTAAATAACAACCTGTCATTTTGTATAGTTATCTTCATATTCGTAGGGTTGTCGGTATGAATGTGCGTTTCTGTTTCCTACAAAACTATGTGGTTTGTCATAAATTTCCTTAATTTTAGAAAACATTTATTACTTCGAACAAAATTAGCACTGTTGCTGTCAAAACCTCTGCTTCCTATTCTATCACGTAATTTGGCAAGGTACTTTAACGTTGCTAATCAATGTACAGTAATATTACAGCAAGCAAGAAAGTTTTTATAAATTTAATTATCTATAGTAGTTGATTTAATTTCTTATTTGAAAAAAAAATTGTTATCCAGGCTGAGTGCGAAGCAGCTCGTTACAAATAAAACGAGCTGAAAATTTTATTATAAGTATAATCGAAAATTTATGTTATAATGAAAGTTTTATATCTTGAGAGATAATGACCTAAATCATAGTTCAAATACCGTTAGTAAAATAACGTAATTATTAACTTACATTTATCGAATTTTTTGTCAACTCCTCAAGGAGAACATAAATAAGTTTTTCCCGTTTTTTAAAAAAATCAATATGCAACATTATATTGAGTTTCCAATTATTTTTAGCAGAATTCAATAATCTAATTTATGTATCGGGTTTTATTAGACATTTTATTTAAATCGAAAATCCTAATATAGAATTTACCATTTACATAAAGTCTACCTGTGTGCATAGAATTACAAAATCGATAACACTAATGTACATAAAATTTTACATGTCATTCTTTATCTCTCTTTTGCATCAGTTTTTCTTATAACTCGTGGTAAAATATTATGTGATTCAGTGATACTATACATAGATTATACATTTATATATTACGTATTATGTATATAAATATATAATCATATGTGTGTAGATGTTTATTTTTATTAGTTCCTGGTCAGTACTGAGTTAAAACATCGATAATCTTTTAATTATTAATAACTGTGATATCACAAATAAGGGAGGCAAGAGTATTTCCAATTCCGACGATATTTCCAACGATAAAAAATTTAGATCCAATTTTTTCCTTAGACTTGTACAAAAACTACTTTTTTAGGTTGAAATTATATTGTTTAGTTTAACAAAATATTAAATATGAAAAAATCGTATTTTAAAAAGTAATATTTTTGCTAAAACACCTTGGAAAATCGAGTTACACACAGACACACACACACATATATACATATATATATATATATATATATATATATATATTCATATACATATGTATATTATGTATCCATATATAATATATATATATATATATATATATTTATATATATATTTATGTATATATATATATATATATATGTATATATATATGTGTGTGTGTATATATATATATATATAATATATATTTATATATATATATTAAATATATATATAATATATATATATAAATATATATACATATATATATATATATTTATATATATATATATATATATTTATGTATATATATATATATATATATATATATATATATATATATATATATATATATATATATATATTTATGTATATATATATATGTATATATATATATATGTATATATATATGTGTGTGTGTAATATATATATAATATATATATATATATATATATATATATATATAATCTATAATATAATATATCTAATAAAAAATATAAAAATATATATATATATATAAATATATATATATTTATATATAAAAATATATACTATATATTTATATATAATATTATAATATATATTAAAATATATATAATAAATATATATTATGTATATATATATGTATAATAAAAAATATATATATATATATATATTATCACTATATATTATATAAAATATATATATATTATATATATATATATGAAAAATATATGTATATATATATATATATATATATATATATATATATATATATATATAAATGATATAAAAATATACTAATATATATATATATATATTATATTAGATTATATATTATAATATGTAAAAATATATATATACATATATACCGGATGGATAATCTCTACCAGGTCACATGTTCACCCTGATGACGTTGTGAATATTGCTTGAACTTAAAAAAGTAAATACATATATTTAATGCTATTTAAATATCTGCATTAAAAATACATTTAAATATTACTGAAGGCAAAATACATAATTGGCTATATATTAGGATTTAATTAAAAATATTTTTTCAGATTCTTTATAATTTTGTTAATGGCTTTAGTTACTTTGCAAGAAAAGTAATTCTTATAAAAAAACTAAATACCGAGATCAAAAGATACATTATTGCTGCTAATCACTGAGTTAAGGAATTAAAAATATTTCAAAAATCATAATTAATAATAGAAAAATGAAAGCTATATAAAATTATTATTAGTTATGACTTAGAAACCTGGGCATGGGCAAAATGATATGAAACAAAAATTACTGAACTAAGCTTCAGCACAAATGCACAGTATTTGTAATATTAAGTTGAGAATAACATTTATTTTGATATGGATTTATTATTTTATCTCCTTTTTATGTTTTTACCTTTTCGTTCATGTTTTTCAAGAGATTTACCGTGAAATCACTTTCACCTGTTAGCGGAATCTCATCGATTAAACGACAAGACTGAATTATACAATTTGTCGAAAGAAATATTATAGGCAATACTCTTCCACAGAATTTTTGTACTCTCTCAGAATAAAAATCCTATATGGTGAACGTTTTTGCAGGAGATTTTTGATATACCTTTAAATAGCTTTAAAAATGACAATTGCAACTACAGATTTTATTTTTGCAGTCATTTCAAAAGGTGTTCCAAGTCACAAATCTGCTCCCTTCACAAGTTAGAACAAACACATGTAAAAATAATTTATTGTATAAATTACTTAATTCAAATTTCAAGTTTAAAATATTGTAAGCTACCAAATACCAATCATACATGTTCTTGAATATACGTAATGGTCTTTAAAACTTGTCTAATTTATTCGTAGGAAAAATATGAAAATAAATGACTCTACTATTTTAAATAATTTGTTATTTTCATTTTCTTTCAATATATATGAATTCTTTATTTTTACTTTGAGAATATTGAACATCATTTTGTACCTTGAAATAAAGACATGTAGTTGGTACTACATATTCTTTATCAATTGTAAAAATAATGTTGGCCTAGTGTTTGAGAAAGAAAAAATTAGTACTCATTAATAAACGCATGGATAATTAAGTCTTGATTAAATGAATTTATACAATTAAATAAATGCTTAAGGAATACAGCTTTAATCAACTTATCATTTGTAGATATCGAAGACTACTTTCGAGTTGGCATTGGCCCTAAAAAACAATATGGCTATGATTTTACTCAAAAGGTCTAACCTGCAAGGCACGGATGCCAGCAGCGTTCACCTTCTACTCTCCTCTGGTCACAACCTTGTCCTCTAAAAAATCAGACTGTCTCGAGGAGAAAAAAACAGGGGTCTACTCCAGAACGGCTGGGGGTCAGAATTCCCCAAACCAACGGCCCCTTCTTTCTAGTTTAAACCGGTCCTGTTCTGGTATGTCTATGACGTTGACTAACGGGAAGATGTAAAAAAAAGCTGAACCGAATGTAAATTATTCTTACACCAATATTGTCTCCTTTTTATCAGAAGAATCGGTACATTATTTTATTTTGTTGATAACCTACAACTATAATTTTTTGGCAATCATAAAATCAGATATTGATACATGTTATTAAATATGCAAAAAATTTAACATATGTGTAAAATTTCAGATACAACTCTCTAAAATTAACATTTAGTATGTAGAATTGCACAGAAAAATGTAACTTTATTCTAAACTGCAAATGCAAAATATCATATTTAAGATATATTTAAAATATCAGATTAAACCTAAAATAATTATTTAATCATCCTGATATGATTAAATTAAAAGATATTTAATACAATAAAAAGTAATAGATTCCAAGTACTTTAAAACAACTCTTCTTTAACATCAAAATGGCTACACTTTATTGTCACGAAGATTCAAATGAACATACCGTTTAGCCTAGCCTAACATACGAATTTATTGCAAAGTAACAACTATTATCTTTACAAGATAGAGGTGTTGCCTACAACTAGTGGGTATCAGCTTTTATTCCCGAACAGAACATTCTAGAGATAACTAATTTACAAATTAAAGAAAAATCTAGAATATTCGAGAACAGAAGGCAACAATAAATAACATTTTTAAATTAACAATCCATACTTTAGATCAACTGCCATGGCGAGCACCGAACTTACAAACGTTGGGTCTGGATCTCGCTCTCTGACCATTCGTCCACTAAGCTTGTTAGCAAAGCTTCTCTATGCGGCACTGTTATTGAACTGCTGTTTTTAATTAGATTTACATTTTGAACAAATTTATAAAATTTCATGTAATATATGAAGAAAATTTATCGTTCAAGAACAGAAAACCCATTTTGAGAAATAAATAAATTAATGATGTTTTATCTATCATTGTTTATGAATCAGCTGCAGGGTATTACTCTATAACTAATTTAGTTGCAAAAACTTATATTAATTGAGCACCTTCAGGGAGCAGCCTAAACTATTGGGTGTACGACTTCCAAGTGCTGCCCTAGGAAAGAATCTACCCCGGACTCAAAGGCAAATAAGAATTTAAAATTAAAAAATAAATAAATAATAATTGAAAAAATTAAATTAAAAGAAAGAAAGAAAAATAAAAGAAATAAAAGTAATCTGATTTTGTTTTTGATGTTAAAAGCAGAGGGAAACGCTGATTTGGTATGGAATCTTTTGAGATACGTTCTATTTAAGTGATGGGTATAACAATGAGAGAACAATGCTATAGTAATAAAGGATTAAGGAGAATACAGATCAATTTTAATAATAATAATAAATAACAATTAAAAATTAATAATAGCTAAAGTAAGTATCAGGCAGAATGCCCTATGTTTTTCCGAAGATACTAATGCCTGGAATAATTCCAGTAACTGCGGAGTTGGTTAAATTAGAGTTATCTACAATATTATATCAATACCGTAAAGGTGGCTTAATATATAACATGCTACAACAAATATACATAAACAATACTCTTGAAAAGACGGTTGATAATTAACTTAGAACTTATGAAACTTATGTAATGCAAAATGCAATATATATATATATATATATATATATATATATATATATATATATATATATATACATATATATATTATATGGTAATATCACTGGCTAAGACAGATACCTTGGGAATACCATTAATTTCTCAGTTACATAATGTTAGACCATTAATTCTTTTTTGACTCCGCTGTTAATATTGACTTTTTAAGAAGGAATGCTATTGAAGTTTGAGAATATTCCTGCAAAGGTAGATTCTCCAGTATTTTTACTTATGTAAATGAGAGTAATGATATCCCTTAATGTTAAAATAGGAACGCTCCTTCTAACAGAATTTGAATGTGCCAGATTTTATGCAGTGTTTTTATAAATTCTTTTATTATTTAACATATTATTGTCTTTTGCTTAAGTTATTAATTTCAAAGACCTATCGGTTAGTGGTTACGTTTGTTGATTTCTACCCTAATTATCGACTTTCGAAGAAAAGTTTAAGAAAATAAATCTTTGAAGCAAATTAGTGTAAAATACAGAAACATCATTATAAAGATTTCATTTCCATAACAACTTCAGAAAACTGGAAGGAAATGTTTATTTCTCTCTGTTTTCAGGTAACTATTATCAGCAACAAATAGACCGATACACGAGATCTAGCAATTTAACGATAGACGTTACTGGTATCGAGTTAAATCTTACCTAAAATTTACGATGTGATAACAATGTTTCGATCGTATAAAGTACAGTTTAAGTTATTTTTCAAAACATTATTGGTAAAATACAAAGTAAACTAGTATTCAAATTTTAGCTTTCTGTATTACCAGTATATTTGCAAATCTTGATATGCATATCTGTGAAAGTTAGTAGGAAATTCTCTTTCCCCTTTCTGTAACTCTTGATTCAGTTAATTTCGCTTTACACTTATTGTACCCATAAAATGTAAAATTGAAGCAACCGTAACGGGAAACTGCCAGAGCATTCAGTTTCGCATTGTAATAGAAAACAATCCGGAACGAATTTGTATTGCACAGCATTCTTTCTGATCACTATTTAGGCTCCCGGAAATAGAGGGAGATTGCTTGCGAATGACGTACGGGGAATTTTCCGCTGCCGTTTTCGAATCGAATTAAAACGAATCACAGAGTCAAAAGATAGCGGTGTGAATAGGTCTGAGAGATATGGATACCAATTGAATACATTTAGATAGATTGGATTTCTAACCCTCTGATAAACGCTATATTTTCGCGTTGGATTATGGTTTTGTTTCAAAACTATATTTTCTGTTAGATGTTATTTATTTCTTTCCTTTTTTGATGTTATCTGTAATAGGGGTGTTAACTGGAATACTTTTGTGTTACTCATGGCTTTTCCAATTATGATATTGCTTTTTCTTGAATTTTTGTATCTATAACTACTGTAAAGAAATGTTTATTATGTTATACACATACATACATACATATATATATATATATATATATATATATATATATATATATATATATATATATATATATATATATATATATATATATATATATATGTCAGGATTTAAATTGTAGATTAATTTTAAAAGATTTTAATTAGGGATTCTTTATTGAGAGTGACGCGACGTGAGGAGTTAGCCACATAAATATAATCACGCGCAGTGATCTTAGCAGAGAGCAGTGTGCACATTCCGCAGACAGAGCTGGGGTTACCCGAAGCAGCTAAGCCTGTCTTTGATAAAAGTTGGGCGCCAATGTGAGACGCCATTGAAGATGATTGTCGAGTAGTGGGGATTGAGATTTGAATAAAGATATGAAAATTATGTCTGGACTCTAGTGTCGTTTAGTGTAACGTGTCATATATATATATATATATATATATATATATATATATATATATATATATATATATATATATATATATATATATATATATATATATATATATATATATATATATATATATATATATATATATAAGAATAGTTAAGCTAAGCAGGAATAAATTTTGGTGTATACAATGTCGCCAAGGTTACAACAATCACACGGTAAAGAAATACATCCCGCCAAAGCGTGAATTTTAGGGATATAATAGCCTAAAAAATAATACAATTATAATTAGCCGAACCATGACCGAATAGTTAGTGTGCTGGCCTTTGAAACTGGAGTTCATGGATTCTGATCTCATTGTGGCATGCATGTTCGTAGCCGTTCGGAATCTGCTTTAAACTGTAGGTTCCGGTCTCATTAGCCCTTGTGTTGCAAAAATTAGACCAAACCAAACAAATTATAATTAAGTTAGTTATTTATTAGGTTAAATAATAATTAAATTATATATATATATATATATATATATATATATATATATATATATATATATATATATATATGTAATATTAAAATCCTTTACTTACATATTTTAATATTAATTTAATAACTTTTGTTCATAAAGTGAGTTCGGGGTTTGCGCGGTAATTCTGATTTTTCCTTTCAGACACGCTATAGACTTGATTCAGCCTATGTCTGTACTACTTTAGCCAATAGTTCTCTTTAAACATGGGTATCTTTTATCACGTGATAAATAGTGTAGTCTTTTTACCTTAGAATCCCTATTTGAAAAGTGCATGTGCCTGATCACTTTGTGTGCACGAAGTTGTAAATGTGTTTGCCTGTTGTACGGATTTCATTTTTTAACCAGAAATAAACTATGTTGTGATTTTGAATGAGTCACGCCCATATTACACACACACACATATACACACACACACACACACACATATATATATATATATATATATATATATATATATATATATATATATATATATATAACATGCATGCATGTATCAGTTTTATGTTTAAAAGTTATCCTAAACGCCTCTATGTTTTCCCCAATTTTAAATTCTTTGTCGGTATAAAGAAAAAAACACATAATTAAACATTGCAGCCTTGTTTTCTCTGCCGTTTTTCCATCAATAAAATCTGAAATTACAATTTTTACTCGTTACTTACCCTAGTCAAATGATACATAGACCTACTTTTTATTTATAGTTATTACTGATTCCGTACGGCTACGAAAACCTATCCCACAATGGGGTTTTAACCCACTAACTTCGTTATTGAAGAGCAGGGCTCTCATTCGACATATCTATGTCCTATTATTCATATCGTTATGCGATAACTAACATTAATCATGAATTTTATTCTATTATTCATATTGTTATGCGATAACTAACATTAGCCATGAATTTTGTTCTATTATTAATATTGTCCCGAAGATTCGAATGAACATACCGTTTAACTTAACAAACGAATTTATTGAAGCTAAGCAGCAACTCGCAACTTTACAAGATCGAGAAGATGCCTACAGCTAGTAAATATCAGCTTTTATATCCGAACAGAATATTCGAGAAATAACTAATTAACATATTAAAGAAATATCTAGAATGTTCGAGAACATAAGGAAACAATAAATAACATTTTTAAATTAAAAATCCGTACTTTGGATCAACAGCCATAGCAAGCAAGCATCGAACCCACAATCTTCGGGTCTAGATATCGCGCTTTGACCATTCGGCCACTGAGCTCGTTGCAAAGTTTTATTATGCGGCAATATTGTAATGTTATCCTTAATACTCCTCATGAATTTTTTTCTAGTTTTCATATTGTACTGTTTTTACTAATACTCCTGATGAATCTTGTTTGAATATTCACATTGTATTGTATACTATGCTACCAATACTAATGTTGTACTGCATGCATATCTATGTTCTATTATTGACGTCTTAATGTTATAATTAAGATTCATCATGAATCTTGTTATATTATTCATATTTTAATGTTATCAATAATACTTCTCATGAATTTTGTTCTAGTTTTCATATTGTACGTACATCAGTAATACTCCTCATGAATCTTGTTTTTTATTCACTTTGCATTGTTATATTATGTAATTGATAATAATTTTGTACTGTGCGCATCCATATGTCCTATTATTTATAACGTAATGCTATCACTAATACTCGTGATGACTCTTGTTTCAATATTCACATTGCATTGTTATGCTATGTTACTAATAATAATGTTGTACTTTGTGCATCGCTACGTTCTATTATTTATAACATAATCCTATCACTAATACACGTCATGAATCTTGTTTCAATATTCACATTGTATTGTTATACTATGTAATTGATACTAATCTTGTAATGTGCACATCCCTATGTGATATCATTTATAACTTAATGCTTTCACTAATACTCGTCATGAATCTTGTTTCAATATTCACATCGTATTGTTATACTATGTAATTGATACTAATCTTGTAATGTGCATATCCCTGTGTTCTATTATTTATAACTTAATGCTCTCACTAATACGGGTCATGAATCTTGTTTCAATATTCACATCGTATTGTTATACTATGTAATTTATACTAATCTTGTAATGTGCACATTCCTATGTCCTATTACTTACTGCTCTCACTAATACTCGTCATGAATCTTGTTTCAATATTCACATTGTATTGTTATACTATGTTATTAACACTAATGTTGTACTATGTGCATCGCTATGTTCTATTTTTCATATCGTAATGTTATAAAAAATATTCATCATGAATCTTGTTCTATTATTTAATTTGTAATGTTATCAATAATACTCCCCATGAATTGTATTCTAGTTTTCATATTGTACTGTTATCACTAATACTCCTCATGAATCTTGTTTTATTATACACATCGTATTGTTATACTATGTAATTGATACTAATCTTGTAATGTGCACATCCCTGTGTTCTATTATTTATAACTTAATGCTCTCACTAATACTCATCATGAATCTTGTTTCCATATTCACATTGTATTGTTATACTATGTAATTGATACTAATCTTGTAATGTGCACATCCCTGTGTTCTATTATTTATAACTTAATGCTCTCACTAATACTCGTCATAAATCTTGTTTCAATATTCACATTGTATTGTTATACTATGGTATTAACACTAATATTGTCAATAATCACTAATACTCCTCATGAATCTTGCTTTATTATTCAAGTTGCATTGTTATACAATGTAATTGATAATAATTTTGTACTGTGCACATCTATATGTCCTATTATTTATAACGTAATGCTATCACTAATAATCGTGAG
>CM063501.1:174962114-174982114 GCA_032207245.1 Pardosa pseudoannulata
TTCTAAATCGTTATGACCGGTTGATTATGATTTGAACAATTTATCAATGAGCTTCTTAGAAATATTTGTTGACAATCAACAATGGAGAGTCAATTTTTTCATTTTAATTTGAAATTTATTTCGTGTGAATTAAAGGGAGGGGAGTAAATTTATCTAATTTTGAATATCGTTTATTGTTATCAATCGGTTATTGTTATCAAAATCACGGTGTCCCAAACTGATCACATTAAGCGGAGTCCACTGTAGCTACATGTATGAGGGTTAGTAAGTATGTTCTTTATAATCAAAGATATTTTTATAGAAAAAGATTATAACTGTAAAATCTAAAACTAAATTTTAAACATGCTCTTGAAGGAAGCTGTAAGAGCATGTCGGAGCACGAAAATAGGAAATTTAATATTAAAGAGAAAAGATGCTAGTTTTTAGTTTTTCTTAGGTTTTGACATTATTTGGTGAAAACATTTTCTATCAAACTCAGAGCTTTAGAGATTTTGTACTTGAAATGTCATGTATAAACGAAGTACGATGAATACTAAAGGATAAATAAGTCATATGAATCAACACTATCAAAAGCACAGGAAAATATAATAATGTCTACATATTTTTATTGTTGTGAAACATGCTGATATTATTCATTTGTAATAAATTATAAATTATGTCTTGCGATCATAGCATTTCTTGTAAAACTCATTTATGTAAGTAATTCACTAGGAAATTTCCAGGCATTTATTAAGAAGTCTATTCTCTATTAGATGTTCTAAAAATTATCAAAAATCTTATTTTCATCCTTTATAATTTAAAATAAAAGCCCATTGGAGTTGGGGTAGCACTACGTGCCCCCACGACACAAGTCCGAGGTTCAATACCCGGACTGGGCAAGGGTTGACTCAGCCTTTCATCTCTTCAGTGGGTAGACAAACGGAGGATCAAGCATGATTGAGAACTAAACACTGGGGGTTCCGCGTAAGATTGACCACCTAACCATCACATATGCTTCGCACCCCAGGGTTCTTGGTCTCGAAAACGGAGATTGGCATTGTAGTCTCTGGACCCCCCCTGGAGGAGTTTAGTTTTATAATTTAAAATTATTGTTAATAACTGTTTTCTTCCTTCTTTAAATATAATTGTAGAAATTGAATTATTCGAGGGTTAAAAATAAAATATCAAACATTAATGAGTTATCTGTGCAGCTATAAGATTGAGAACAGAAGTATGCATGATTACCCAAATACAAGTTTAGTTTAAATGGAAGCAAATGTATGTGTTTTTAATTTGAACTTAAAATTACTTTTCTTTAAACGATCTCATATCCTCTAAAAAAGGCTTTACATGGCGAAGGTTCTTATGGTATCTATTTCAGTAGACCATAGGTTTTACTACTGTTAAATCGACAAAAAATGGGATATTTCAGGAAAAGTACATGAGAATAGAAATTTAGTTCTGAACATTTTAAGATAATATGCTTATAGAAATATCCATATTGAAAAGAGTTGTGAATAAAAACGTATCAGTTGTTTAATGCTGTAAGTTAGGGCCGATCTCACCAAAGTCGTTGAACAGCTAACCACGATTAATCTCTGTTTAAACGGAGAATTGCGTCCCACCATTGGTTGGCACCACGGGTTAATCGTGATTAGCCGTTAAACGACTTTGTTGAGATCGGCCCTTTAACTGTTAATTCAGCTGTTAATTTGAACTTACAAAACTTTAACTTGATTTTTCTTAAATTGTGGTTTTTTTCGTGTAACAAGCATGTTATCTTAAAAATGTTTTTAATATTTTTTCATGAAATTTTTACGTCTTGTACACAATATAATTTTTTCCTATTGAACCTAAATTTCACAATGTTTTTGACATAATAAATTTGTAAGTAAAAAAAAAACGCTTTTTTCAAATATTTAATAAATATATATAAGTATCTGAAATACATAAAATTTAGTTTCTGAGTTATTTTCAGATATTGTAATATGTTTTAAAACATTAAGTCAAACTTAATTATATTTTTAGTAATCATGTGCGTTACCCTTGATATCATTTTTGTTAACAACAAAGTGTCTTTTATTTAAAACTTTCTTTCAAAAATATTTTTTATGATTCAAAAGTGATTGAGATATGTGTGAAAAGATAATAATTTGTTCTAATATGTTATAAACATTACGTTTGTAAAACAGGTAGTTTTCAAAATATTAGAAAATGAAAATGATAATTGTTTACGATTTTAGAATTCACAAATTTAAAAAATTAGAAAGACAATTACAGTTTTTGGACGTATGACAGCATAAAAGACTCATTCTAAATTTTATGTCATCAAATGCAGTTTTCAAATCATAAAATTATCATTCTAATTTATTTTAATTATAAACATAAAATACTGCACACGGAAGGCTTTTGGGAAAACATTAAATATTATATTGCTGTCCAAACGATGACTAACATTAGAAAATAGGTAATAACATAGAAATTAGGAAAAATAACCAACATATAGTTTATTTAAGTATATGATCAATATTAGACAACCTTGTATAGTACTAAGAGTTCAAAATAGGTAATTTGAGTTCAAAAGGTTTTATTGTAACAACCGATTTAAAAAAACATCGTTCATCAGTAATATAAGTAGATATATATAAAATTATTTTTCGTATATAAAAAAATTTATCTCTTTAAAAACACAAATTGAATATACATTGGTATAAAACTAAATTTGCAGGTATCATACACCTTTAAGTATAAAATATTCTTATAAGTACAGGGGAATTTTTAAATATGACTCATAAACATTGATTTTACTAAAATTTCACCTTAGCTCTATCTAATATTTTTTTTGCTTTCTTCTCAAAACAGACAAGAATGCTACGTCAGCATAACGTATGAGAATTAAGCCCAGCTGAATGACTTCAACACAGATGAAACTATTAAAACTCTTGGAGGATAGATGATCTTTCCAGCCGTATCATTTACCATCGAACATTATTGGCTACTTTCAAGATTATTGGCGCCAATGGATCCAAAAATAAGCTTTATTCATAAACTTCAGCAATTCACTCCACATATTATTACGGTTCGAAATCTCGAACACAAATGGAAACGCCGTATAAAAATATATTGGATTACGCAAGTATTCGTAACAAATAGGCAACACAGACATAGTAATATCACCCTTCATGTTTTCCCATTTATCGGGTATATGAAAAATTTCGTAGTTCATTTAACAAAGTTTTTTGATTCCATTATTATTACACAATTCCAAGGTTTTCTATTTACACACTGTCAAAACAATATCTATACACACACACACAAACACACATATATATATATATATATATATATATATATATATATATATATATATATATAAATGTAATATATTAAAATTCTTTAATTTTAATATTTCCTTAAAAACCTCCTCTCTCCCATTCTAATTACTTAAGCCCAGCCTCTAAATGTCTTAATCAAAGGAGCGATCTTGAATTAAAATTCTTTCTATTCATTTCCTAATGCTTTCGATCCTATAGATGTAAATTTTCTGTCTATTCAATACGTCACAGCTGTCGCCGGCAAGTGCCTCCACGTTTTTCCTGATCTTACACTTAAATTCTCTGAGTAAGAGGAACAATTCTTACTGTCTTCGCTCTTGGGTGCACCTCTGTTCGCGGAGAGTTATTTTGTGTCTTTGCTTTGTCTGTAGTTGACTCGTAAAGATACCCGTTTTAGCAGCTCAGAAATAAAGTTTTAATTAGACTTCTGCCGTTCTCTTCAATATCGGGAGACTGCATTTTTATTACTGCTAGATTATTAGCTTTAACCTTGTCCTGTAGTTTTATATATATATTTATATATATTATATATATATATATATATATATATATATATATATATATATTTATATATATATATATATATAATATATATACATATATATATACATATACATATATATATATATATATATTTATATATATATATATATTTTATATATATATATATATATATATATACATATAGTATATACATATATATATTATATATATATATATATATATATATATATATATATATATATATATATATATGATATATATATATATACATATACATATATGTATGAAACTCCTGTTGAATAATTGGGGTTCCATACCAGATTATTCACATAAAAGGATTAATATTCAGGAAATTATATGAATACAAAAAAATTGTAAAATATTTGGGTGCTTATTTGTATCAATAATACTTTTAAAAATATTATTGACATGACATAGTAAAATTTCATAAATGACAAATTCTAACATATACTATTTCAATATTATTCATGCTATAATTCAATATTGAATTAATTTTATAAATACAATTTTAATGATAAATTCATTTTTTTACAAAAAATATTTTTTTCCATTAGCTTGTATATCCTGCTATTCTAGTGTTCATATTCTATTTGTCATGATAAATCGTTAAACATCGATTGCCTCTCTCAGTCAAAAGAAATAAATAGAATGAAAAAACTGAAATACTATCACAGATAAGCTCTAAGCATTAACATCATGATACCATCAAATCAAATACTGTTGTCGATTAAGCAGAATCTAATCAACTGAATTTCTTTCAGTATCAGCTATATTGGACACATAATATATCATTTACTTTCAAATGTAGATTAATGCTTATAAAAGTCTCGTCATAAGATTTTTTTATGTACGAGACATTTCTTTTAAGACTTCCCATTTTATAATCTAATTCCGTCTGGGAAAAAATATTCAGGAAATTATATCAATACAAAAAAATTGTAAAATATTTGGGTGCTTATTTGTATCAATAATACTTTTAAAAATATTATTGTTTCAAATGGCATGCCATAGTAAAATTTCATAAATGACAAATTGTAACATATACTATTTCAATATTATCCATGCTATAATTCGATAATTAATTAATTTTATAAATACAATTATATCAATACAAAAAAATTGTAAAATATTTGGGTGCTTATTTGTATCAATAATACTTTTAAAAATATTATTGTTTCAAATGGCATGCCATAGTAAAATTTCATAAATGACAAATTGTAACATATACTATTTCAATATTATCCATGCTATAATTCGATAATTAATTAATTTTATAACACAATTTTAATGATAAATTCAGTTTTATTTACAAAATATAATTTTTTTCCATTAGCTTGTATATCCTGATATTCTAGTGATCATATTCTCTTCGTCATGATAAATCGTTAAACATCGATTGCCTCTCTCAGTCAAAAGAAATAAATACAATGAAAAAACTGAAATACTATCACAGATAAGCTCTAAGCATTAACATCATGATACCATCAAATCAAATACTGTTGTCGATTAAGCAGAATCTAATCAACTGAATTTCTATCAGTATCAGCTATATTGGACACATAATATATCATTTACTTTCAAATGTAGATTAATGCTTATAAAAGTCTCGTCATAAGATTTTTTATGTACGAGACATTTCTTGTAAGAATTCCTATTTTATAATCTAATTCCGTCTGGGAGAAATTTCTAGATAATTCTATTTCGGTAAATTCTTTTCATAAACTTTCAAATTTTGAATGGAATAAAAGTTTAATGTAAATACTGATTTAATAATATTAAAAAAACATATCATAAAGCTACATTTAAAAATATAATTTAGTTTATGTACATAGTGTGTTTGTGCAAATATTTTCCAGAAATCAATAGTTTAATGCATAATTTTATGTTTTTAAAAAAGAATGTATTTAGATTGAAAAAGGGTATTCTATCTTAAAATGAGCTCAAACAGACAAATATAATTACATAAATGTTTAACTATATAATGTTACAATATATATATATATATATATATATATATATATATATATATATATATATATATATATATATATATATATATATATATATATATATATATATATATATATATATATATATATATATAATATATATATACATATATATATATACATCATATACAAATATATATATATATATATATATATATATATACATACATATATATATATATATATATATATATATATATATTCAGACTTCTCCCATATATATATAATATATATATATATATATATATATATATATATATATACAAGAGGAGAGAAGTGTCGTGTAGTCCTCGTTTTTATTTGAGTATTAACCTGTGATCAAATGATAGTGGGATTTTATTTTGATTGCGCTGTGTAAAAGTATTTTAGTACTAAATTTAACCACAGGTTCTGAGAAACTACAGACATAAGATATGAAAATAAACTAAAAGATAAATTAAAAGCATCTGAAACTAGCTTAATATAAAAAAGTAAATTTATTATAACATACAAACATCTATGTACACACAAACTGATTCTAATTTTCATAAAATATGCTTTATCAACACCTTCTAAATTAATTCTGACAATAATTTTTCAATACTTAAGTAATTATGTAAATATAAGAGAGAGGACCTAATCTCAATTTCAAAATGTATGTAAAAGGGAGTACCTTTGTGAGTTAACATGTTGTGCCCGGAACACTGCTGATTGAGGTCATTTCAGGATTGGGTATATATGGATCTTCCGTCGGTCTGGTCATGGGCTTCCTTCTGAGTGTTTGGGGTTGTACCGAAATATTTGATACAGGAACACTTCCGGGACTCTCTCCTTGTCTCGACTATCTAACACCTTCTGCCGGACTCTCTCCTAGTCTCGACTATCAAACATCTTCAAAAGTTTAGATTTTTCTTATTTTATTAATTTCATCCTTGTCCTCTCTTACTTCTTATAGTCCAATAGGGATAGTTGTAAGAATCTAATTGGTCTGCTTAAACCCCACCTTGAGACCGCCAACGTGGAAAACCTTATCCCTTCTAATTCGACACTGTCCCTTAGGTACTCATAAATAATCCCCAAAGGTACATTTTTATTTAATGTCAAGTACGGAGACGGAATTCTAATCTGGGACTGGGATCAGAACCCCGCCCGAGACCACCGAACAAGACAACAATATCCGTAGAATATAATTTTATGATTCTCTGTCTTTTAACAAAGATGCGATGAGGTCAGATTTAGATCCCGAGCATTTTACTTCTTGTATGAATGAATCAATTATATTACTGATCTAAATCGCCTCGTCATAAGAAGAGGGTGAACACTGCTGGCATCCGCTGCTTGCGAGATAGACATTTTTTGGAGCAACAACAGAAAAAGGAAAAGAGAAGCCATGTTTTTGCAGGGCTGACGCCGAATCCAGAGGAGTCTTCTTTATCAACAAATCGTATGTTGTATTCCAGTTGTATTTCTTAGGAATTTAATTATATAAAATTTAATCAAGACATATTTGTCAATGTGTTTTTAATGAGTTTTAATTTCTTCTTTATCAAACACTAGGCGGGCGTAACATTATTTTTACATGCATTTAAAAACTTTAATGAATAAATATTACTTTTTGAACTTATATCATAATACAACGTTTAAAATATTCATATTTAATGCAGAAAATAGATTTGTCATATGAAATCCTATTTCACTTTGATACCATAAGTAGTCATGATATTTCTCATTGTAAAACCATAGTATTTTTTTACTAAATAAATATCCCCGGAATGCCTCGTGCAATAATATATGAAATATTGAACGATAAAGAAACCGAAATTGCAGAAAATGCATTAGACTTACTTCTTTCGGAAAAAAAGCATTTCCCCATGCTATAAAAATGCATATCATCTTAGCGTTTTTCTCGTAGCATAAAGCGGAATTTGTCATTTGAATCTCACTAGAAAATGGAAGCATTAAAGAGTCAATTCCGATAAGTCTACTGTGACAAATCGCACAAGAGACAAAGATATTACTGGAGAGGCTTTATAAGTCGGGTTTATAATAATACTAGTAGACATTTACAGATTTTTTTCTTTAACATGTATAGATATGTTGTAATGTTGTTGAGTTATTCAGTAAATAAATATTTTAATAATTCAACCAGTAGTTTTCGGGAATTTTTTTTTAAATATTACCATTTTATTTCTTAATAGGTATTAAATACGTGCAATTTTTGGTTTTTGTAAGACAAAATAATTTTAAATAATATTACGGACTAACATTTAAACATAAAAAAGTTAATAATAAATGTAATTAATTTTTCTAACAAATAATTTTAAAAATCACTAACCGATCTGTGCCCATACTTTGGTCTTGATAACAGAGGATGTTAATTGGATGTTATAAAGTACAAATCACTAATTAGGATCCCTGGTTTAACGAGAACCCTGAATTAAGGAAGAACTAAAAATACTTGGTTAGTGTAAATCTGTAGGATCATAACTCGCTTTTAACGAAAGAACTCTGGCTATAGCTAGCAATCATTTTGATAAACAATTATCCTAAATGGATGTTATAAAGTACAACTCGCTAATTAGGATCCTTGATTTCACGAGAACCCAGAATTAAGGAAGAAATGGGAAATACTTGGTCAGTGTAAGTCTGTAGGATCATAACTCGGTTTTAACGAAATAACTCTTGCTGTAGCGAGCAATCATTTTGATAACCGAGGATTCTAAATGGATGTTATAGTTAGCATTTCGTTTATAATGAACACTATTTTAAAGATAACTTAGGCCTAAAGAAGAAATCAGAAGTAATTGGTTAGTATATATCTGTAGGATCAAAGCTGACTTTTAATGAAGAAACCCCGGCTCTAGCAAGCAATATTTTGGGGGAATAAAAAAAAATTCTATAGACTTCTTTCTCTTCTGCTTAGCAAAAACTTTCTTGGAAAATTCCTCATACATTCCTAAGACTTTTAAGTGCAAAGTTGGAGTTGAGTATTTTAGTACTAAGGAAAACTTTACGAAATAAAGGGTACAAATAGCGGTCAATGAATTTTCTCCAAAGACTAGAATAAATTATTTCAAAGAAAATTAATCAATTTAGTTTGTATTTTACAGATATAAATATAAAAGAAGAAAGTATACATAATATAGTAATTATGTATGTATTTCTATGATTTTCTTACAAACCCCCTTTTTTAATTACCAACACTCGATATGACTCCATGGGTTCACAAACAAGCAAGTTCGACTGCCTTTATTTCAATATTTATAATAGATTTTAATTTAGACTTCATATTTTTCTACATTTTAAATAGAAATTAGTACGTAAGATAAATTAAAATCAATTTTATTATGTAGGATATTGCATATATTTAATTCTATTAAAATACCATATTTTAACAAATATGTAAATGTACACATAAAAACGGTTAGGGAATTGTATTTTATGTTGAAATGAACTAAGTTTAAATAAAGTGTAACAAAAAATGTGTCTAATTAATAAGCCTGCAAGGAAATCATGTGTTGGGGACTTTAAATTTATATGTTGTTCCTAAAGATAACACATTTTAAACTATTTATTATTTTAATATTTTTATTTCACATATTATTTATATTATTGTGGTTCTAGAAAATTTAGAAAGATTCATCTTAACACAAATTTTCCATAACGTTGTTTAATTTTCTGAATACTTTGGTTAATTTAGAGACTTTTAAGTTATAGCACATAAACTATAACTTCTGTAATCTTAACCTCTATAATGCTTGCATAAATGTCAAATGTAATTTTCTAAAATAAATAATAAGTGTATTATCAATTCTAATAACTTTAGTAATAAAACTTGAAAGAAAAATGTATTGCAAACTAATAATAAAAGAAATTTAAAGACCAGGAATTGAAATCGGGCAAACACTTAAAACGTATGCATTTTTCCACTCAGCCATATTCGCACGTGCAAAAGGTTAAAGAAAGAAGATAAGTACAGTTCAATCCATGGATTCAAGTCATTATATTTTTTATTTATTTCAATCGTGTTTACGTCAATACATATTAGCCAAAAAGAAACACAAAAAAAATTCCCCCTTTTCTTTTCCTTTTACAGAACGTCTAAATTATTGCTATTCATCCCAACTTCCTCAACTATTCATCAAAACTAACGAAAGTTTAGACAAATTTTTAATAATTCTTACAATTTTTCCAGAATTCGTAAACGTAAATGAATGTATTCACAATCACATATTTTTAAAAACTAATTCTGGCTGTATGCTAATTATGAAGTGAAAGCAGCTAATAAATTACAGTTTCAATTACTTAAAGATCAGATTTCTAATACAAATAAGAATTTACGAAGGTTTATTTTTATACATAAATCTACAGTTTTTTAATGAGCAAGATTGTTTAGAGTTAATTAATATGACTTCAATAAAAGAATATAATTTTAAAGTATATTTTTAGCATTGACTAAAATATATTTTATTTTAATTTTAGGAATCGAATATTTGAACTGAGAAATTTCTTATTAATTAAAAGAATTATTTTTAAAGGTAGACACGATTTAAAAGCATGTAAGCTAAGTATTTTTAATAAATATTAATTAGGTCTGAACATATCTATTGTTCTAGATACATTCATACTTAATTGTTCATATAAAGAAAACTTTTCCTGTTTGAGAATATTTATTCTTTTTTCTTTTTAAAAACTATAATAAAACTACTATAATGAATAATACAATATAAAATATCACTTCATAGAATGATTATAATTGTTTTCATTTATAGATACAATAATTGTACTTATTTCCAAACTACTTAAGAAATCATTTTTAATTACTCTATGTTTGTTATAAATTATTGTTTCATGTTTCTGTATTATTTATGTACATCAGACTTATAACGGAAATTTATAACATTTATTTATATTTTTCATGCTTATTTACAGAAATATTTAGTCAATGTTTTTATGAAGAAAATACAAAATTACATAATTATCTAAAATTGATAATGAAATTTTGTCTGAAATAATTTCAAAAACCCTAGTTCTTAGTTTCTATATTAATCAAGTAAATTTAAACTATTTATAATTAAGGAAATTGATTAGCAAATGTTTAAAAGCTTATTAATTCCCTTATAAAAGCCCTTTCATAATCGAAATAGGTTTCAAAGGAAGAAGACTTCACCTGTAATATAAGCATTACGCAGGTAATATCAAATATATTACAAACCGTAAAACAGATGCTAGATAGTATCGTAATTTCACTGTGTTTGCAATTTAAGAAGTCGAAATGCCGAAACGCTAGCGTAATTAATCACATTGAGAATATTTATTGTGTCCTACATAGGGAATTGTCGCGTATATTCGTAAGCTTAAGTCGAGATGTCGGTTGTTTACTTATCTAGACGGTACTAATGTTTTGACACTGATTACATAAAACAGCACCCGGTTAGACTGTAAAATCGAAAAACATCTTGCTTCTATTAGGCAAAAGCATATTTTAGATCTAAAGGCCTTATCACAAGTTAACATGAAGGAGTTGTAAAAGCAGCATATACAGTTTACGATTCCTTTTCCTGTTGCAAAATATGCGGATTCATTTTATGGTCGTATGGTATTTTATGATACATACGGTATATTCATCTTATGGTTATGCGGTTCACTGTGTTTACAATTTAAGAAGTTGAAATGCCGAAACACTAGCATAATTAATCACAATGAGTGATATTTATTGAGTATTATCCTGCATAGGGGATTGTCACGTATATTCGTAATCTTCTGTAGAGATAGGCTGTTTAATTATCTAGCAGATACTAACTTTTTGATACTGATTGCATAAACCAGCATCGATCAGTCTAAACAATAGAAAAACATCTTGCTTGTATTTTAAATCTAAAGGCTTTATCACAGGTCAACAAGTACGTGTTGTAAAAACAGCATATTTCTTTTAAGACTCATTTTCATGTTGCAAAATATGCGGTTTCATCTTATGGTAAACTTTTCAATCCATTAAAAACATTATCATAAATCAACCTGAATTAAAGTAAATCGGTTGGCTTTTTTAGCTATATTATAAAAATCTGCACATCATTTAATAATACAAGAAATCCTAAATTGACATTTGCATAAGTCCTTGAAACTAATGGCTTAGAGAAAACATTTGGTCTTAGATAAATGTTCGTAAATTTCCCGTACCCAGCTGCTTTAATTGTCTACAAACATGAGAAACATATTTGTTAATTTTCAATTTATTTACACTAAAATATTTCAAATCTTCTAAAATGGTAATAAAAATTTGTTTTAGTAATTGTAACAAATGCTATTTAGTAATTCATAAAACTTTAGTAAATTTCAGTGTAGTATCCTATATCGTTTATTCATTTTAGCCAAAATTGTGAAAACCATAGGGCTTAAAACTTTAAAAATTAGTTCATTACATGTTCCAATAACACGTTGGTTTCTTTGATTTAAACATGACGAAGTACTTTCTCAAATAATTTCTTTTTAAATTTAAGAATGTAAAATATTAAATTTAAGATTTTGCATACTCTGTAAGACTTTTCGAATCCCTTAAATGAAATAAATTAGAAGAATTAATAGGTAATTCTTAAAAACATATTTATTCGCTTAAAAAACCACTTCGGAAAGAAAACAGGTTACAGAAAAAACGTCATCTATAATACAGACAGTGCATAAGAAATCTCAATATATTACAAACCCGCAAAAGAGATTCTAGACAGTTACGTAATTTCACTGTGTTTACAATTTAAGACTTCGAAATGCTGAAACACCAACATAGTTAATCATAATGACAAATATTTATTGCATATTATCCAGCTGAGAGAATTATCACGTATATTTGTAAGCTTCTGTTGAGATCAGTTGTTTACTTACTCAGACGGTACTTGCTTTTTGACACTGATTACATAAACCAGCACTCAATTAGTCTGTAGAA
Organism: Pardosa pseudoannulata; assembly: GCA_032207245.1. Taxonomy (NCBI): domain Eukaryota; kingdom Metazoa; phylum Arthropoda; class Arachnida; order Araneae; family Lycosidae; genus Pardosa; species Pardosa pseudoannulata. The sequence goes on from CM063501.1 coordinate 174,974,882, forward strand.
TCGGAGAACCTCTTGACTTTATGGAAGGAACGTATATTTTAAATCTTACATTGATAATTCAGCGTAATTGAGGGATCTTAGATATGTGTTCATCAATATCTCTTACTTAGTGGCGATGGTTATATACAAATATGTGTGTTAATTAATATCATACCTTCACAAAAATATTTTCCAATCTCTTAAAAATGTAATAATATGTCTTTAGTAATTCATATAATACTTAGTAAACTTCACTGTAATACTCCGTAGCGTTATTTATCCTTTTACGCCAAATGAATGAAAATTTAAGGGTTTAAAACTTCATCGAATTTTAATTGTGTTTTCATATTGCATGCCATTTTCTTTTACTCAAACATGAGAAGTATTATCTTAAATAAGCTTTTTAAATTTAAAAATATAAAATATTAAAATAAGATTTTTCATACGCTGTAAGACTTTTCATGTCCCGTAAATGATGTAAAATAGAATAATTAATACCAAATGTTCAAAAGCATAGTTATTCCCTAAAAAAAACACTTCGGAAACAAAACATTTTACAGGAAAAAAAATTCATCTATAATACATACAGTGCATAAGAAATCTCAAATATATTACAAGCCGTAAAAGTTATTCTAGACAGTTTCGGAATTTCACTGTGTTTACAATTAAAGACGTCGAAATGCTGGAACACCAGCATAGTTAATTATAATGACAAATATTTATTGCGCATTATCCAGCTTAGTAAATTGTCGCGTATGTTTGTAAGCTTCTGTCGAGATCAGTTGTTTACTTATTCAAACGACACAAGCTTTTTGGCACTGATTACATAAATCAGCACTTGATTAGTCAGTAGAATCGGAAAATCTCTTGACTTTATGGAAGAAACGCATATTATTAATATTACATAGAAAATTCAGAGTAATTGCGTAATCGTAGATAAGTGTTCACCAATATCTTTTACTTAGTGGCGCTGGTTATTTACAAATATATGTGTTAATGTTTAGAATACCTGCACGAAAATGTTTTCCAGTCTCCTAAAATTGTAATAAATAGTCTTTAGTAATTTATATAATACTTAGTAAACTTCACTGTAACACCCTATAGCGTATGATTATCGATTCAGCCAAATGAATGAAAATTAAAGGGTTTAAAACTTCAGTAAATTTTAATTGTGTGTCAGATTGCATGTCATTTTCCTTCACTTAAACATGTTGAAGTACTTTCTTAAGAAACCTTGTTAAATGTAAAAATATTGCCACACAACACGCGAGCTCAGCCGCCGAATGGTCAGAGCATGAGATCCAGACCCAAAGTTTGTGGGTTAGTTGCTCGCTATGGCGGTTGAGCCAAAGTATGGATTGTTCACTTTAAAATGTTATGTTCTGTAACATTCTGGATCTTTCTTTATTATGTAAATTAGTTATTTCTCGAATATTCTGTTTTGGAGTAAAAACTGATACCAACTAGGTGTAGGCAACTTCTCGAACTTGTAAGTTGCGAGTTACTACTTTCCTTCAATAAATAGAATCTTCGTGACAATATAAAATATTAAATTTATAATTTTTCATACTATGTAAAACAATTTAGATACCATAAATAATATAAATTTGAAGAAATAATAGAAAATACTTAAAAACATATTAATTCCCTTAAAAAAACCTCGAAACCAAAATAGGTTACAGAAAAAAGAATTTCATCTGTAATGCACAGTGCATATACAATCTCAAATGCATTACAAACGTAAAAGAGATAATAGACAGTTACGTAATTACACTGCGTTTAGAATGTAAGACGTCGAAACGCCGAAACACCAGAATAGTTAATCACAGTGACAAATATTTATTGCGTATTATCCAGCTTAGTGAATTGTCGCGCATGTTTGTAAGCTTCTGTCGAGACCAGTTGTTTACTTATTCAGACTACACTAGCTGGTTACATAAACCAGCACTCGATTAGTCTGTGGAATAGGAAAAACTCCTGGCTGTATGGGAGAAACACATATTTTAAATCTTAGATTGATTTCAGCGGAGTTGCGTGATCGTTCACTAATATTTCTTAGTTAGTAGCAATGGTTGTTTAGAAATATATGTGTTAATGGTTAGCATACCTTCACAAAAACATTTTCCAATCTCCTAAAATTGTAATAAATATAATTTAGTAATTCATATAATAATTAGTAAACTTCACTCTAACATCCCATAGCATATTGTTATTATTTTAAGCCAATTGAATAAAAATTAAAGGGTTTAAACATTCCACAAATTTTAATTACGCGTTCAGATTGCATGTCATTTTCTTTCAATTAAACATGATGAAGTATTTTCTTTAAACATTTTTTTATATTTAAAAATATAAAATATTGAATTTAAGATTTTTCATACTTTGTAAGACAATTCAGAGCTCGTAAATGATATAAATTAGAAGAATTAATAGCAAATGCTTAAAAGAATATTTATTCCCTTAAAAAAAACCACTTCGGAAACAAAACAGGCTACAGAAAAAAAACCTTCATCTATAATACATAGAGTGCATAAGGAATCTCAAATATATTACAAACCGTAAGAGAGATTCTAGACAGTTACGTAATTTCACTGTGTTTACAATTTAAGACGTCGAAATGCTGAAACACCAAAATAGTTAATCACAGTGACAAATATTTATTGCGTATTATCCAGCTTAGAGAATTGTCGAGTATGTTTGTAAGCTTCTGTCGAGATCAGTTGTTTACTTATTCAGACTGCACTAGCGGATTACATAATCCAGCACTCGATTAGTCTGTAGAATCGGAAAAACTCTTGGCTTTATTGGAGAAACGCATATTTTAAATCTTAGATTGATAATTCAATATATATATATATATATATAATACGGGTTTAGTTCATCACAAAAGTAAAAGAATCCACATTTGCTGGGGTGCAGCTGGGGTGCATTCGTAAGTAATTTAGAATAGAAAATAAAGAACATAATTTTGTAAAAGAGGAATACAGTTTATACAACATTTCGCAGACGCTTATTCTAATATAATTTATAGTTGTGTGAGTTAGTCAACCAAAGTTCTTAATGATTAACCACATGAGGGATACATGTCACATTTGATAAGTGTCACCAACTTACATATAAGAAGAGCGAAAATCAGCAACAATTAATGTTTGGTGTACTTCGTACTCACCAAAGATATAAAAAGAAAAAAAAAAAAAAGATATTCTCTCAGGTTTTTCTTAAAATGATAGAATCACTTGAAAATTATTTAAGATACACTTATAATTACCCGGCGAGTCATTGACTCCACAAGGTGCTGGTAGGCATTCCGAAGTAAAACAAGCTTACCAAGCTCTCACCAACACGACCTACAATTTCCACATATTGCGAAAGATAACACGATATTTGGTTTTTCAGGTGGGACTAAATGTTCTATATCAGATGAATTTGGAGGGCAATATATGAAAAGTCACCAGAATGTTCCTCAAACCACACTCTGATGATTAGACCCTTATGAAATGGTACATTATCCTGTTGGTAAACTCCATACCCGATCAGAAATTCTGTTGTAATGAGTGGATGAACCTGGTCTGAAATTTTGTTCACTTAGCGCGCAGATATGAGGGATTGTTCTATACTAATAATGAGTCGCAATGTGCTCCATAAATACATTGCCCAACACATAATACACACTCCACCTGCTAGTATCCGTCCAATTGCTCATCCAGAAGCATGTGTTTCCTTTGAAAATCGGCTTATTCGTATTCGCATGTCGATAGAGAAAACGTGATTCGTCAGACCATACAACTTTCTATGATCCTTCTAATGTCCAATGCCAGTGTTTCTTGGTCCATTGACGACACAGCTGCAAATGACAGGTCGTCAGTGCAGGGACATTCTTCGGCCTCCAGATCCATAGACCCATACGCAGCAACTTACGCTGCACAATATATTGAAAACTACTGTATGGGTCACCACTATTGCCGTTAGTGGCAATTACGACTGTTGTAATTTTTCGGTTAATTCGAACAATACTTAGAAATTTTTCTTTTCTCCTCTGGAATCAATGCCATGTGATCCACAATGGCCGGCGACTTATTGATGGCGACTTTATGTTCTCACACCAACTGCACGTGACAAACACACAAAAAGGAGCAGAAAACGTTCTCGGCAATGATCCAGTTTGACAGCCAACTTAGCCTGCTTAATCATCAAAATATTTAACTCCAAAGACCCACTAATGCAGTACATCCAACTCCAAATTCACTCTTTATTAAAACCTAAATATAACATTAAATTAACCTGGATAAAAGCTCATGGAAGGAAACGAAAAAGCGGACACACTAGCTAAAGAAGCCACAAGAAACCCACTAACTGACACCAACCTACTTCCGATCCCCCACTCACACATTAAAATGCATTTTTCAAAAAAACTACACAACTTGTGGCAGCTAGAATGGGAGAATGATACGCCGTGTAGGCACCGGTTTGAGTTCCTGCCAAAATGTTCTAGCAAAAGACTGGCTCCTCACCTGTAGTAAACATTCTATTGACGGGACAAGGCCGATTCCCGGCTTACCTTACAAAGTTTTATCTAGCACCCCAGGCCCAGTGTGTTTGGGGAGAGGAGGGAACGGCAATGCACTATTGCTGCTAATCCCCTCACACCCAGTTAATGCACGCAAGGCCATTAACACCAGGCCCCCGTTAGTCTGATAGCAGAGGAGATGAACAGCAAGGTTTTGGCCAGGAAGGAAACGACCCTTGTAATTTGGTTAAAGGAAAACCAAAACGTTGTAATGGCACCATGATTGTATATCAGACAACGTAAATAAGTGTTTCATCTGTTGGAACCAGTGTAATTGGAAAGAGGATGTTAGCAATGTTTCTCCATAAGCAATGTTCTTTCTTGAAATATTTAGTCCTTCTAAAATTAATGTAAACAAATGGTCATTCAAGAATAGGAGCACGTAGGAGGCTACAGAATGGACAATACTCTTGCGAGAGCCTCCATCCCCCAAAGCACTACTCACTGTATTCCCAATAGGCTTGTAAGTGGGATCATTCCCAGATTGAGTGGCCTATTATAGTTTGTGTTATTTTTATTTCTACTTTTATTATTATTATTATTATTGTTATTATTCTTTTTTATATTATTATTATTATTATTCACTCATAATATTTTCTCTTTTTTTATGCAAATTGAAATTTTTATTACTTATTTGTAAATAAAGGTAATTCCTATCGTTAGTCATATGCTGGGTGATTTGTATTCCCGAGTATGCGCCCAATGCCTACACCACCAGTACGAGAGATTGGCTACAACCCGCAATTTGTTACATGTTACATGATATCATGATTTCTGCTGCCGATACAGAAGTATTTGACCTTTTTCAAAGTCCGATAAATTTACTGCTTTTCCCGTTATATAGCTAATAGGGCTATGTTTGGTTGGTCGCTAAATCAGCTTTATAACACCAACATCAACCACGCTTACACAGTGTTTTTGTTCCTATATGAAACCATTTTTATAAATGGAGGGTGGTCATAACGTAATGACTCTCCGATATATATATATATATATATATATATACATATATATATATATATATATATATATATATATATATATATGTATATATATACAGATATATATGTACATATATATACAGATATATATGTATATATATACATATACATATATACAAATATATATACATACATATATATATATATGTATATATATATATATATATATATATATATATATATATATATATATATATATATATATATATATATATATATATATATATATATATGTATATATATATATATATATATATATATATATATATATATATATATGTATGTATGTATATATATGTATATATATATATATATATATGTATATATATATATATATATATATATATATATATATATATATATATATATATATATATATATATATATATACATACATATATATATATACATATATATATATATATATATATATATATATATATACGAAGCATAAAAGAAGCACACTGATGATTCTCTAATTTTACTTTTAAATTAATGAATGAACAGAAGTTTTCATGTAGCATATACAGCAATGCATTCAATTTAGATCACTGCTTGCATTTAAAAGATAATACACATTACAAAATTCGAAGTATTCAAGAATAATCAGAATATTTTGGTTTAAATTTGCAATGCATTTTTTTCATTGTCATCATTTTTTCAAAGATAAAGCTAAACAAAAAGCTAGCACAACGCAACCTAAGAAATCATTGTTAGAATAGTGGGCAAATTTTACTTTGAAACTTTTATATGTTTAATAAGACATTAGGTAGAGTTTGCGGACGAAGCAGAAAATCTAAATACTTTAGTTACATTTACGTTGTGAAAAGTGATTCTCTTTTCATAAAAGCTTTGAAATTTCCTGACACAAACATTTTGTGTTGAAAGGAAATTGCCGTAACTGTTAGAGTGGCAGTTAAAAGTTTAACCGAAAATAGGACACTTAACAGTATGGCATGATGTATTAATATGAAAATGTGTGTAAAATTCGTAATATAACAGCCAAAAACAATTTACATTTTCTTATCACTTTTAATGAAAATAAAAATAAATTTATGGACTAAAAGAAAATATATATTTTTATTTATTTTAATGTTCTGTTTAGAAAAGACCATTGATAATGAAAAACATAGCCTAAAAATATAGCTAAAATAAATCTAAAAATAAATCTAAATATTCTTTATCAAATATTTCAATGAATAATAATAATTTAAAATGTGAAATAACAAACCAAAAATATACTTTTAATTTTTAACTTTTAATTTACAAAATATAGAAGAATTTTACGTAGTATATACAAAATATGTTTATCCTTGCATGCAGAATTTATACATCAATGGTTTTTAAATTAAAGTTAAAAATTTACTTCACAATGGTAAAGATATTTCTGGGTTTAATTGAGTAGGGCTTTTTTTTCATTTGGTGAAAAGATTTAAAAACATGTTTGAAGAAATAGGGAAGATATCATGCATGTAAACATATGAAAAATGTAGAAAGAAACAGATGTATGTCCAAATAGAGCTCTTTACCTTGAATACATCTTGGTGCTTTTAGTGGATTTTCAAATTCGCAAATTTTGTCAACTTTAAGTAGCACTTTTTTCACGTAATAGATGAAAAAAATCATACCTGAGTGTGCAATAATTTGATTTAAAAAATAGACATAATAACATTTTCTTATATATAT
>CM063501.1:174984614-175042114 GCA_032207245.1 Pardosa pseudoannulata
TAACTGTATCGCTAATTTTTCGTTATATATTTTATTATGGAAAATGAAGACATTATACAAATACAGGTGTATTGGATGTTATGATAGTCATAATTACAAAATTCCAATCTTATACTGTTAATCGTATTTGAATTATCGAGATATGTACATACATATCTACAGACGTCAAGGAAGAAAAAACAGTAAAGATATTTTCCGGTATAATAAAAATGTATTTTTAATATTTCAGAGTTAAAGTACCCTTGTATGTTACATAACGGTGAATATTCTCACAAAAGTTTAAGTCTTAGTCAAATTGAGTATTTACGTTAAAATAGGAACACTAAATTTTTTCACAATAACAATAGTTTGTTAAATTATTTCTATAGTTTTCAAAAGCAGACATGTGGAGCTATAAAGAAACCTATTTGTAGAAGAATTGATAATTAAAACTTTTTAAACAATTAAAAACTTATCTTGAAATATGAATACCGCTAGTGACATATTCAGTTTTCGACGATATTAATTAAAACTGGTTAGTTTTTAACTTTAGGCATTAGTGAATTTAAATATTTGCCACTTTTTGATAAAAAATGGACATTTCAATGTTATTAAATTTCATTTCAGCACTAATAAAAACGAATAAATATATATATAAACATAATGATGGGTATAATTATTAAAAACAGCATAGTAGAAATATAAGTATATATAACTCAAAATGATGTTAAAAAAACAAATAAACTTGTATTTTTTTATAGTTTAAACATTTTCTTTTCTTTAATAGCTGACATTTCCTTCATAAATTTTACAATGAATTGTTTTTCCGTATACAGGTTACATCTTATTACTTCTACAAGATATCAGAGTGGGTGATAGACTTCATCAAGTGGAATTATTAATAGGGAAAATTGCGATACATTCCACTTTATTGGACAGAAAATAGTATGGAGGGATACTGTTAAGCATAAACAAGTTACCCCTATGATGTCACTTTATTTCTACTTACGTAGCATATCTCAAAAGCAAGACTATGAAACATTTAACATATGTGAATTTCCAGTAAGATGATATATATTTGTTCTTAGTAAGTTTCGTTGAACACGATAACCCGACATAGCTACAAAATGATCTAAAAGTATTTTTCTGTTCAAAACGGTAACAGAAATACTTGCAGGGTGTGCCTAATTCATTCAAGGCTATTTCAAAATATGTATTTATAGAATCTCCAACCGATTATTCCCATCAAAGATCATGAACTTAAATTCAGCCTAACGAGAAATCATTAATTTTAGAAATCAGATTGCTCAGAAATTTTGAAACCGATGCAATGGATATATTATAACCTGAATGTCCATTTCCGGGTAAAGTAATTGACTACGTTGAAATCATAATTTAACATATTATGTGCGTGACACGTACTAATACATTTTCTGACGATTAAAACTTGAGATCGGGACACGTTCTAGTACAGGTTAGTCTAACAACATGATTCGTTTCTGAGTACAAAAATAACAGTATATACAGTAAAACGAAGCCGAATGTTCTTGACTACTACATAGATTCTGGAAAAATTTAGATAAATGAAAACTAGTTTTTACATCAGTCGATGTGGAACCACAGAAAGGGAAGGTTGATTAAAAAAAATCAATTGAGATTTAAAATTAAATTTTTATTTATCCTTGCGAAAATGATATTATATATATATATATATATATATATATATATATATATATATATATATTTGTTTATTTGTCTATTTATATATTTGTTTATATATTTCAATATAAAATACGAAAAGTTGTTTAAAAAATTAAATAATTTTCGATCTATTGAGATTTAATTGAAAAACTAAATTTATGCTCAAAACGCCCGCTCCCGGTACAGTACTGCTGAATAATGTACCCAAACACAATGTGTTAATAGACTCACAGAAAAACTTAGATCTCTTTAAATTTATCCTTTTATACCAACGTATATATGCAATTAGGAGTTTGGCAAAGGATATGTGATAAACGTACATGGACGGTGCACACAAGCAAACATCTCTTAGAATGGCCAATAAAATAAATATTAAATTTGTTACTATATGCTTAAAAAAGAATTTGCTGAAACTGTTAGTGAGAAAATTTATTTATCTTTCCACTTTTTTTCACCTGTCTGTAACAGTTGTTGTACATCAGTCATTTCTTAATGAATACTCTACATATTTTGTTAAGAGAACAAAGAAATACCGAAATTATAGATTTTGATTATAATTGTTTTTTGTTCTGAAAAAAATGAAGTTAGGTAATGCTTTATTATTAAAAAACTAGTATATAGATCATCATGTGACGGGATCAGTAAAAAACTTTACTGACCGTATGTTAGTTGCTAACTTTAAGTTAACTTACATAAGATATATAACTTAAACGCTAGATATTATTTAATACGTGAAATAGATTCCTAGAGTTTTATGAAAAGATTTTTTTACCGGTGATAAAATTTTCATTGCAACAAAAAATAATCGATGATTCAATTTAAAATTATCACATATGAACCTAATCTATTATAAAAATGTAAATATAAAAGAAAATTATTTACGTAATACCTTGGCTGTATGACTTATGCCGGGTCAACTAAGGAATTTCTCTTACGTAATACCTAAGTTCAGTGATGAAACGTATGAAAATAATGCAGACAATATTTAAATATATTAAAATAAGGAATGATTAAATGAGATGGTTAAAGGAATGAAGTCATAATGTTAAAAAAAAATGTTATTTTTACCTATTTATTAAGTAATAAATTGATACATTTAATCGCCTACTCAGAACTAGAGTAAGTAGGACTTGAAATAATGGCATTAAACGCTCGAAAAGTGGGAAGGGTTGGATTTCGAACGTTTTAAAGACGACAATATTTTTCGTTGTGATGTGAAGCATATTTATACAAATTTATTGTAGAATCAAATCGATAGTTTAGGAGAAGATAAACTTTACTCGCTTTGAATTTTGCTAACCCTAACTCATCCAATATGGATGCAGGGCATTCTAGGTCAAACTGCTTCATAAATTCGAGGACAAGCGCACAGATAATTTAGGTTATTATATAGGGGATATTTCTCGAATACCTACATTATTTTACTGTACTGAACCTGTTTTTTTTTGTTATAAACAACTTCTTTAAACTTTTAGAATAAAATTTTATAACTTGATGATTGCACTGAATTCTTGATTTTGAAATTCTCCATCTGCATTGCTTTTATATATATTTTATTTAAAAATTTGGAGATTTTCTATTTATGAATTTGTTATTAGACTGGGTATGCATCTTAAAATCGTAAAATAATTAAGTTACAGAAAATTTAATACGTAAAACGACGAAAACTGTTGCTAAAATGTTGTAAAATTGTAAATAACTGTCTTATGTTATTAGATTTCAAAGCAAGTGGAAATCGCTACCCAGTTATGTTCCTATATAAATTCTAAAGACAAAATGAAATTATAAAAGCAATTAGTTAGCATGCTGTGCACTTGTTAGATGTTAATTCTTATCAAATAGTTTCATGTTTAAGTCACAAATTCTTTTCTAACAGATTTTGGTATCTGATATGTTTCATGTACAATATTATATATTCTTTGTATAAAATATATGAGTAAAATTAAAAACTTTAATGTTTAAGTTCATTGTCCCTTGGCTTCTTAAAATATATACTGACTTGCTATATATTAAGCAAATTAAAAAGGAAATTTTATTTTATAAAATTTTAGAGAGTCAAAATTCGAAACAGGAATCCGATTTGTAATAAAACGTAAAATAAGTTATAATCTTGACACCAAATTATACTGTATGCCTACCTCTTTAGATAGGATAAATAGCAATTAAAAAGTAATGTGAAACTACAGAATTGACAAATATTTTTTTATCTGTAATAAATAATAAAACAGGGAGAGAGAAATAAGGAATTTTATAGCTTTTGTTTCATAGTATACATAATTTAATAATCGTAACACATTGTGTGCGGGTACATTTCGCAGCGGAATTGTACCGGGAGCGGGTTTTTGAGCTCAAATTTAGTTATTCAGTTATATCTCGATAGATCGAAAGTTATTTAATTTTTTAACCAACTGTTCGTATTTTATATTGAAATATATAAACTAATATATAAATAAAAACATATAAATAACAACCATAAGATTTTTGTAAACAAAAAATATATTTCTTAGTAAATAAATTTATAATAGTATCGTAATCATGCAAAATCAAATAGAAATAGGAGTATATAGTTTTTATTTTTCGACATGTTATACATAAATATTTTTACATTATAAAACAATGAAAAGAGCAATCATAAAACTAATAATGTAAAAACTAGTTTTTATTTATCTAAATTTTTCCAGGATCTATGTAGTAGAGAAGAGCATTCGGCTTCGTTTCCCTGTACATATCGTTATTTTTGTACCCACAAACAAACATGTTGTTACACTAACCCGTACTAGTACGTGCCTCCGGCTCAAGTATCGATCGTCAGAAAACTTACTAGTACGTGTCACAAGCTCAAGTATCAATCCTGAGAAACGTACTAGTACGTGTCCCAAACACAATGTGCAAATAAATATAAGATCCATATACATTTTTTATGCTTCTTCATTATTTATTATTATTTTTTATTCTTTCCTATATTGTTTAATGTGCATTATAGGGAGCTGTCCTATAATAGTCAGGTTTATGTACATTGGGCTATTTTGTGTATCTGCAAGTAATACATGGTGATAGGGAACTATCAAATATTTTATTGCCAGTAGGCGAGCCCAGAACAAGCCCTGTATGCAAAATGCACAAACATTAAGTAAGGTGTCATTTTACTCAGTTTTGTTTATTATTATTATCATATAACATGAAAATCAAATCTGTCTGTGCATAAAATTCAACAAAAATGGCACAGTTATCCAAGAAAATCAAGCAAATCAAATAAGAGATACAAAAATGCTGTTGACTTTGGTGCCAATCTGCATCGCTTCAATCAATACAGTTTGTCCGTGGAATTCCTAATAAATGTTATTACTAAGAAGAACAAAATTGTTGAATCAAATCACACAACTGAGTGATATATAACTTGACTTAAATTTGTTCAACGCTGGAGTCAGTACTGCTTGTTCTAAACAAGAAATACAAGTAGATTGGGCAAGGAATGTCCCAATAAGAATTGTTTTGTTTGTTTTTCACATTTTCAACAGCAAATTTATATTTTTACGTTATGTACTTTTAAACATTTTTAGATACATACTAACATCTCAAAAATGTTTTCCAAATCAACACAGGGTAACAGCAACTGGGCTTAAGTATTGAATATTTGACAAATCTTCATTTAATTTGACAAAATGATCATTTGACTCCATTTATCATTTGACAAAAATCTTCATTTATTTGACGAATGTAAAAATAGGAATCAAGTAGAATATTTTAATACTCCATAACTTTATAATTAATATAATCAATACCTCAAAAGGCTATTCAGTTGTTACAAATGTTTAACATATTTTACAACACTTATGGATTTTGTAATAATTTACAGTTTTCCAGATGTAATTATAATCGTCATATATTTCGAAAATTTGTGACAATTTACTTGAAGAGTATAAATAAAAATTAGATTAAATTAATACAATTTTGTTTAATTTATAAAAAATTATTTAACATAATTTGTACGTTCAACAATGACTTAACCAGATTTTGTTTTTGTCAAGGGTTCAAAACTCTTAATCCAAGCAGTCATTTTTAAACTTCATAAAAAAATTATTGCACACACACACATATATAATATACATAAATACATATATAAACCATATACATCCATCCCTAAGTTTGCTTTCATATATAAATATGTCCCAACTCGAATTAATAATGCTGTACGTAATTCTATTCAATCTTTAAAAATGCATTGGAAGCCTAGTTATTCCTTTAAATTTACGTTCCAATCTACTAGGTTACCCAGTAAAAGTACCTGGTAAATACTGGAGCTTTTTAATTTACACTGCAGTATTTACTAGATAATTATAAGCTAAAATATTTTTATATTTTTAACTATTAAAATAAAAATATATAGAAATAGGAATTATATCATATTCTTTTATTTTTCTTTACAATCTCACATACCTTGTTTGATAAAGGAACTCGTAAACATAATGGAATAATCTGAAATCTATTAGCTACCTTTATTAAATTGAGAAATTAATTGTTTTAACCCATATTGTACTACACCAACTAAATATTTTTGTAAGTTAATAAAACTTCATCCATATCATTAATATGGTGTAATTAAGCATATAAAGCCAAACTTTTGGAAAAATATTTTTAATTTTTTAAGTAATTAGCTGTCTTATAAATAGGACAACGGTCCAATACACTACTAAAATTTAACCAATATCACTTTCATTTCATTAGGCTGATTCATATATGAAATTTGTGGAAATAGTAAATGCAAAGTTCAACATTACATTTTAAAGGCACTTTTGTTGGTCTTTTCTTGCAGTCTCTGAACTGTGATAATAAAAAAAGGATATCCATTGTACGATGCTAACATCCATAATTTGTATCCAAATTTTATGGGTTTATTTTTCATGAACATCTTGCAAATGTGCCTTCCTAAATATCTTACCATTCTTTCATCGATGGTGAGATTTTCAGAAAATATACCAAATTGCTTCAAGGTTATGTTGATTTTGTCATAAAGAGGTCGAATTTTATAACAACGATCGTGTGGATCAGTTGAATAATTATCGTTAAAGTGAATAAAGGGCTTGGTGTCATTACACCGTTTACTGGACACATCGATACTCATTAATGTAGGTGCAGTGACTGGAGTATTTTCCCAGTACATTTTTTCGAGTGGTAACTAATAATACCTACTAAAGAAATTTACACCTCGAAATTGCTTGAGTTCTGTTTCTGCAATGCTCCAGACAACTTTTTGAAAGATATATCCGCTTTTACAGTTTTATATGCGGATATGCACCAAAAGTAATGCTGAATTGGTCAACTACTTGTGATTAGTTTTAATTGAAGAAATGTTTTTACTCTTTTTCATGGTTAGAAAGGGTCTTTCAACACATTAGGTAGAAACTAGTTATGTACAGAAATTTTAAAAGTTTTAATTTTTTTTAATACAAAAGAAAGTAATTTGGGAAGGGTCCAGAACCCCCCCGACCCCTTGACTCCTCCTTCCCTATAAATATGCCTTGATTTTTAATAAGGCTTCTTTTGAAACAATTAATAATAAACACTTCTGCTTACACTTTTAAGATGTTACTTTGATTTTACAAAAGCATTATCCTAAATATACTACAAAGAATATGTTAAATTTTTAATCAGATTAGTCAAAAACAAATTAATTGATTTTGAAACCCATTGTTCGTTTAAATGGACCGTAGACGTTAGTAAACATTTTTGCAAAAAGTCAGCTTAAAGTTATGAAAATTTGTATATTGATTTATGACTAAAACATTTAAACAAAAGTCAGATTACAAAGATTACAATGTACACAATTAAATATATTGGAATACTTTGTCGATTTTTAATTATTTTTATTATTACTTAAAAATATTTTTATTAAACTTGTGTATTATTTTATGGATCAATTCAATAGTTAATTAACAGAAAATTATTTTTACGTCTGTCCGTAAAATTTTAAATAAAATTTCAGACGTTCCCAACTGAAAAAGAATATTAACTTACAAAATAAAAAGTGAAATAACATTGAAAACCCAGTTTTATTTTAATATACTATATATCTGTAGTATCCGTCAAACATTTTGTAGGGATCTATGAAAAATGTAATCACAAGGAGGATTTTATAATTTAATAAAAAATTAATTATTAGAGAATATTATTTGATTTTAATAGAAACATTAAATACTTTTAATTTAATCCTTCAATTTATGTGTATAAACATTTATCTTTCTAACATAATAATTTATAAAAACACATTTTAATGGTCATTATTCCTTTATAAAACTTTCAACTGTTTATCTGATAAAATGAATCAACATCGTTCAATCCTTGCTGCCAAAATTGTTATGATAATTCTCAGAATAAACTGAAATTTTGACACTATGCGTTTAATTCAAGCATAGGCTCTGTGATCTATCTAATTTTTTGAATGAAGTTAATTCAAAATTGAGTTTGTCATATGAAGAATATTTAGGTAAAAAGGAATTAAAATTGAATGATAAAATGTTAATTTTTTCTGGAGCTAATATTCATTAAACGTTTCAAATTTAGATTCATTCTAAAATACTTTTTTTGGAATTCCTACTACGTATAGCATTGCCATATTTATATGAAAAGTACGTTTTTCGGTATTAACGTATATTTTTATACTTTTCTTAGACAGTAGTGAAAAACAAAAAAAGAAAAATAATTGTTATCTCTTATATCTTGTATATATGTCTGGTACATTTTTTAGGATTACGTAATTGCATCTAATCTCGTATAGACCGAACGATGACCGAATGGTGGAGCATTGCGCTTCGGTACCGGAGTTCATAGGTCCGAAACTCGTTGCTTGCATGGATGTAACATATTATTTTATAACATTATAAGTTCTACTATTTTTATATATTCAATTAACTAACAGTTTTCATTTTTTTAAATATCAAATTGTCAGAGAACTTTAAATTGTTTTATTTACGGGAAAAAAACACATATTTCAATTGAATTTCAATGCAAATTCAATTACTAATACGCATATTTCAAGCAGTATCCTACACTAAAATAAATTTCATTTTCCCAATTGGTATATATTTTTTAAGTTATTATGATAATATACTACGTGAAAGCACAAAACTAAATATAATTTTAAATTATTGCACTATTAAAAAAGTTGTAAAATCTTTCAATCAAAAGAAGCTGAACATTTTAATTTATTATGAATTGATAAAAAGGATCTTATACTTAAGATATATAGTTTTGAAAGGTACTATGTGCCTTTATTATTCTTAATGACTCATGTGATCTTTAATGACCAGCTTAAAGAATATTATACACTTTGTCTCCACAAACATTAGACTATTACTCTATGATAAAACATTGCTTTACCTGACTACTCTCCCCGAACGATGGTCAAATAGTTAAGGCGCTAATCTTCGGCACCAGAATTCGTGTATTCGAATCTCACTGAGTCATGGATGTTCGTAGCCGTTCGGAATCGGCTTGAAGCAGTAGGTCCCGTTTCATTAGCCCTTATGTAGAAAAACATTAGACCGTAGCGTTCCAAACCGTCACATTATTACTAATTTAGTGTGAGTGACACAAACTGGGAAATATAAATGGTCCTGTTATACATAAGATAATTGCTGAGGAACCCATTTTAGTACAGATAATTGTAAAAAAAATACCGAATCCTACATTTAGAAAACTTTAATATTTCGATATTTTTGATTATTTTATTAAAATATATTCCTAATCAGTTATTCTGTTTTGAAGAAAAGTAAATTAAAATAATAAAATTATTTATTTTTTAAAATTGTTTTTAATTAAAACATTGTGCTAAAATTTGAAATTTTTCTATAAATTCCGTACGTAACGTAAAATTTAGCTTTCACGTACATGTACCGGTAGTATATTTTTCTCGTACAAAGACCTTTTTTATAACGAAGAACATAAAAACAGATATGTTTCAAAATACACATAATCATTTTGATTAATTATTATTTCATTTGTTAAAAATAACTACCGTAAGAAGTACCATAGTAAGCTCAAAGTGATTAGAGTTTGTCAGAAAAAAAGGGAAAGGGGCACAGCTAGATGTTACATTAGCCTCAATATAAAAATTCAGTATCTTACATGGAATTACTTTTGATTTAAGTCCAGTTGAGTTAAAATGCGATAAGTTGAAATTTTTGTTACATATACAGCAGATTTCAATCAAAACACGAGGTGTCCAACTAGAAGTTAGGGACATATTAAATATAAAATATCACCTTTTCACAGCTTATCATATTTTACTTATGTGAGAAACGTATGTAAGAACAGTTGTACGTAAAGGCTTCAACTAGAAACTAGTCAAAATGTATATTTAAAATTTCGAAACTAAAGTTCTCATTTATGTACCTACAGACGCAACACTAAAACTTATCAAAAATGATTGAAGCATAGTTCATTGAGTATTTTCTTTGATATCTGAACACTGAAAATTTTCGCGATTACAATACTTCCTCTACTTCAAACAAGGAAGTGAAACAGACTCTAAAATTCGAAATTTACTAAAATTGCATTTTAAAACAATTGTGGAGAAATCTAAAAATTAAAATTTTACCATATATTTAGAAGTTTAATGCTAATGATTTGTTAAATTTATACACAAACGGGATATAAAAAGATATTTCTTTTAGAACTGCATTCACACATTAAGGCATGCAAGTTTCATAGAATGATTTTTGAGAACTTGAAGATCTAATGACTGAGTTTTATATCCATATGAGATGCCATACAGGGTAGATAAATGACGTCGAAAAACAAATTTCGTAAAATGCAATCAAATATATTTAATATAAAATAATGTCTCAGCATTTTCCATTTGGGAAAGATGTTAAATAAGATATTTAAAGAGAAATAGTAGTCAAATTAAGTCATTAACTATTTTGTGAAGTGCGAATATTCATTCTGAAGGTTATATCACCTGCAAAATGTTCTCTGGAATAAATTCAGTTAAATATTGCTTTTCCTATAAAAGAATATACAGATTTCTCGTGTGAGAGAAAAATATTTTCAACCGTTTAAAAACTTTCTTACACGTCATTGGGACCTAAAATAAATCGGTTTCAAATGCTTTCCTGTAACTAAGTAATCCGCACATTCTTATCCCTATTTCGTCAATGTGCGAATTTCTTATATAACAGCAAAAATTTTGCAACCGACTTATTTTGGCTTAGTTTGATGTGTTTGCTGAAGTTCTTTAATCGGTTGAAAATTTTTTCCCCCATTTGAGAAATCCACGTATTATTCAATCGGAAAAGATATACTAAATTAAATCTGTTTTTTTTCAACAAGTACATTTTGACTTGTGATAACGCCTTAAGTCGTTGTCAAAGACGTAGAATTTTATAGACTTATTTTCCTATATTTAGCATGTATAAGAACAGATACTTAGAATACATTAAAATTTATCTATAACATATATGCATAAATATTATCGGAATATTCAATGAGAAAGAAAAGATATTATAAATAAACGACAAAAACCAACAGTGGAGTCTCAAACTTTTTCAAACAGCAATAACCCTTAAATAAAGGATGGTTGGTTGGTTGGTTGGTTAGAGCTTAATGGCACTGAATCCTCCTGGGATATATTGTGCCAAACACAAGTACTCAGTAATGAAAAATATATTTTAAAAATAATTTCAAAGTTTAAAACTTAACAACGAAGCGATGTTTCGACAAGCAATACGATAAGAAATATATGTAAAATTAAAAAGGTGAATAAAGTGAGATAATATCAAATATGAGGATAAAAACCAATGACTCTTAAAAAGGTAAAAATTTCAGGATGAATCGACGCATTTAAAAGATGTTTGATATCAGGGATAGCAGAGTTAAAATAATGGAGACGATGTTGATTATAGATGGGACAGTCTATCAGGGTGTGTTTAACAGACATGTTGGTATTACAAATTTTACATGAAGGAAGAAAAGAAAAGAAAATTCCTTCCTTAAATAAAAGAAGTAAATATATCTAGAACAACAAGAAGAAACACAAAGAAAAAAATATCTTATAAATTAATAAAATTAGATTTCATATTTTTTCCGGTTGATGGAATATGCCATTATTGATCAACAAATTTTACTGAATCTTTTAATGATATAACAATAAATTAAGTCTACTATTTGTCTACAAATAGTAATTTAGTTAGTTCTTAGTTAGTCTTTTTATTTATATTGGAGATTTTTTCTAAAAGAAGTTCATTCCAATAAGGTTAAGTTTTATTTCACAATTTTGCCATTACTTGATATATTAAAGTGTTAAGAGTTATAAAATTTTATGATTTGCTTTAATTGATATTATGTTATCATATCAATAAGATTAAACATCATTATATTAACAGTATAGATATTATGTTACATATGCCAGTTAATATAATTCTAAAGGCAAGTATCTGACCAAAGCCATTATATAAAAAGTCATTAGGTTTGAAACTTCACTTTTGTCTTAAGGCATGAAAGTAAACTTTATACCATGAACAACGGAAACTTAAAGACAAAAGGAATATAAATAATTTTGTAATTCCCTTTGTTTTTAAGTTAAATATATAAAAATAATTGATAAATTAATTTTATATTTATACATATTACATTGGATATATAATTATGTCTCAACAATTTTGTGAAACAACATAATGTGAAAGAGATAAACAAAATATTTCCCTAAAATGAGCATTCAAATTAATTAATTTGTCATTTTGTTTATATTGAAAATTTAAACTAAGTGGAAAAAGTTCTAATTGAAGTAAAATTTTAACTAATTATTTTCTATTACTCAACCTGTTAAGGATATGGCGGTAAAGAGTTATGGAAATAATAAATTTATCACGGAGTTATGAAACTTTATACATATATTTATTCATGTATTACTAAGTAAATTACATTAACACTAGATTTACGGATGGAGGAAATTTGAATCATTTGATCACTATATATATATATATAAAACTTTAATATCACTTTTCAAAAACATACGTTGGTTTTTAGTTAAGTAATAAAATATATGTAAACTTTCTTTCCTCTTCCCCGCAGACCCCTTCATTTCGCATTATCAAATGGGGTATACCTATTTTCACGGTTGTAAGCCAATTTGACTGATATGAAAAAAAAATAAATATAGTAATAAATATAGTATAATGTAAATATAAAGTATAAAGTATATAAAGTACAGTATAAAGTAAACATAGAGAAGAAGTCGAGAACACTTCCATTCCAATGACAGAAATTCATACTACTGACGCACGGAAGAATTGTCAAGTTCAACAATCATGCAAAAGAAACAGATGTAGAAACCATTGTGCTAAATGTAATAGAAATGTTTACGAAAAATGTGTTTCAAAAACAGATTTTATATGTAAAAAATGTTCTTCAGGAAATTTTGGATAATAAACATTTTATTTAAATTAATTTGGAACTATTTTCTTAAAAAAACTTCCATTTTCTTGTATGAGTCAAATTGGCTCACTTCAGTAAAAATAGGTATATGATCAACGTCCGTAAATCTAATGTGAAACATTTTTCCTAAGTATCAGATTATTTTTAAACATATTCAAATCTTTGAAATATTTTGTTTCATTTTGTCAATATATTGCATAGCGAATTTATTGTAAGTAATTTTATGTGTTTACATAAAATTTTCACAATTTAAAATTTCTAAATGAAAGTTCAGTTTAAATAGTCAAAATGAATTTGGAAATACATAACTAGATTTGAACAAGTATATTTTAAGACAATTTAAAGCAGATTTTGAAGGGATATCTAAAACATTAAGAAGTGAAGAATAATTTAAAAATAAACAAAATATTTTATGAAAAGCTTACTTATCGATAGGTGTTGATTAATTTAAGAAAGGCATTAATGTAATTAATGCATTTATGTTTTATATGAGTACGAAATTTCCCAGATTTATGCTGATGATTAAGAAAATTTTGTTGCAAATTCCTTCAAGCATAATGAAATATCATGATTTAAGTTTATATATATATATATATATATATATATATATATATATATATATATATATATATATATATATATATATATATATACTATGAAAAATATGTTGTTAAAGATATATAAAATGATATAATAAATGTATGAACAAAGTGAAAGGATTAAAAGAATAAAAAGGATTCTAATCACATTGTCGCCTTAAGGCATGCAAGTAAATTTGATATAATGAAAAACACAAAGACAAAAGAAAAGAAATACCTGATAAAAATAATAGAACTGAATCCCATCTTCATACAAAGTGTCATTCAGCGCTGATAGATTGAACAAGTCAGTCAAGTTGTCAAGGTTGTATTCAAATGTAGCGTCGAGGAAGTTATCCATGCTTCAGTGATATGTTGGGCCGTGAAAACGTCGATAAGTTCGAACAAGTGTTCCAAACAGAAACAAAACTTTTCGATTTACTTCTATATTATATAAACATCGGTAAAAATCAATAGAAAATTTCCATTATAACTGCCATGTATAATATGGCTTTTTTTACGAGAATTTATATTTTAGTATAATAATCAGTAATGCGAAATTATAATAGTTTATATTCAATATAAAATTTTTATCAACAAATTCACCGAAACAGATATATAAGCAAAATATATTTCAGAGTTAGAATAGTCAAACTAATTCATTTGCAATTTTTCTCATACTGAAGATTTCATTTAAAAGTGATGCTTCCACCATAATAAAAAATTATGGTAAAACGTTATAAGTTTATTATACATGTATTTGAACAATTAAAGCATAAATATTCGTAAAATATCATCATTTCGTTATAATATATTTGACTGTAAAGTTTTCCAGCTTAAGTTCGAGGATTCAACTTTATATTAAGCAATTTATTAGTTTTATTGTTAGAGTTATTTGTATTCTATTCTTTTCTCGATAAAACAAAACAGTCGAACATTTTCGGATAAGGAATTAATGTACAGTTTCACTATTAGTTTTCATGAAATTCTGCTTGAAATATAATAAATAAGCATCTTTTGTAACATATAAAAGTTTCATTTGTTAAAAATATGTATATTGTTATACAGTAGTGGACATCATCAAGTCGTCAATTAATTAAATCATCATGATTAATTAATAATTCTAATCGAGTTCATATAAATACGCAATCTGTTGTAGACACATTCTAAATTATTTTACTACAATTCTACACCACAGTGTGCGATGTTTTGGAACATACTTTACATGGTTTCAACATCAACATTTCAAATAAGTCATAGCTATGCATTTATAAGACAAAGATTCGAATGGAATAGAATTTTTTTTTTCTAAAAATCTCTTTTTCTCAAAATAAACAGAATCCAAGAGAACGTAAATAAATATAAAGTCATAAAATCACGATATCAAATAATATCTAAAACAATATTTTTTTTCAGCGGAAGTAATCCACTTATCCAAGTAAATAAAAAAAAACTTAAAACAAAAAAAACTAAACTCGATAAGATCGCTAAAACTTTAAAAGCAAGTTTTGAAGCTTAAAACGGATTTTCCGCAAAACACCGGGTGAGAAGCACTGTCCGAGTAGAGTTTGCGGGGTAACTGAGCACACATAGAGTTTAACGGATGCTTTTGGATGGGAGAAGCGGTAACCATGACAACCAGAAATGTTGTCACGCGGCTTCCGCGACGCGATTGGTCCGCGTAGAAACGCCCATCCGTGACGTCGCGTGACGTCATTTTTTTTCAAGCGGACCTTTATTCCGGCGTTAGTCCAAAAGTTTTCGGGGGGAAGTTGCGTGGAGCTGAGATGTTTTACAGCTGTTACGAAGAAGGGTTTTTATTAAACCTGGCGTTTTTGAGAAGAGATATGTTGTGGTGCGGGTGCAAATACTCCTGTGTTTTGTTTTTTTTCTTTGTTTCTTTTTCGGAGTGTTTTCTTTTCTGTCTAGATGTTGGGAGGGAAGAGGTTTAACGTATGGGGAAATCCGTTTTAAGTGACTCAGTTATTCAGCGTAAATATATATAGGTGGAATGCGCTAGCGGCCTATTACAAAAGGGTTAAATTTATTGTTTACTTTGTCTCGAACACTTAAATGCCTGATAAGTTTCGAAGTTGACAGGCGTTTTTCCTGGCAAGGTGTCAAGTCCTTAAGCTCTCTTGATGGGGGAAAAAAGAAAGATTCTGAGGATAGTTTTCACGCTCAAAGAAAGCGAAGTCACAGAAACAGAGGAGGAAATTAGTTTAAGGCAACAAGTAGTCAAAAAGGAAAGCGCAGAAGGACGTTTAGACTGAAGCCGGCATGTATTAGGGGAACATAATACCCCTTGAGCCAAAATGTTTTGACTTTAACAGTCTCTGCAATTCATTCGGCTAGTTTTAGAACTTTTTTTTATTTACCTTAGATTCTAATTTTATAAAAATTATTACGTTTCCCATTAAAAGTAATATAAATTTTAAACGAATAAAAATTGCATAAATTAAATGAAAAAGAAATAAATATACCCAATTGTAACCATTTGTTTATTCATTCCTAATTCATTTTTCTTTTTATAAGCACTTTTATTAGACTCTATAAACATATAAGACTTCCCTTCGAAAGTAATAAAATTTTCAAAACAACATGAAGTAATAAATGCATAGATTGTATGAAAAGTAAATACATTTAAACAAGTATATAAATATATATGTATACATATATACATATATATATATATATATATATAAATATATATATATATATATAATATATATATATATATATATAAATATATATATATATATACATAAAATATATATATATAAATATATATATATATATATATATAATATAATATATATATATATATATATATAAATATAAAATATATATATATAAAATATATATATATCGATATCCAACATCGCAGAGGATCCTCACACGGAAATGCTGACGCCTTATCCAGAAGACCTTGTCCAGGGAATTGTCTCTTTTGTTCTGCAGCTGAGATAAAATATGGGATAATAGAGCCGGTTGTGCGCCACCTCACAGCGTCATCTACATCACGATTAGACACTTGGAGTGATGAAGAAATCCGTAAATCAACGAATGCTAAGCCTAGGATTGTTCATTATGATCGTCTAGCACCATACTATGGTAACATTACTTAGTTTAATTAATAATTGGCACTATGGTTTCGTGACCTTCAACTTTTATTTATTTTTTTTTGTAAATAGTTCTGTAAATAGTTGTTTTCTTTCCGTTATTTATTCTGTTATTGATTTATTGTAATTTAAATTTATTATTCCATTTATGTTTTGTAAGTATTGTATTTGTGAGTATCGTAAGTTGCTTTCTGCTCAAGTGCACTGCCCGAGACGTGCAGTCTTTGAGGAGGGAGCAATGTTACGAATTTGCGAAAATTGCTTGAGTTTAGCATGGGACTCTATGGGTATCTCGCCAAATTGGCGAGATATAGGCTCGTTGGCGATGGATTTGGCAACCTATTTTTGTCGCCAAGTTCATCGCCAAGTTCGTCGCCAGTCGCCAAGTGTAGTGTCACGTGGCCACTTCCGGTTCCGGCTTCTGGAGTGTTCTGGCAGTTTCTGTGAGCCTATATAAGGCAGACGGAGTCCCATGCAAAGGAGAGTCGTTGAGAGAATATCTCGGTCTAAGAGAAGTACGCACGGTGTGTTGTGCTGGATGCGGAAAGTCTTGCGTGAGCCGACGGCTTTGGGCTCAAAATTGTTCCGCGGAGATTTTGACGTTGTATTTCTTCCAATAAAGTATTTGTCTTCGTGCTGCAGTCTTGCTTGTTTGCTTAAAGTCCATTCAATCCCTGAACCCAGCAGTTTTAGTTTTGGAAGTTCGTAACAATATATATATATATATATATATATATATATATATACATATATATATACATATATATATATATATATATATATATATATATATATGGGGGGGTATAATCCAGAAGTTTAATAAAACCTGCCTGACACATTAATTATATATCCCCTATTGTTGTTACTTGTCCGGGCTACAGGGCAATTATTCTATAGTCTAGTTTCATAGGCCTCCTATGAATCTAGACTATAGAATAATTTTAAGATCGGGCCACAATAAACAAAATAACCATTTTAGGAACAACTTAAATCTTTATTGAAGAACTGCTAAAAACACATGTTTGCCAGTCAATGGTAAACAGGATAATGATACGAAAAACACTTTACTGAATCAAAAGTGTATTCCAGAGCAGGTCAGATAGACTTTTCCCATGGGACTAGAAACTTTGTCAGTGAATTTATCTTTTAAACCATTGGAAAACAGCCATTTGCCAGCGACAGCTGGAAAATGTGATGAATGGGCAGAAAATTTACATCTATGACAGAGAAACCTTTGGGAAATGTGTTGGAAGAATTTTAAATCAAGGACACTTTTTGATAAAGACATCTTGTAGCTGGGAAAATAGATTTTCAGGAATTAGAATGGGAGAGGGGAGGTTTTTATAGACATATTAAAATAAAATTATATTGATACATTACAGCTATAGAGATATATGAATATATATATATATATATATATATATATATAGCAGGGTAATTAGCAGGGTAAATAACCAAACTCTAATGATCACCATTTATTTTCAATGCGATGGTACTTACCTTTGTTATTAAAATTTCTTTTTTATATGATTGGTTGTGAAACAAATATTAAACTTTCCAGAAACGTAAGGCATATTAAAAAAGAATCGGATATTATCATTAATTTTAATACTGAACTTTCCTAAAATGAGACACTAAAAATATTTATTTTTCATTTAGCAATTAAGTATCTTAATTTAAAAGAAATATTAACAGCTACAAATAAATGGAAAATGTAATTCAAAATGAGAAAAAAAAAGCGAGATTTTAACCTTCGAATATCTGAAAAACGTTTTAACTTTTGACAGTTTTGTGCTCTCCCCCGATGATCTTCGGTTCGATTCCCCATTAAGACTTATATATTTGTATTGTTCCCTCACAGTCAGTGATGTTGCATACCTATATGGTGCCCCCATAATAACAGGGCTACAAAAATCAGTGCATTGAACGGTAAATCCCCTATACAATAATAGCCTAAGTTATCTGTCCGTCTGCCTTCAAAACTTTCAATTTTATGAAGCGGTTGGTCTTGGAATAGATAGGGGCATCCATATTGGATTCTTGATGAGTCAGGGTTAGGAAAATTCAAAGTAAGTCTTTAAAACATTCCTAATAAACCCCTTCCCCCTTTTCCAGCATTTAATGCCATTATTTCAAGCCCTATTTCTCCCGTTTAAGAGAAGGCGATTAAATTTATCCATTTATCCCATAATAAATTGGTAAAAATAACAATTTTTCTTGCTTAATGACTTCATTCCTTTAACTATCTCATTTAAGTATTTCTCATTTTAACTTATTTAAATATCGCCTGCATTATTTTCATACTTTTTATCCCTGAAATTAGATATTACGTAAATACGTTTCTTTTATATTTGGCTTAAATAATAGATTAGGTACATATGTGATAATTTTAACTTTAATCATGGATTACTTTTTGTTGCTATGAAAATTTTATCAACAGTATTAAGGACGATTTTTTTCATAAAAGTCTATATCACAGACTAATAAATATCTAGCGTTTAAATTATATATCGTTGAAAATTAAGAAATTTGTTCGTTTGTGTGTGGTTTTGTACATAACCGCACCGTTTGACGAAATGAATTCAATTTGATTATAAACTGCTTGCACAGTATCTGGGACTTTAGAGGAGTATGAAAATAAACAAATAATTGAACGTGTATCAGATAATTCTCAGCCAAAAAAGTCATTTTTTACCTGTCTCATTGAGTACGTTACAATTCCAGAAATCTAAAATATTTCTGATTCCGTCATATGACGTCCTATGTGCTAGTTTTTAATAATGTAGGCCAGCATTAAAAAAATAAATATCTATAAATAATGAGTCCAAATTTTCCCATTATCAACTTATTATGCAAACACAATATTTCACTATATAATTCAATTAAGATTAGTCAGTTTCTGCAATACTGGATTCTTCTCGCTGCATTTTATCCTATAGAATAAATAAAACTCCCTGAGGCCTGTTCGCATGTTAAAAATCATATTACCAAATTATACTACATGAAAGAACAGATAATTATCTAGTATGTTATTTTTCCCTTTTATTAAATTCATGTTTGCTAAATGTCTATACGTGTTTTAAAAAAAGAATATATTAAAATAGCTCACATGTAATTTAATATTTAATATATTTTTACACATTCAAGGAAGAAGTAGCTTTCAAGAAAAATTGACGTTATATAACGTGATATAGCATTTTTAAAACATGCTTAAAATGTGACCCGACTAGAGAGAGATAATTTTCCTCAGATGTAACCAGTGTGTGAGATAAATCTAGTATGGCAGGTACAGACTCAACAAGTTTCACTCAAATAGCGCGATCTTGTAGTAACTAAACCTACTGTCCGAAACTCCATCATTTTATATCTGTACTTATAACGTAAAATGACGCATGTTATAAATATAAATATCTGTAAAATAACGTACTTATTTTCAATATATCTGCGAAAATGATTTTTTGTAATTTAAGAGGAAGCATTTGCTCCCATTGCCCTTCTCTAAATACAGTATGGGTTTTACACTCATGTCCATAAATTAAGGATAATGAAGTTCAGGCAATGAAAGAGACAAAAGCAAAACAAATTTGCCTTATTTGTAAAGTCTATTTATTAAACAAAAGGTAAAGAGCAAAAAAGATGCTATATGTTTGACATAATTAATAAAAATTGCGATTTTTACTCCCTGGAGCAAATTTCAAAAAAGAACCTATTTACAGAAAACAGTATAACATGGTTAGTATGATGGTTAATACGGAGTATGTCTCCCGGACGATGCAATACAAGCGTTACAACGCCTAAGCATGCTGAGTATCAGATTATCAATCTGATCTTGGGGAAATATACACCACTCATCAAGCAATATCCTCCGAAGTTCCGATAGACAGTTGGGACGGGGTTGACGGGCTGCAATTCGTCGGCCAAGCATGTCCCACACATGCTCTATTGGATTCAAGTCCGGTGAGTATGCTGGCCAATCCATACGAGTGATATCCTCCGATTGAAGGCATTCGTCTACAATGTTTGCACGGTGAGGTCGGGCGTTGTCATCCATATACAGAAATTCAGGACCCATGGCGCCCCGAAACAAACGTACATGTTGTTCCAGAATGACATCCCGATAGATGTGGCCTGTCACCGTTACACTCTGAACATGCAGGTCAGTTCTGGAACCAAGAATACTTCCTCCCCAAACGAGCCATCCTACACCACCGTAACGGTGTCGTTCAATGGTGTTCTCTTGGTGGTAACGGGTACCTGGCGCTCTCCATATGAAAGTCCGGCGAGAATCCGAATGTAAACTGAACCTGGACTCGTCGGAAAACATCACACAAGACCACTGTTGCGGTGTCCACATTTCATGCTCTGTAGCCCAGCATAATTGCAGGCGACAGTGAGTTGAGGTAAGGGGAACACATCTGACAGGCCTACGAGCATATAGACCAATGTTCCCTAAGCGTCTGTACACGGTCTGCCTTGAGACTGTCGTACCGGTAGCTGAAGAGAGCAGACGAGACAGGTCTGATGCTGTGCTCCGTCTGTTTCTTTTGGCAGTAACTGCCAAATACCGGTCATCGTTCGGCGTAGTAACTCGGAGGCGACCTGTGCTGTAACATCTACTCACATTACCATCATGTTTGAATCGTTGCCAAAGCCTGGAGATGACACTATATACGATTCCAAGTTCCTCGGATACTTCCAGCTGGGTACGTCCACATTCCAGTCGTCCGATAATTCTACCACGTAAAAAATCATCTAAATGCTTCCTTTGTGCCATAACTATGCGGTTATTGCACTGAAAGGCTTTTAAAGCGCTTGTGAACAATTTTACTTCTTTGCTACCATTCCTTATATACCCCTTTCATACACTCTGGTCATTGTGACGTACTATCCACGCCATCTGGTGGTTTCCTGCAATTTGCATATTATTCTGCAAGATGTGTGTGATACTTCTACAGGTGAAATTTTTATTTTAGAGCTCAATTTCTGTGTGATTCTGAATTATCCTTAATTTATGGACATGAGTGTATATGAGCCTCTTGTGTTTTGTTTTGTGAGTAAAATGTGGAATATAAACGAAGACATGACACGTGTAGTCTTTAGAAATTAATAATATTTCTTTTATTTTTTTACTTTAATTTTACTTCCTTTTTAAAACTGATAGGAATTTTGTAATTTTGCAAAACTTTTCGGTTTTTAAATTTCATCGTAAATGTACATTTTTAAAATGCATGATTCCTTTTTCACCAGGTGAATCCGATTTCACCAGGCCTTTTTTATTATTCAGCCTGTACAAGTTGAGGCGTCAATTTGTTTCGAGGTTGCCACTTAATAAGATCTTTAGAGCCGGTCTCACCAAAGTCGTTTAACGACTAATCGCAGTTAATCTCTGTTTAAACGGAAAAATTGCTTCCCAACATTGAGTGGCGCCATGAACTAATCGCAGTTAGCCCTTAACCGAGTATGGTGAGACCAGCCCTAAATCAGTTAAAACGTTTTCACTATCATACAAGAAATTAGCATACTTTCCAGAAGGAAATGTAATAATAAAATAAATCTCTTGCTTTTGCAACAATTAAAAGTTGTCGTTGATAAGGAGTGGAAACGTCAATCAGAAGAGAAATATGCAGTGAATCATAACGTCAGAACCACATTTGCCGTTGCTGAAAAAAAAACTTCGAAATTTGTTGTAGCTAATGCCGTTTTAACCCATATTGGGCCGCTGTCCTTTAAACAGGACAGCAATTAGAATTTCGTTTAATAATAAAGTTATAAATATTTTCTGAGTG
Source organism: Pardosa pseudoannulata (assembly GCA_032207245.1). Lineage (NCBI taxonomy): Eukaryota > Metazoa > Arthropoda > Arachnida > Araneae > Lycosidae > Pardosa > Pardosa pseudoannulata. Next base: position 175,007,214 of record CM063501.1, read on the forward strand.
GATTTTATTTTAAGACCTTTAAAATAGACACACTTTATCATAGTAACAAAAAAAAACAACAACTGAGAAATCAAAATATATTGTATTGTAAAATTTATTTTTAGCAACCCCTTAAAAATTGTCATTTTTAATCTTTAATTTTATATTTATTATTTTTTTAAAACATAGTGCAGGTTACTTGTAGTACTCCAGACATTGGCACTACATTAGTCAGTAACGCTAGGTCCAGATTATGACACCAAACACTTTATCCATTTTAACGATGATTCTTCAATTGATCCACAAGATCGTTGTTATAAAATTCGACCTTTTTATGACAAAATCAGCATAACCTTGAAGCAATTTGGTATATTTTCTGAAAATCTCACCATCGATGAAAGAATGGTAAAATATTTTGGAAGGCACAGTTGCAAGATGTTCATGAAAAATAAACCTGTAAAATTTGGATATAAATTTTGGGTATTAGCATCCCACAACGGATATCCTTTTTCTATTACCCCTTACCAAAAATGCCGAATGATGGCCGAATGGTTAGGGTGCTGGCCTTCGGAAACGGAGTTCGTGGGTTCGAATCCCACTGTGGCCAAACCAAACCTTACCAAAAATGCCAGTTCAAGAACTTTAAAAGAAAAGCAACAACAGTGTGCTTAAAATGTAATGTTGAACTTTCCTTTGAACGTTTTCCCAAATTTCACCTATGAATCAGCCTAATGCAATGTAAGTGATATTTGTTAAATTTTAGTTGTGTATTGGATCGTTGGCCTATTTACAGGACAGCTAATTACTTAAAAAAATTAAAATTTATTTTTAAAATTTTGGTTTTATATGCTTAGTTACACCATATTAATGTTATGGATAAAGTTTTAAAATTTTTCAAAAATATTTAGTTGGTGTGGTACAATATGGGTTAATTTCTATGTTTAAGACCAACGGGTTTTGCAGACTTAGAGTATCTGATACAAGGGTTAGTTGTCCCTAATTTCTATTATAAAAACAATCCTTTAAAGAGAAAAACTGAAAAAGAGAAAAAAAAATCATTTATAAATATATATTTAAAACGACTACTTACATTTCTCCATTTTCTACAAAAGTTTGCCATGTATTCCATGTACCTATTATTCAGTCAATTTTTCCCACGAGTAGCAAGCATACGATATTCGTATTTAGTTTTCTGTATTTTTCATTTGAGTATTAGTAACATCTTTTATAAATATACATTCCTGTAGAATTCTTAGATGATTCTAAAAATTCTTGATTAATTCTTAGAAAATTATGATAGTCATTTTGCTAATTTCTTCATTATTTTAAGAAATATTAGTAAGCATATGACATATTCCAAGCTTTCGTTAGAGAAATAACACTTTAAAAATTGCTTGAATTTCCTGGGAATTTCTTAATGCTATTTTTCTTGGAAACCCTCACATTAGAACTAAAATTATCTTTCTCCCATTTTGTAATATTGTTTCATTTCTTAAGAAATAATCCCTTTCTTGTGAATTCATTATCACCTTTAATTTCTTCATATGATTCTATTTTTCAGTTGATGAAACATAATTGCCATTATATTTCTCATTATCTGATCTTCATCATCTTTATTTTAATTGCTTTCTTCGAAAGAAATAGTAACCAATAAATTTCTTAAATATTTCCTTTTTCATCATAAATATGGTATCACGTCATAAAAAAATTAATTTTTAAAGTTTTTCCCTACCCAGAACTATTTCACAAATATACGAACAGGGTATGATATACCCGAAGAGTAATACTCTGCGACTCTTTAGTAATACTCTGCGATACAGGGTGGTCTAAAAGAAACTTCCCCTATTTATGAGTACCTAGTGACAGAACCAATCAACCAATCAAAATGAAAGTTTATATATAGTTATTTGAATGTATGGGGTCCAGATTGTGGTGATTTAAAACATTAAACCTCTCACAGTTACGGTTACAGTTCGATATTTTCGAATGGCAACACCCACTTTTTTGTCTGCATATTGATCAGAGTATGGAAAAAACTTAAATGACGTTAGAACGAGACACGTATGAAGTAAATTGTCGGCTTAAAATATTTTCAAAGAAGAGCATTATAAAGAACCAATCACAATAAAAGGGAAGGCGTATTGATGCACGAAACGAGAGGGATTAGCACGAACATGAAGAAACAGTCTTCCCACACTGCTTATATCACAAGCATTGCTTTGCAAGAGTGTTCTGTAATTGGTGCTTCTACTGCCTATCCCAGTGAATTATGCAAAGTGCATCAATACACCTTCCCTTTTATTCTTGTATTTATTGGTTCTTTAAGATGCTCTACTTTTCAAATCTTTTAAGCTGAAATTTACCTCAAACCTGTTTCGTTCCAACGCCATTTAAGGTTTTTCCATGAATTTGCATACAAAAAGGTGGGTGTTGCCATTCGAAAATTTCGAAATTTTGTCATTGTAACCGTAATTGTCGGAGGTTTATTGTTTTAAATCATCACAATCTGAACTACATATATTCAAGTAACTATATCTAAACTTTCATTTCGATTGGATGAACGTTTCGACCGCTAGGGACTCATTTATAGGGTAAGTTTTATTAGACCACCCGGTATCTATTCAACATTCAGTTTCCAACTGACCCTATCCCACCATGGCTATTACCTTAAACTCAGGAAGACAGAGAATCATCTAGTTTTTTTTTAAAAAAAAGAAGGAAGGGAGAGATATTAAATCAAGCAAGTCGATAGCAAGTCAAATCTTATAACCCACACGAGCATTTCCAGGTTAAATTAATTTATTTGTGAAATATACAGCTTTGTTGAATTTACGCACTCACATCTTTATTGTTTCTCATCCATTTGTTGTAGGAAATCCTATACCAGGTCCAATAAACACCGTCTCAATATCCGACTTGTCTATGGCTAATAGAAATAAAGCAGCTTCACTTTGAACGAGGAATCGGGAGTACAATGACCCTCGCTGAAGTTATTCTCTTGTACAACAAGAGAATGAACTCTTTCTTGATGAACAAAGTTGATGGACGTTGACAAATTTGATGAACAATCTATTGATGAAAAAAGTTTCAAAGCTGAAGTCCTCCTCTTATTGTTCAAGAAAGAATCCTCTTAAAGTAAAAATAAGGGCCAATCAGAAGACAATAAAAGCTTAGCTTGCCACCTCAAGAGGTATCGGTTTGAGACTTAGATGACATTAAACCTATGAACAAATATACGAGTCCCAGCTAGCATTACACTTATTATATTTTGTTGGTATTACTTCATTGTTTTGTTTGCAATGTAAAATTAATGTGAAACTCAAAATAGGATTTTGTATAAGTTTTTACATATTATCTATGTCCGTACAAGGAAACTTGAACTTTGAAACTTTAAGTATCTAATTTTATTATCCTTAAATTCATTCTGACTAATTTATATCAGACGTCTACACATATCTCTTTTACGAAAATACCAAATATATGTTAGCCATATAATGTTGATATTTGGTATTTTGGACTGTTTTTATATCAAGTAAGTCCACTTTCTTTTTGATTGCAACCTACACATTATGTAACAAAACATATGAAACATAACGAAATTTTAACACTGCCGCTCTACACCAATATATCTAAAGGTATTCACACATTCATGTGCAGTTTTAGAAATGCATTTTAAGGAGTTACAGTATTTTAGAAATTCATAATAATAAATGAAAAATATAAATCTAAAAAACTAAAAATAAATTTGCAGTGAATAATTTTGGATTCCAACTGTTTTCTTACATTTGAGTACACAGTACATATACCTTAGTAATCGAATTATTTTTCAACCTAGCATGAAATATCTGTATAACGAAAAAATCGCAATCTCAATATAACGTTACATTAATGTTTCCAGTCACGGCGGGACGACGCAATATACTACACAAACCAAAACGTGTATAATGTAAAATATCTCAAAGCAGATATATAATGTCAACATCAGAATTTTATATATTTCAAGAATTTGTTTTTCATTGATATTCCAAGAAGATTTTGAAGGTCTATTGCCATAACCTAAACAAATATTATAAGCTAAAAATTTGGATTTATTTTCAAAATATATATTAGTAGATTTTTAAAATAAAATTTATTTAAAAAATTGTTATTTTATACACAAGTAAAGAAAGAAATATAAAAGGTTACACATAGATGTAAAATAAACACTACAACTATACGAAATTTTAAATCTTTAATTCAACTAAAATCTATTATTTGTGTTTATATATAAAAGAAAATGCTGAAATACCTCAAAGCAAATACACACTCTCATTTACAAGCTAAAAAATAAAACAATCAGAAAGAAAAAATAGTAAAAATTATATTAAATAAACGTATTTAATGAATTATTTATTAAATATAAAAAACTCGCACGAGAATTTCCGCTATTTTTTTACTTTATAGACGTTAAGTTCAAAATAATATGAAACCGTATTATGACAATATTCTTTAGAGATTACAGTATGTTAATTAATGATTTATTTAACTTCTGTGTCGTTAAATATTAATGATAAGTTAATATCTTTATATTTAGGAGAAACTAAGTGGCAAGCAGTTTTCTCTTTAAATGCATATTAAAAAATGTTTTTCCCCGATGAAGTCTTTAAATATGTTTTATTTAAATATACCCACTGGAGCATGAATAAAAAGTCCAAAAGCTAAAATTGTTGTGTGTAATAAGCAAAATCTCAGTTTATAAAAAATATCTCGTTAGTAGCAAAAGAGATTAAGGAAATATAATCTTTGAAAGGGCTACTTCGTATTGAAGTAGGTAAATACAATTAATATTAATATCCCTTTTTTTGCATGACAACTTTTCTTTTTCAAAAATATCAGAAAAAAATGTCGAAAAATTCTATCAATTTTCAGTGATTTAAAGAATAAGAGATTAAAGCAAAAATTAAGCTAAAATGAGATAAAAATTATTTCCGTGCTCTGTTATTGGTTCTCTTAAATGCTCTAGTATTAGATCTTTGATATTACAATTTTTTAAAACCTGTTACTTAAATTTAATTCCAAACCTACTATCGGAGAACTACGGGGGAGGGAGTAGGACGCTGGGAAGACCCCCTTATTCAGAACACTAATGACCGAAATCAGCCGAGCTGGGTCTCACCTGCTTGAACAAACTACAATACCGGGGCGACGTAGTGTCTGGATAGTTGACAGTTCGGTTGAATAGGCTTCATGCCCTGATCGGTCATGGTAATGATCCAAGAGCATCACCTTGAGAATTCAAAAAAAGGACAGCTAGAGAATAAGAATTCAACAAATTAACTAGCTGAAACATTAGCTGGAGTTTTCAGGCAATTGGAATCAGGAATTCAGATAATTGGAGTCTAGAATTTTGTGATTCGGGGCTTTTCGCCTTTTTTTTTTTTTTTTTTTTTTTTAACGTAGGTAGGTGCGTTGTCCTCCTCCTGGAGGCTTCCACGGCTTTTTAACTGGAGCCAGCTTTTTAGCAATTACGTTCGGGAGACTCGTAAATTCCTCTCATATAAGGAGCAGCAGGGTCTCGGAAACGGGGGATAGATTGGGTTAGTGTTGCACCCTGGAAAACGTTCCCCATCGTGTGCGAATATTTAGTTCTCTTTTACGACTGTAATCATCGTGGATATGTTATCCAATCAACAATCCTTTACATTTCGAATTGTTTTGGGGACAGTAGAATCCCTTTGTATATAGCAAGTATTTACTCCAGGAAAAAGTGATGTCCAATTTTGTTAAGTCGGTGATCCTTCTTCACGTTACTTCTTCACCCAAGAACATTGAAGGCGTCACAATGCTAATCTTTGTTACTAAAGTTCGTTTATTCGAACCCCACTGCTGCCACGACATTCGTAGCCTTTTGAAATCGTCTTTAATCTTTTGATATCTGTCTCGTTAAAAATCATGTAGGAAACCTGTTTACCATGTTACGATTGTTTGATACTAACTACTAAGTGCAAAATAAAAAGAAGTTGTGAAAGAATGCACCTACTTTCATTTGTTTTACTTTTTACCAGCCCATTGAAAGCCCCTTGTGTTTGTGTGCATACATTTGCGTAACAGGTTCAGTGTCTGTCTTGTAAGATGAAAAAATGAAAAAAATAGAACCGATACAAGAAGTTAAGAGATCTAAATAACATACTTACCGGAACAAACTAGAAACTTCTAGACCATATTTTTCGAAACTGAATTTAAGAATGTTCTTGAGAAATAGCCATTCTTTTAAACGAAGTGCGTAATTAGCTTCACATAGAACAGAAAAACAACCTTTTCATATTGTTTGCGGTTTAATTTCACGAATTTTCTGCATTTGTTGTAAAGGTAAGAAAACATTTACAAAGATATTGGACAAGTACGAACTTTGTCCAAATATAAAAAAGTGTCCGTGAAAGAAAATAACTTTATTTCATCAATTTGGTTTTCTATAAGATAATGAACATTCAATTTAGTGATATTTAATCGCAAAGTTGATATTCCTTAGCATTTACTTATGATTTGTATGAAGTGTAGTGAAATTCGAATTAGTGGATTCAGATTAGTGGGGCTTATGTTCGTGCTTGGATTGTACAAATCGCATCAGAAACAAAAACAAATCAACATATGGGTATTAGTGTTAATATATATAACCCTAAGTTTACAATGCTTGAAATCTAGAAAGACAGTTTCTAGAGATATGGATATGGATTTGGATGAGATGTGGATTTCCCCTCCCCCCAACCATTTCACGTGAATATCGGGAATTCGATTTGTACAAGCCAAGCACGAACATAAGGTGATTTTACTCACCTAAGTCCCCCCCCTTAATTCCTAATGAATAAAAGTAAAATAATGAAGCTAAAATTTTTCTAAACTCAAAGTCTTTATAAATACATTATAACATACATTTATAAGCCACTGCAATAAACATTTTTATTGTAATGGATTGAAAAAAATCTGTTATAATGTAGATAATTTTTAGCTTGAAAATCTCGTAAAACAAAATGTAAAATCAAATTTAGAAGAAATCATTACTTTTTATTATCGATATTATTCTAAGATATTTTCAACTGTAAAATTTATTTTAAGCTTTTACGTATATTATATCTAAAATATCAACGAGATTTCAACCAAAATAATATTGCTAAGGTTAATTAAATAAAAAAATTTATTGAGCTTCGTACAAAGGGCCTTTAAATGAGAAAAGTTAGCTTCTAGATATAATTTAATTGTGGCAGTATTCTGTCACAGCTTTTATGTTGGTATCACTTTAGTTCTCTAGGGGTAGTTGGAATCACTTTAGTAATCAATATTGATTTTAATTTCCTCAGCAATAAAATGTGCCTTTACTGAAACTTTCAGAAGTAGTTTATTACATTAGAATGATTTCATTTTTCTTGATGTCTTATTAAGTAGGACTAGCATCGAAATGGAAAGAAAGTAAATAATTAGGGGTAAGTGCAGTTATTTAACAGAACAAATGATTCTCTTAAGTGTTGAAATTTTCTCTTTGTAAGAATCGTAACCAGTCTCCGAAAATCCTTCTGCTTCAGTAGTGAGTGTTAAATAACTTACTTAGAGTATTATGCTAAAAATAACCTTAAATGAGTCAAAGAATTGAGCCAGGACGTGCAATAATTATATGCAAGGCTAAGTATTTTTTCCAAATGCTAACAATCCAAAAAAGGAGGTTTTCCACTTGCATACCTTACACAATCATTAAAAATGATGTAATTTAAAGTTGTAAAAGTTTTTAAGGGATAATTTAATACGATATTTTTATGTCAAAATGTATTAGGAACTGAACAACTCATCATTAACTTTCGTTCAAAAATGTCAGCAAAAATAAAAACTTTGCCTAAACACTTAGCTTAATGCTATATTCGTATTATACAGCTGGTGACTCTATACTTGTACTAATTTTTTGTGAAATTCAGTATCTTATGTAATCCAATAAAACTTTGAAGCAATATTATTTTATTCATTGTTATTTCAATAATCTTTGTATTAACCAACAAATACCCTAAAACATCTTTTTGCATTGAATAATAAGGTTCAGAATGCTGGAGACTAAAAAAATTTGGAATTAATTCTGCATATAAGTTTGCATTACTACTAAATAATTTAAAAATAATTTTTAATTTTAAATAGTAAATCTTCAATAAATAAAATAGAAAGAAATTATTTGAATGGACTATGACCTACTCTTCAATAAGAACTTGATTTTTCTTCAGATCAGAAACATTCTATAAACTAAAAGGAATGCAATAGGTTCCGGTAAACATAAATTTACAGAAAGCAGTAGTTGTTAATCATTGGTCCCGATAGTAAAATCCTGCAGTTTACAGAGAACAGAGATTTCAAAAATGTCAAAATTTGCCCAATTAAATAAATATGAACCACGGGCTATTGACAATTACATAAAGACTTATCACATGAACAACAAACATTTAAAACAACTTATACCTTTTTCTGCTTAACCCAAACCGAAACGCTTTCGTCTATGACTCAGAAGCAAAGCAGGACTCTAGATCTTAACAAAGAAACAAAAGTACTATAACACTTTCTGATGAATAATTTAAAATAATTGCTAAAAATAGCTGTAAAAAGAAAGAAACACTGTGAATTCCTTTATCTTTTACAGAAAACGGGAACTCCTAAAATTTTGTGCCTGAAAGACTCATTTGGACTATCGGAAACGAGAAAAATGTTTGGTTCACGAGTTTTACTGGTTTAAAAAATACTCATACAGAAAGCATTTCAATTTTACAAATTAATCTCAGAAATGTGTTCCTGGAAGGATTCAATTTGGTAACCGGGATTGGGAAATATTCTTTTGTTTATGAGTTTCACTGTGAAGTAATTTTATTTTTACAAAGGAGACGAAAATGACTCAGAAGCAAGGCAGGACTCTAAAACTTAACAAACAAATAAAAGTACTATCGCTTTCTCTGATGAACATCTAAAAATAATTGCTAGAAATAACTGTAGAAAGAAAAAACACTGTGAATTCCATTCACTTTTGCAGATAACTAGTCTGCTGTGATATATTACATTGTTGTTGTTATTTCAAAGCCACTAATAATCCAATTTTGCTTTATATCGTCTTTAATTATAGTAAAATGCCACTGATCTATATTACAATATTCATATATAGAACAAAAAACAATGATATATGCTAAAAAATATATAAAAAATTAAAAACTAAAAGAACTACATATGCTATACCTGAAAGAAAACAATTGCCAAAGTCCACTCTTTTACTTCCTTCTGAACTACTTCAGCAACCCTAGACTTTTTTCATTATCCTGTGCGGATGCGTTCGTTGTTCCATTGTCCTGTTTACAATGCGTCTTTTCCCGGCTCTATCCAGAATTACCGGGACTCCAAGGGTGGTCCTGAATCGCCTCGTGTAGACCAATCACAACTCTCCAAAACTTGGTGTAGTTTAAGTGCAATTGTTTTCACACCACACGCTTCCTGGAGTCGCGAAAAAATACTTGGGCATGCAACCCACAACATGCGAGGGCGGCGAGCAAATCCATTTCGCAAACCTTATGTAAAACCTCTCTGCACTCTCGCAGAGTCCGAATACGTTGTGCCTGAAAGACTCAATTTGACTATCGGAATCGAGAAAAATGTTTGGTTCATGAGTTTCACCGGTTTAAAAAATTCACTCAGAAAGCATTTCATTTTTACAAATTAATCTCAAAAATGTGTTTTTGGAAAACTCAATTTGATAGCAGGAATCGCGAAACATTTGATTTATGAGTTTCACTGTGAAATAACTTTATTTTTACAAAGGAGACGAAAATGACTCAGAAGCAAGGTAGGACCCTAGAAATTAACAAACAAAAGTACTATCACATTCTCTGATGAACAAATCAAAATAATTACTATAAATAACTGTAGAAAGAAAAAATACTGTGAATTCCTTTCCCTTTTGCAGAGAACGAGAAGTCCCAATACGTTGTTCCTGAAAGACTCAATTTGATTATCGGAATCGAGTTCATGAGTCGCACTGGTTAAAAAAAAATAACTCAGAAAGCATTAAATTTTTACAGATAAATTCTAAAAATGTGTTCTTGGAAAACTCAATTTGATAGCCGGAATTGGGAAACATAATTTGATTTATGAGTTTCACTGTGAAATCATTTTATTTTTACATATGAGTTGAAAATTTTTTAAAAATTAAGTTTCAGTTTGACAACTGGGATTGTAAAATATTGTATGGTCCAACTGTGAAAAACAATGCACATAGTTTGACTATACCCCGTAAAGCAGTTTCTACTCCATTTCAAGAAGCTCGTAAGGTGCATACCTATTTCTTTATGAAGACTTGTTAAGTGCCTGCTTATTGCTTAAAATATGTGACACTTAATAACTCCATCATTATCTAGCTAATCAAAATATCAGATATGAAACATATTCTTTTGGTATCATATTAACTCCTCATATTGGACTTAGAGAAATTACACTACCGTATTGGAACATTCTATTTTATTCTATAGTGTTATACTTTATAAGGGATTCTTTATTTTAATATGTAGGTGACATCAGAGGTCAACATGCATTGAAAAAGCTGCAGATTTAGTTTCAAGCTTTAGCTGTAATACCATAAATCCACTCAATCTTTGCTAATAAAAGCACATTCTTCACTATATACTAACAAGCACGTGTGGACGAATAAGGACTTTAAAGAACTAAGATGTGTTTGTAAAGCTCCTTCAAATGTAATCATTTCTGATAAGAGTGCGGTACATCTAGTATAAGAAGCGTAGGCTGTTATCGTTTATAACCTGATCATGTAAGTTCCCACTGAACTAGTGGAATGAATGTTTGCTGCTATATAGACTAGAACTGAAACCGAAATTACACTTTAAATACTATTTTAACTTGATTTAAATCAATCTGATTTAAAATCAGATGTTCCTTATCATTACTTTTATTTTAAAAAACGATAAACTTTGAAAAGTTTAAACCTTATTAATTATGAATTTCTATAAAAACCGGTTCACTTAAAATGTTCGATGTGATACTTTTATGTATATATGATTTTATTTCCATATCGGGCAATTTCTAAATTTTAAGATGAAATTTATTATCAAAGGCATTAAAAAAATAAAAATTAATGCCAGGATATCAGATTTTTTTTCTCGAAAAGGTCTTAAACTTTTCTTTTCAATACATATTTGAAGAATTCTTTGATAGATAGTGTTGTAATGTACTTACAACCTAAACACCAGTGTTCGGTTACAAGGGGGAAACACAGAAAGAATATAATACTTTATATTGAGATTCAGACATCTATTCTGTACATTCATTTACAAATAGATCCTTGGTTATCATATATCATAATCATCAATTATTTATGTCTTCTATTTACACTATAATTATTACAATTCTATCACACTGTTAAATTATTAACAGAGGCCTAAGTTAGGTGATTGTAAATATTATTTTATCTTTACCTATATTAAATGCACAGGGGAGTAGGCAGGGTCTTTCTCATGCGATACGTCAGTCTTCAGTTGGTGCAGAGGGTCAGGTCGAACGGGACGAGTTGGTGATGGTGAGCGGGGCGGTGTCGGTCTTTCTGTGGGTCCAAATGGACAGGCAAGGACTTCCCTCCTGTGGTGTCTGTCCGGCAGCAAGGGACGAGTTGGTGCTCGTGGATTCTTGTCCCCCTTCTCTCGAATCCCGACTACAACTCCTCTCCTTAACTTCGTTTCCCAGCTCCTCACCTCGGTTCCAACGCCCCTTTTTTCTTTCTTTCCAATCGCTTGTTTTTGGGAAATTTTCCCACATCTGCATGTCCTTCGGGAGTGCAGGTTGGCTCATTAAAGTAGCCCCTTTTGTGCAAGCTGACATTACTTTTTAGCCCCTGCTCCCATAATTCACGGTTATATCTCTGTGCGAGCTTGACCGTTACGCTACCATTCCGTGATCTATGCCTTCTCTGCAGGGGTCCCTAAACTTGACGTGAACAATTGGAGTCCTAAATTCCTCTAGGAAAATCATCTCACAGCTGTGCATGCACGTGCAGATTACCGTGAGAAAGTACTTCGGTACAGATAGCATGACTAATTTTAATAAACTTTTATTTGATTTGTCACAGGGTACATACTTGATTTGGTAGGAGAGAAAAATTTAAAAACTTTGGGTTTAAAATATACACAAAATAAAAACAATGAATGTTTATAACTATTATAATTATAATTAATTAATATTATAATTAATTTTACTGCATATTTAAGAAAATATTTTTAATAGAAGAATAAAATTCGTCGTTACTCTTGTACTCTTGTGCAATGTCACAAAGGTAACAGTGCAAAAGCTGTCGTTTGCACAAATCTATATAATCTATATATGTCTAATAAAATACAAAATTTATACATGAAATCTTCGGAAAAAAACTCTACTTTAATCCCGTTTTCTAAGATTGTTTTTCATAAAATACCCGTAAAAGAATTTCACTACTTAATTTGCTACCAAAAAATATATCAGAGATAATTAAGACTTCGACCGTTGTCGACTAATCGATTATAAAGCTTTCGAACGTCACCTACGAAGCTTATGTGAGCTTTGAAAAATAACAGTGATGTATTTATAGTGAATCTAAGTGTAATAATACATAAAATAAAAAAGATTCAGATACCTGGAAAAGGATTCTTTACTATATAAGAATATATGTATACCAGAGGTAATCAAGATGTCTACTGTTGTCGAATAATGGATCACGAATTTTTCTTAAGTCACCGCGAGTCTTTTGTGAGGTTTAAAAATCAACAAAGATTCAGAATTAAGCATTTAATGTGCTTTAGTTTAACTTTGAAAAACTATTTTTTTGTTTCTACAATTTATTGATTTATTGAAAGTTTAAACTTGTTATATTGAACATCTGTATATAGTTATTTTAGAAATAGGCACAGGTATCTTAATCTTAATAAGTTTGCTATTCAGAAAGTTCATATGGATGATCAAGTCTTTTTTCCTATGAATTTGGCAATACAGATAGTTAGCTATACCCTAAACATGGTTGTAAAGGTGTTACTCATTTAACACCAAGAAGACAGCACGTGTATCTTGAGGAAGGTTACAAATGCGAGTATCATTGCTCCCACAAAAAGGATCCTCCTAATTTAGAAGCGTGTAAAAATCGGATTAGGTCTTTGATATAATCGGGTTGATATGGTTTTACAATGGATTCCCAGTCGCTGCAGTGACTATGTATAAGAACATGATGACGTATTGGTAAAGGAGGGTGGTAATTTGTTTCAACCTACTGTTGATGCTCCTTTTAGGAAAATAAAGAGAATCATAGACTATATTACCAAACTAGAATCTATCATATTTCAGAGACATTTCCTCTGGGAGGAGATGGTCATCTCTCTTAACTCCTTGAGTACTAGCAAGTAAATACTATACGAGTCGACCGTTGTGAAAACAATGGTCGTTTAACGGCATCTATTAATTAAATCTAGTGTTTAGAAATTAAAATAAAATGTTCCGATCTCCGATTATGCATACGCCACGCTGGTCTCTCAATATCAACCAGAGATCATTGAGTAGATTCGACGCTGGACAGATAAGAGTGAAATGGCTGCGTCGAGCATACGAGACGTTGGTTGCGAACAGATTAAATAAGAGAGTATGCCCCTCTCTTCCCAGAGATATTGCAGTGGCACTTTTTAGAATCCGGCCATTATAATAGATAGGGGATATTCTTTTTCGACTTCACTTAGTGGATGCTCTTCATAGCATCTTTTGCACCTCTGCTCCTATGATGGAAGACAATGTTTTGACTTGACCGGCTGCGCACAACGATTTTGCTTTATCATTTCCTAACCCCCCTTCTGGGGCAATATGTTTTATTTATTAAACTTCCAGGTGTCACATGCTCGAGAATTTTTTTTAATTAGAAGCATTGACCGATCAGTTGATCCCATAGCTTGTCTTATCACTTCCAAAGTTATCGTTTAAACTTAGAGGACATTTGACGTCGAAACTAAATTACGTGCCCCAGCCACCATTAACAAACACGATCGATCTTTAAGCGGCTCGTGCCTCGAACTCGAAACCCTCCATTTATGATATCGATGCATTTGCCCACAGAGATATCACGCCTTATTATAAAACAGAAAGTATTACTTCCTAAAACATAAGAGCTTAAAATATTGTAAAAAAAATTTAATTCTAAATTTTTAAATTTATAACTTAAAAAGACGTTTTTTATTTTTTTTAAATTTATATTTAAATTTAAATTTATAATACAAAATATAAAATATAAATTATATAAATATATAATGTCAAATTTACATACTTAAAAATGCTTCATCAATTTTTTAAGTATGTAGGACTTATTGTAAATCACACTAATTTATAAGTAAGTACATAACCTAAAATAATATGCCCCATTATGTAGATTCACCAAAAGTGTCATCGCCAAGGAATAAAAATCTCACTACCCTTGATACAAATCATTAATAAATGTTAAAGAATATCAATTTTGAGAGTAAATATCACTATTTCATAGAAAACAAAATTGATGAAATGAAATTATTTTCCTTCACGGACACTCTTTTATACTTGGACAAAGTTCGTACTTAAGAGAAATGTTATCTTACCTTTAAGACAAGTGCAGAAAATTCGTGAAATAAAGCCGCAAAGATTATGAAAAAGTTGTTTTTCTGTTGAATGTGAAGCTAATTGCAAACTTCATTTAAAATAATGGCCATTTCTCAAGAATATTTTTAAATCCAGTTTCGTAAATTACGGACCAGAAGTTTCTAGTTTGTTCCGGTAAGTATGTTATTTAGATCTCTTAACTTCTTGTCTCGGTTCTAGTGATATAAGTAATCCGAGAGTTGGAAAAAGGATAACAGCAGGAAAAAAATTTTCTGAAAATTTTTCCTTATTCAGTCGAGTTGGGTATTTTTTCCAGTAGAAAATATTTACATATAATATAGATCTGGAAGATTTACTGAATGGTACATAGAATAATTATTTACTATACAAATCTTCAATTTAGGATGACACGTAAACTTAATGTATAAAACTTTACGTTAAAACAAAAAATAATGATACATTTTTATATAACATTAGTTTTACGACTATATTTCCCACATCGCTTTCTCTCTCTCTCATTTTTGGGGGGGTGTCCGAAATACCTATATAAGGCAACAATTGTCTGGAACAGCTGTTACTTCGATTACAGCTGATAAAATGACAGGTTATCAAGATCTAAATGATTTTGAACTTGGTGTTATAGTCGTCGTATGAAAGATGGGACATAGCATCTTCGAGATAACTATGAAATACGGATTTTCACTCCTGACCATTTCACTTGAATATCGGGAATGTGTTAAAATATCAAATTTCCAACATCAGTGCAAGAACGGGGCCCACGACTGGATAGAATCATTAAACGGGATAGAAGTACAATCATTCTGTAAAATGCTGCCTATTTTATTGCTGGGTCAACAACAAGTGTCAGAGTACTAACCATTCAACGAAATATCATCGATCAAGTCGAAGTACCCAAGTCGACCCACTTGTGTACCCTACCCTTGAGGACTACACGGCACAAAGCTTTACGCCTCCCCTGGGTCCATCCACGTCAACATTGGACTGTTCATGACTGGAAACATGTTATCTGGTCTAATGAGTCTCGTTCAAATTGTATCGAGCGGAAGGATGTGTACAGAATCCTGCATGTCAACAGGCGACTGGTGGAACTGCTAGAAGCTATGTGATGATATGAGGTAAAGGTAATTGCAGTGACCCCTGATACGTCTAGACACGACTCTGACAGGTGACATGTATGTAAGTATCCTGTCACATCCTCTGTAAACATGCATCTCCATTGTGCATGCCTGTGGACTTGAGAATTTCAATCAGGACAATACGACACCCCACACGTAAAGAATTGCTACAGAGTAGGTCTAGAAATACTCTTCTGAAATTAATCACTTCCTCTCCAAAATTGCCAGACAAAAACATTATTAAGCATATCTGGAATGCCTTGTAACGTGTATTTCTGAAGAGATCTCCACCACCTAGTACTGTTAGGTATTTATGGACAGCCCTTCAGGATTCATGGCATCAATTACCCCCAGAACTACTTCAAACATTAGTCTAGTCCATGTTACGGTTTTTGGCAATATATATATATATATATATATATATATATATGTAACAATTAGTATTTCCTTTAGTCACACTAATTATGTAATTATTCTTTTTTACTTACCCGGATACTGGTCGAGGAGGAATCTAATCAGCTAGAAGTAATAACAATGCAATCGGGCCATTGAAAGAGGGCGTCACAAGTCTAATTAGAACTTTATTTCAGAGCTGCTAAAACAGCCGACAGATGGCACTGGTAAGAGAGACTTCGGTGGAATTATTCAAATGAGACTGTTATAAGAACTTACTCTCAAATTTGTATGAACAATTGTTCAAGAGTAAAGCTCACCAATAAAGGGACATGTAGTTATATAACAAAATGTAACTTCATGAATACAAATCTTTTAAATGGTCTCTTAAATTGTTTTTAATGCTACTATTAATGTTGAGAGTTATATAAAATTATCACTGCTAGAACAGAGGTGCACACAAGAGCGGAGACATAAAGAATTTTCCCACTTACACAGCGAATTTAAGTGTAAGATCAGGAAAACCGAGGAGCAATTTGCTGGCGATAGTTGGGAAAGGTGTTGAATAGACGGAAAATTTGCATATATATGATAGAAAGCTTTGGGAAATGGATCGAAAGAATTTCCATTGATTAAGACTTTTAGACACTGACAAAAATTTTTAAGAAATTAGAATGGGAGAGGGGGGGAGGTTTTTAAGGAAATATTAAGGTTAAATAATTTTGATATATTACACACACACACACACACACACACACACACACATATATATATATATATATATATATATACATATGTCAGGATTTAAATTGTAGATTAATTTTAAAAATATTTTAATTAGGGATTCATTACTGGGAGTGACGCAGCGTGAGGAGTTAGCCACATAAATACGGCTCACGCGCAGTGATCTAGGGCAGAGAGCAGTGTGCACATTCAACGGACAGAGCTATGGCTACCCGAAGCAGCTATACCTGCCTTTGTTAAAAGTTAGGCGCCAATGTGAGACGCCATTAATGATGATTGAAAAGTAGTGTGTGATCAGATTTAAATAAAGATATGAAGATGACGTCATGACTCTAGTGTCATTTAGTAGGAACGTGACACACACACACACACACATATATATATATATATATATATATATATATATATATATATATATATATATATATATATATATATATATATATATATATATATATATATATATATATATATATATATATATATATATATATATATATATATATATATATATATATATATATATATATATATATATATATATATATATATATATATATATATATATATATATATATATATATATATATATATATATATATATATATATATATATATATATATATATATATATATATATATATATATATATATATATATATATATATATATATATATATATATATATATATTAGTGTGTGTGCGTATGTGTGTAATGATATTTTAAATTAAAAATAATCAACATAATTATAATTGTATTTTAAAATTGTATTTTTTTTGTGGCTCTATCAGTAAAGTGTAAATTTGGCGAAACTCTTTTGTTCCTTCTGGAAAAATGGGGATTTCCCATGCAGCAAAATTAATTCCTGCTTATCTTTATAAGCATTTTTATATAAACTAAGCTTCTACCATCGTCCCCACTTGACTAATCAGTAAAACCCTGAATGGCTAGCTCACACGCCTATGTACTGTCATGTACGTGTTTTAAGCGTTTGAAGTCCAGAGGTATAATATCCTAATAAACCCCAAATTCCATAAATATTCCAAAATTTTCTCTTATATTCTCATCAGTCAGTGGACTGCTAACGACTGCCCCAAGCTAATGGGAATCCAATTATTTCATAATATTACTTGAATTACAACTATATATCACGCAAGCCCAATTTTAGAATGTTAGTACAGCTAATTATATTGCTAATTTCAAACTTTATGTATTTTTAACAGCACTCTTCATATTTCTTTCTATACATAGAGAGAAAAATGTCATTTGAATAGAAGCCTTATAATTTTTTCAAAAACCTCTGTTTAACTTGAAAAGTTTTCTAAAATTTCTGATTATGTTTTGACTTATCAATAGTCATGAAATTCTGTAACTAATATATAAAACTAATAATTTTTATGCAACATTTCTAAATTATGGAAACATTCAAACAAAACATTTTCTGAACTTCCCTCGGGGGATTTTGTTAAAAGAATATAATATTAAATATTTTCTTAGCAATAAGTTTTATAATTTTTTATTGATCATTACATTTTTTTAGAAAATTATTGTAGCAAATCCTGAAGAAAAATTAACTTTACTTGCTTTCTTATACAACTGGACAAAATTTAAAAACAAAACCTTACATTTGAGATTTATATTAAAACTGCTGTATTAAAAGTTCTATTAAAATTACAGTTGAGAAAAGAAATCCTCATAGAATATTTGTAAGTAAACAATAAATGTTTTTTTATCTCTAACTATATGAAACTAATATAAATTATTAAATTTAATTAAGAATGACAGTAATATGGTTAATTAACTTGATTTAAGTTGAAAATAAATTAAGTTAGTATATTTTTCAGCTTAAATATAATACATCAGAGAATTGTATTAAAGAAAATATTTTTTATTTATGTCTGTTTTTATGTCTGTTGGGAGACATTAAAATTTAAATTATATCAGTTCATTTCTTTATTAATTAACATATCTAAGACGTTAACCAGCATTGTATTTTTATTGCATAAATGCAACTATTAATGTGTTTTGAATTAAGAATAAAAGCTAAAGTATTTAATAAATTCATATGTTTTAGTCTTAAGAAAAAAATAATATAAAAAATCATTCTAAAATGCAACTCAGTTCTAATTTTCGTTTTAGCATAACACTATTTTGTATTGTAGTAATATTTTAAATTTCAGTGGAATAATTTTATCATTAGAAAAAATAACAAAAGTAGAATTTGTTGAACTTTAGTGTGTTGAAAGAGAATGCAGTATTGACTTGTTGAAACGTCTAGGGTTTCAAACGAGGAATGTGACACATTAAACGCAAGTAATATCTATGAAATTAAGAAAACTCATAAAATTTTAATATTAGAGCATAAATTGTAATTGGTTATATAGGGAGTACACTACAAAAAATTCTGCAGTAATAATTTTATCATTTATATTATTTCAGAATATTTCTTGTGTCTTTCTCATTTTCAAGTTTTTACAAATTTACTCTCACTAATTTTTTGTATATTCAACAAAATTTGCATAGATCCAGAGATATCAAAAGTTTACCGAATATAAAATCTCAAATTATAATGTAACAAATATTAATAACTTTTTTGGCTTTCCAAGCTTGTAAATATATTCACTTGCAGTGAAGTAATGTTGTTATAAAAAATAACCCCAATACCTTATTAAATAAAAAGAAATTATACTTATATCCATACGTAGCTGTACAGAGATATTTCAAAGAAGGTTTTTAAATCAGGAAATTGTTTTTTATCAAAATATATAAATTTAAAATAGTATACATTAGAAATTTATTCAAAACATTAAATTACTATTTATATTATAAAAATATACTATATAACTATATTTACAATATAATTATATTTAAAAATAAATTTTGGATGATTCTATCTTTAAACTGTAACCTTTGGCCAAACTCTTTTCTTCTTTCTGTAAAATTAGCGATTTCGCATACACCAAAATTAATTCCTACTTTACAAATCTGATGTAAAATGGTTCATTAATCTTTAAGTAAGGCGAAATATTGTATAGAATAATATGGAAAATGTAAAAGTTTTTATATTCTGTTGCTTAAGAAAAAAGTTTTAAATTTCTTTTAGAACTATTTAAGAAGGATACTTTATTTTATAACCTGTGATTTAAAATAATTATATTTATTTAAATTTTTGTTTTTTTTTTTAATTTTTTAATATTTTCATATATTTTACAATTTTGATAAAATTATCAAGTGGGATCATGAAATTTTAATTATGATTATCTTCTAAAATACTCGAAATTTTTAGCAACATTTTACACCTTCTTAAAAAAGAGTATACAAAAATTTCTTGCCAAAAAAAATATTCATATTGAAGTAGTTCTGCTTTGTTCATTCTTTTGGTAAAATGTTTAATCAACATACATTTATGTAAGTATAAAAATCAGATGATAATAATAATAGTGAGTTTGATAAAATCCACGAAAATAAAGTTAAAAATTAGGTGTAAATTACCACTTTGATTTTAAAATATCTCAGCGGGCTATATAATTCATTTAAAAATAGAATAGTATTAAAAGTAGTTTTAAAAATAGAATAGTATAGTACGCATTTTTATATCACAATCACAGTACCTAAATATGAATATAGTATGAAAAATCAGCTTTATCATTAGGCGGCTATATACATATGTGTGTGTGCATGCACTGCTTCATAGATATACGTATAAAGTGATATATTTTATATAACAATTCAACTAGTACGTATCCCAATATTATATTATCATTTGATTAATTACTTAAATAATTATTTTTTTTAAATGTAGGTTAAGAATATTTTTCACTTACTCAATACACTTACTTCATTTTCACTTACGAGTAAACTCATTAACGAATGTTAGTGTTCAGCCTTATCTCTTTTTGGCTATATTCAGGTTTCAACAGGAAATTAAGAAAAAAATTCGATTTAATTGTTTATTGATTTATTTACTAATAATTATAATATGACATATATATATATATATATATATATATATATATACATATACATATACATATATATATACATATACATATACATATACATATATATATATACATATATATATATATATATATATATATATATATATATATACATATATATATATATATATATATATATATATATATATATATATATATATATATATATATATATATATATATATATACATATATATATATATATATATATATATATATATATATATATATATATATATATATATATATATATATACATATAATACATATATATATATATATGTATATATATATGTATGTATATATATATATGTTAAATAATAATTGAAGAATAATGGTTGTAGATTTATCGATGTATTATTAATGTTGTAGTTGAATATTCCATATTTTCACTTAGCCGCAATAACCTTTGATCGGTTCTTTGGTGGAACAAAATGGCGGCAGACACACTTCACTGTCTTCATATTGAATGCTCCAAAACTTTATGACAAAGGAAAATGCAAACTGACGAAAACAAAAATAGTCCAATTACTAAATAGCTATAAGGAGTCTTTATTTATGACTATTCCTTGCTGACTTTGTCAAAAAATACTCGTCCCTCGACATGCATAAAAATCAAAGAAAAAGGAGCAAAATGGCTCAAAAGAAATATTTTTTCCTCATAAAATGATGCGGGTGAACTCTCCCCCAATTTCGGCCAGAATGATGTCCATTCAACCCCGCGAATGGCGAGGTCAGTGGAAAAATCCCGCCAGCGGGAACCCAAGACGATCGCCAAACGTAGCTTGAATAGGAACAACAGCCTAGGAAACTTAGGGCGCCAAGCAGCGCTCAAGCTGGACAAAAGATGAAAGATGGGGAGAGCAAAACGGCAACCCACGGATGGTCAGCGCGGGAAAAATTCAAGGTGACTCGGACATGGACAAGCCCCATTCCATAAAATAAGGGGTCAGGAGGCCGGCAATTCCTGGCATTCCCTTTTACATAGAATGTGGCTATACCACATCCACACCTAGAGCCAGAAAAAAAAATTTTTTTTAAACCAGAAGAAACAAGAAAATTTTTTTTTTTTTTTTTTGTAAAAAAATCAGTCGAGGAACGGTAAAAGTACAATGTAGTTAAGTGTGGCAGAGGAAAAATACAAAAAAAATCCTGCCTCACAAACAATGATCATGATCACTTTAGTTGAATCCAGAACAAATTCATTCACAATAGATAATTTTTAAACTGAAAAAAAAATTAAAGTTAAGATTTGCAATGATGTACTAAGTGGGTAATTATTGACATAAATTCACAAATAACAAATATAATATTTAAAATCAAATTAAAACAAATGCTATTAAATTGCATTTTGTATAAGCAGCAAGTTGAACAAAAATAAATAAAAACAATCCTATGCTATCAAATTATTATTATATATTTCCTATACATAGGAAAGAGTGCAAAAACTTATTTAAATTAAAACTCGAAGTTTTATAAAATTCCACCTTATAATTTCAAAAAGATATATTCAATATGTAAATACCACACGTCTGTGATACGTGGATTACTTTCAATAATGCTAATATTTTGATGCATTTGAAATATGTTGCACAAAAATTTAAAACGAAGAATTTTTCAAAGAACACAATGCACTATAAAATACCTTATTATAAAAGGTTCAAAGTAAAAAAAATAAGGGCATGAATGCATAAACACAATATTTTTGATAATAATTGAAAACTGTTGAAGACGCAGAAAAAAAAAGATAAGTCCTTGGCGTGAAAATATAATTACGACGCATCAGTTCTTTTGAATAGACATATAAAGTGTATGGTGCAGTTTTTGTCAGAAGATCACTTAAGGAGGCACAAAATTATGGAATATTATCTTGACATCAGAATAGCATCTGAACTTAATTTTTCTGCAGTAGGATGCATGACGATAAGTTCTTTGTGAGAAAAGTTCATCACATTTAGATCATCTTGCTTGAGTCGAAGTTACTTTTTGTGTGTCGGACTTTCATCCAACATAGACCGTAGAATGTAATGAGGACGCAAGAACTAGTAATAAAATTGAGTTTGATGCCTGATGAGAAATCAGAGTCTGTAGGTTACCATTATACCTTCATATTGGTGCGATAAATTTTGTTATGCACGTGACATAGTGTTAACAATACAGCTCAGTAACAAATTTCTATTCCATAAACATACACAAATATGCAAAACAAAAACAAAAAAAAATGCGTATTATAAGTATCAATCCAATCATATTAATAAACACAGAATAATATTATTAAAACAAGAGTATTCTTTTGATGTAAATACATCAATAAATCGTTAAAAAACATGTTGAAGGAACTGCAGCATAGAAAAGGATGAAAACAATGACTAATTGATCAGATTAGCCATATCAGACAATAGAAGCGTCTGAAATGTTACCCAAATTATGACTTTATGTCATGTAATTTAGTAGGATGAGCATATAAATAACATATTCTTGACTATAATATACAAAATTTGAACTATAATATAGTAAAATTGACTACAATACAGAAATATCATGTTTCAAACAAATATTTCGACACACTTTAGCGTTCATTTTCTCTTTACAGCATTACAAATATTTTAAATAAACAACGTTCGAAATACAACCATTATGTTATTAACTACGTGGTCTTAGAAAATACCTTTTTTCAGGAAAGGGAACAGTTTCCTTACAGTTTTTACCCTCTATTTCCTGAAGATCAGATCTCCTTGACTGAATTTTTCTCAAACGATCAATATGCACCTTTAAAAGTGGTGAGAAGTTGTCATTTAATTTTTTAATACTATATGTTACCTTGGAATTACATTCAACAATTTCAAATGGACCATTTAATTTTTGGTTGAATTGTTCACGGGATTTTACATAAACAATATCACCAATTTCCAGAGATCTTAATACCCTTACATTTGAGATTTATATTAAAACTGCTGTATTAAAAGTTCTATTAAAATTACAGTTTAGAAAAGAAATCCTCATAGAATATTTGTAAGTAAACAATTAAAGTTTTTTATCTCTAACTATATGAAACTTATATAAATTATTAAATTTAATAAAGAATGACAGTAATATGCTTAATTAACTTGATTTAAGTTGAAAATAAATTAAGTTAGTATATTTTTCAGCTTAAATATAATACATCAGAGAATTGTATTAAAGAAAATATTTTTTATTTATCTCTGTTTTTAGGTCTGTTGGGAGACATTAAAATTTAAATTATATCAGTTCATTTCTTTATTAATTAACATATCTACGACGTTAAGCAGCATTGTATTTTTATTGCATAAATGCAACTATTAATGTGTTTTGATTAAGAATAAAAGCTAAAGTATTTAATAAATTCATATGTTTTAGTCTTAAGAAAAAAATAAAATAAAAAACCATTCTAAAATGCAACTTAGTCTAATTTTCTTTTTAGCAATAACACTATTTTGTATTGTAGTAATAATATTTTAAATTTCAGTGGAATAATTTTTGTCATTAGAAAAAATAACAAAAGTAAATTTGTTACTAGTATGTTGAAAGAGAATGCAGTGTTGACTTGTTGAAATGTCTAGGGTTTCAAACGAATGTGACACATTAAACGCAATAAAATCTATGAAATTAAGAAAACTCATAAAATTTTAATATTAGAGCATAAATTGTAATTGGTTATAATGGAGTACACTACAAAAAATTCTGCAGTAATAATTTTATCATTTATATTATTTCAGAATATTTCTTGTGTCTTTCTCATTTTTTACAAATTTACTCTCACTAATTTTTTGTAGATTCAACAAAACTTTTCATAGATCCAGATATCAAAAGTTTACCGAATATAAAATCTCAAATAATAATGTAACAAACATAATAAATTTTTGGCTTTCCAAGCTTGTAAATGTATATTCACTTGCAGTGAAGTAATGTTGTTATAAAAAAATAACCCCAATACCTTATTAAATAAAAAGAAATTATATTTATATCCATAATAGCTGTACAGAGAAAATCTCAAATTATAATGTAACAAATATTAATAACTTTTTGCTTTCAAGCTTGTAAATATATTCACTTGCAGTGGAGTAATGTTGTTATAAAAATACCCCAATACCTTATAATAAAAAGTGATTATATTTATATATACGTTTTGTACAGAGATATTTTAAACAAGTATTTTAATCAAGAAATTGTTTTTTATCAACTTTAAAAAATGTATACATTAGAAATTTATTCAAAACATTAAATTAATATTTTATCATTTTATTATGTTTACAATATAATTAAATTAAAAAATAAATTTTGGATAATTCTATCTTTAAACTGTACCTTTTGTTCTTTCTCGAAAATTGGCGATTTCTTACCCCAAAATTAATTCCTACTTTACAATAGTAGATGTAAATGGTTCATTAATCTTTAAGTAAGGTGAAAATTGTATAGAATAATATGGAAAATGTAAAGTTTTTATATTCTTTTTGCTTAAAAGAAATAAGTTTTAAATTTTCTTTTTGAACTATTTAAGAAGATACTTTATTTTATAACCTGTGATTTAAAATAAATATATATTTAAAATTTCTTTTTTTTTTTAATTTTTTTAATTTTTTCATAAATTTTACAATTTGATAAAATTATCAATAGGATCATGAAATTTTGATATTATTTCTTTTAAAATATTGCAAAATTTTAACAACATTTTACACCTTCTTAAAAAGAGTATTAAAATTTATTGCCAAAAAAATATTCATATTGAATAGTTCTGCTTTGTTCATTCTTGTAAAAATTTTCAACTTAAATTTATTATGTATAAAAATGATGATAATAATAATAGTGAGTTTGATAAAATCAACGAAAATAAAGTTAAAAATTAGGGGTAAATTACCACTTTAATTTTAAAATATCTCAGCGCTATATAATTCATTTAAAAATAGAATAGTATTAAAAGTATTTCAAAAATAGAATAGTATAGTATGCATTTTTATATAATCACAGTATAAATATGAATATATATGAAAAATAGCTTTATCATTAGGCGGCTATATACATATGTGTGTTTTGCATGCATGCTTCATATTTAGTATTAAAAGTGATATATTTTATATAACAATTCATAGTATATCCCAATATATTTATCATTTGATTAATTACTTAAATAATTATTTTTTTTAAATGTAGGTTAAGAATATTTTTACACTTACTCAATACACTTACTTCATTTTCACTTACGATAAACTCATATAACGAATGTAGTGTTATTATCTATTTTGGCTATATTAATTTCAACAGCAAATTAAGAAGAAAATTCGATTTAATTGTTTATATATTTATTTACTATATATTATAATATACATATATATATATATATATATATTATATAATATATATATATATTTATAATTATACATTATACATATACATATACATTTACATATATATATTATATATACATATATATATATATAATATATATACATATATATATATATATATATATATATATACATATATATATATATATATATATATATATATATATATATATATATATATGTGTGTGTGTGTGTGTGTGTATATATGTATATATGTATATATGTAACGGAGAATATTTCCCCATCCCACAGGAAAGGAAATATAGACTTTAAAGTAGATTATAAAATGAAAAAAATAATCAGAAAATATTTTATTTTATTTTTTTAAATTTAAAACATAATTCGAATACATGAAATATATATAAGAATATAGACTTTAAAGTAGATTATAAAATGAAAAAAATAATCAGAAAATATTTTATTTTATTTTTTAAATTTAAAACATAATTCGAATACATGAAATATATATAAGTTTGAAAATTTTATTAATATATGTATATATGTATATATGTATATATGTAACGGAGAATATTTCCCCATCCCACAGGAAAGGAAATATAGACTTTAAAGTAGATTATAAAATGAAAAAAATAATCAGAAAATATTTTATTTTATTTTTTTAAATTTAAAACATAATTCGAATACATGAAATATATATAAGTTTGAAAATTTTATTAACATTTAAGAACTGACAAAATTCAAAAGATTAAATTTTAAAACAAATATGGAGAAGTCTCTCCTAGACTTTCTCAGATAAACGTAAAAAAACCAAGAAAATAGCTACATTATTAATCATGGTTTTTTTAAACATATGAACACTATCAAAGAAGTAATATTTATCTTTTACCTACGGTAACATTTTGTAAAATTCAATAAATCAGCTCATTTATCGAAAAAACAAGACGTAGAATTGAAAGTAAATCAGAAAAGTGTGAAGTGTACGCTGATAGTTTCGGTATTTCAAAAAATGGTAGGAAACTACAATAGAGCAACTTGTTGCAATATCACAAAGTACTATAATGCCCTTATCATTCATTTTCAAGTTTACAACAGCCAATAGTTAAACAATAAACTCCTCTTCAGTTCCGTTCGTTTTGGAGTGCTACGGTCTACTTTTTTGAAACACGGGGGATAATGAAAACGGCACCTTCAGATTAAAACCGAATCCGAATGGCTGCGAACATCCATGCCGCAGTTTGATTCCAACCCACGAACTCCGGATCCGAAGGCCAGTACCCTAACCATTCGGCCATCGTTCGGCGCCCTTAAGTTAGAAACTAAAGCCAGAACTGTCATAAGTTGAGGTGTGCCCTACTGCGTGAAATTGCCTTATTTTACTAAAATATACGTAATCAAAATTTTGGTTTGAGTCAAAAGTACTCTATTTATCAAGTTTTTACTCTTACATAATTTTAAAAATGATATTTTGGTACTTGATGGTTTTGAAAGTGTGATGATTATAAAAAATTTGATGGTTAAAATTTTGAACGATTACAATTCTCTGACAATTTATGTATATATGAGAGAAAAAATTACATTAATTTTCCCTATATAATGTAATACCTAGAAGTACATTTGAGAAATACATTTCATAATGAAATATACATAAACAAAATTATTAAAATTCCGTGGCCTGGAACAATTTCAATGATTTTCATAATGTACTAATTTGCATCTAAATGCGAAATGCTATAAGACTTGGTATGAATTCCTAGCGATTCTCATTAAAATACCAGTAGTATCTTACGATCTTTATTGACTAAGAAAGAATATATAGTGGGTCTATTTGATGTTAATGTTTTATTTATTTATGTACCTGTTTTTAATTAATATTACATTGTACTATATCATTAACCTGATGTACATATTTAATAAGTCAAGTAGTGAATATTATAGCAAATTATTTTTCTTTTAAATTTTTAATAAATATTTAGTTGAAAAATCATAATACTTTTAGCAAAACCAATATTTTAAAAAATGTAAATATTGATATTTCTTGAAGATTTTTCGTCTTTATTGTCCCTTTAGGTATAATATGGGTATAAAACTTAAAATGCTCTTTTAGGTAGCATTTCAATAAATTGTGAAAATTATGTTATGTGGTTTGTGGCATAGGTAAGAAGATAAAAAAGCTATTAAGCGGATTAGATTTTGAAATATTATGTTCTGAAGTTTTAAGCTTGCAGTGTGCTCACCCAACAATTAATACAGCTGCAAGAGTTGTTGGTTTATCGTTTTTGGCATGACAAATCACAAAAAAGTATGAATATTGATAGTAAATCTGTTAAGAGATTAAAAATTACATTACTGTTTAACTCCTTAATACCAATTATGTCACTATCAAAACATAACAAAGTATATTTAAAATCCTTTTTATTAGTCATATACAAAGGCAATAATAAATTTCATTAAAGGAAACTTAAATTTTATTATTTAACACTATATCTTAATATCTAAAATAGTTTAGTATTCATTAAAGCAAGTATAAATATCTAAGATAGTAAAATACAGTCCCCTTCACATGAAAAATGTATTCTGAGCATTATGTTTTCTGAAAGAAAATTTACTTTTACAAAACAAGTCAAAAATTAAATACTATAACCTAATTTTAAACTTAATTTTTAAATAAAGTATAAAACCTGATTTTAAACTAGTTTTAATTTTATTGTTTTTATTTATTATATATGTTTTTATTTATTTATTAAAAAATAGGGCTTCTCAGATTATCTCTGGCTTGCTCACGGGCTTTCTATGTGCCCAGAAACTCTTGACTCCCGACTTCTACTTGCTCACGGGATTTGGATGCGCCCCTCAACTCTTGACTCCTAACCTCGACTCCTTTTCCAACTTTTTTCCACAACTATACATCTCTTTTCAACTTTCCTTTCTTTTCTTTTCGAATCATTTGTTAATGGTATTTTTCCCAAATCTGCATACCTTCGGGTGTGCAGATGGGATCATTAAAATGGCCCCTTTGCTGAAAATCGACATTGCCAAATCACTGCCTCATATCTCACGACTGCATTCTTCTCTTGTGTCTTTCCATCAGTAATAACTTCTGCAGGTATTACCCATTAAAACTCGAAGTCAACAGCTGCGTCTATATTCTTCTTAAAAATTTAGTCCACTGCTCTGTGTGTGTGCGTGCTGTCCATCGTGGGAAAGTACATCAGTACAGGGCATCAACACAGGTGACCTCCAATCCGATCTCAGTCTCTGCTCGAGCAAACAATACTACTCTATTTGCAGTACAATGCTCCTACCCGATCAGCTTGTGTTAAATTATTGAGTAAGGCTTGGATATATTTGCGTGCTGTCCCATCACAGCAATCGATGTTTCCCTACCTATATGCTGCTTTCAT
The DNA here is from genome assembly GCA_032207245.1 of Pardosa pseudoannulata. Taxonomy (NCBI): domain Eukaryota; kingdom Metazoa; phylum Arthropoda; class Arachnida; order Araneae; family Lycosidae; genus Pardosa; species Pardosa pseudoannulata. Next base: position 175,036,824 of record CM063501.1, read on the forward strand.
AATAAAAAAAGACAACAAATGAGTGAAGTATGGTAAAATGCTAATAAAGTCAAATGTCCAGCATTTGTAAAAAAATATATATCCAAACGTTTCCTTTCTTTTTTTTCTTCATCAGATAATTCTTGTAGAATCTAGGATTAATTAAATGTATATATGTATATATATATATATATATATATATATATATATATATATATATATATATATATATATATATATATATATATATATATATATATATATATATATATATATATATTATATATATATATTATACAAAGATATATTTATATAATATATATATATATATAAATATATATATTTAAAATATAAATATATAAATATATATATAGAATTTATAAAATATATATTTCGTATATAATATTATATATATATATATATTATATAAAATCGATATTTATATAAAATTTTTATAAAATATATTTTTTATATAAAAAATATATTACAAATATATAAAAAATATATAATATATATATATATATATATATATATTCTATAATATTTTTTATACAGTCTGAACAAAATTTTGTCGTAGATATACTCGCATAAATTCCTGCTTCCTCATTCCATGTGAAAATCAGAAATACTTCTGTCGTCTGAGATATGGGATAAAATATATTGAAAATCAAATTGTCGAAATGCGTATAAAAATGATGGAAGTTTTATGTATCCCCACGAGATACTATAGAGTAAATGCATTACAATTTAAGGTAATCAATGTTAAATTTTATATAAGTTATTTCTAATGTTCTACAACTTTTATACCTTTTTTGACTCTTGCTCTCGTGTTGGCCTCCAATCCTTGTGCACTCTCAGTCATTGCTCGAGCAGACTATACTACCTTATTCTGAATTGAGCTATAAAATTATGCAAAGTATTAGTTCGAAAGAATGATGGGCACTCGTTTCATGTAGCCTCCACACTATAGACAAATGTTCACCATTTCCCTATGGTGGCTGTAATAGCCAACACTCTGGGTCACGTTGTAAATCCGTTCCAAGCTTGCGTGAGACCTGCCCACCTATTTTACTAGGTATGTTAGATATAGCATAGGTTAAATAAATCCTCCAAAGCTTAGACGGACAACACAAATTTTATTTACAAGATTTATGAAACATTAGAATAAAACCAAATGTCATATTGAGAACCGCGGAGCCTGTGCATAAATCAGAAAGTATTAACCAAGCGTTTTATGTCCAAAATACAATTCTCTCACAAACACAGATATGTCTCCAAGTCGCATGCCCAAGTCCAACTGCTCTCTTGCAGATCTTCTCTCCCTCCTTCGGGGAGGAGTTCAGCATTCTCGAAACTTTATCCCTGTCGAAAGGAGAAGTCCTTCCTTCCAGATGTACTGCCGGCCTGCAAATACACACACAATCGCATCCGAAAAATCTTATCAGCCCCCCCCCTTGCCGGCCGGCTTCTTTATCACCTAAGGAATACTGGGTGGAGAGGGTTAATGGGAGCTATTTTGCCGATATCAAAAAAAGCTGAACACTGGTCGTGCGGTCCAAATTCCTTACAGTGACCTTGAAAAATGCTTTACGTGTTGCATCCACACATTGGGCCACTAAATGAGATCAACGCATGGATTCGTCAATTGGGCCTACTGTGCACTTTAGTTGCTCATCTGAATACCTTTGATCTTTGAAGAAAAACCATTTCCGAAGTCATTCTCCACCAAGGCCATTTTATTGTCTGCCATCTTCGACCTCGGTAACCCAGACCCACTCCCAGACGGAGTAGTGGCTTAGAGTGGACCATTGTGTAGAGGGGCTTTCAGATTTGGGAACAAGTTTTCAATTAAATAAAACCTATTTTTTTATATAAAATAGAAGCCTCAGGATCTCGGTAATGGGCCAAGGCATCATTTTCATAACTGGGTGGTTGGAAGTTCGAGGCTAGAGACAAAGATCAGCCTTCTGGTGACTGAAAACGTAAAATAAGAACTTAATTACAATATCCTCAAAGTTCAAACGATACCATTGAAGGTGGCATGAAAAGCCTTAGGGTCCTAGGTTAGGTCCTGCCTTCTTATTACGATGATCCAACTGGGACAATGTTACTCCATTGTTTCAGCTACATGTTCACCACTGGTGGTGTTTAGTGAGTAACAAATTCGTGTGTATAAATAAATATTTCTATATTACCAACTACATTTTGGAAAGATATATATATATATATATATATATATATATATATACATATATATATATATATATATATATATATATATATATATATATATATATATATATATATATATATATATATATATATATATATATATATATATATATATATATATATATATAATATATATATATATATATATATATATATATATATATATATATATATATATATATATATATATATATATGTATATATATATATATATATATATATATATATATACATAAATATATATATATACATATATATATACATATATACATATATATATGTATATATATATGTATATATATATATATATATATATATATATATATATATATATATATATATATATATATATATATATATAATATATATATATATATATATATATATATATATATATATATATACATATATATATATACTATATATGCATATATATATAATATATATATAATACATATATATATATATATATATATATATACATAAATACATATATACATATATATATATATATACACACATATATATATATACACATATATATATATATATATATATATATATACATATATATATATATATATATATATACATAAATACATATATACATATATATACATATATACACACACACACATATATATATATATATATATATATATTTTATACATATATATATATATACATATATATCCTATGTAGTAATACCGTACATACAGTATAACACAGAATGCGGGAAAGTCAGAGAAAACACACCCATTTTTAAAGGTATAGCAAGTAATACAGCCTCTTTATTGCTGCCTAATTCAAATGCGGCTCTAATGGTAAATGAGTCCCAAACTCTAGCACCCCCTATATAATAATTGCATAAGTTATCTGTCCGTCTGTCCTCGAATATATATATATATATATATATATATATATATCTTATATAATAATACCGTACATACAGTATAACACAGAATGCGGGAAAGTCAGAGAAAACACACCCATTTTTTAAGGTATAGCAAGTAATACAGCCTCTTTATTGCTGCCTAATTTAAATGCTGCTCTAATGGTAAAATGAGTCCCAAACTCTAGCACCCCCTATATAATAATTGCATAAGTTATCTGTCCCTCTGCCCTGGAATTTCAGAAGCTGTTGGACTTGGAATGGATATAGGTATCCATATTGGATTCTTGATGAGTTATGGTTAGCAAAATTCAAAGCGAGTAAAGTTTTCTTCTCCTAAACTATTGATCAGATACTAAAATAAATTGATTAATAAATTGATTAAACAAATTCAGAGCACGCGATTAAATTTATCATTCCTTTAAGCATCTAATTTAATCATTTCTTATTTTAAATTATTTAAATATCGTCTGCATTATTTTCGTACGTTTTATCATTGAAACTACGTCAATAATTTTCTTTTATATTTGGCTTATATAATAGATTAGGTACATATGCAATAGTTTTAAATTTGAATCATCGATTACTTTTTGTTGCAAAGAAAATTTTATCTCCGGTATTACCAACAAATTCTATCTACCTAGATGATGTAGTGGGAAATATAGTTTCAATCCTTCCCTTCTATTAAATACCGTGTAAAAAAATTGGGAAGAACTTAATGATAAGTTCGACTTATCTAAGAAAACTTTGAATTATCTTTCTAAATGAAATCCACTTGATTCTTAACTGCATTCACAGTATCGGTTTGGTTTGGTTTGGAGTGCTACGGTCTACTTTTTGCAACACGAGGACTAATGAGACCGGGACCTACAGCTTAAAGCCGATTCCGAACGGGTACGAACGTCCATGCCACTGTGGGATTCGAACCCACGAACTCCGTTACTGAAGGCCAGCACCCTAACCAATCGGCCATAGTTCGGCTTCACAGTATCGGGAGACTTTAGAGGAATAGGAAAATAAACAAATTATTGAGCGTGTACCAGACAATTCTCAGCCAAAAACAAACCCTTTTTTAATCTGCCTCATAGGTTACTTTACAATTCTGGAAAATTAAAAACTTTACTAATCCCGTCATATGACGGGCTACATGCTAGTAAGTAGAATAATAAATTAAAAATTCTAAAATCCCATCGTTATTAACTACTCCAGAAAAAAAAATGTGAATGCTATTTCTAGGAAATTTTAAGATATATGAATATTTTAATATCATGTATCATTACTCATTCCTTCACTACCAGATGAATTTTTACGATTAAGATTGAGACTAAAACTTCTTTCATTCCCTATAGTAAGAAACATTTAGAATGATACGGGAAAGAAAGCATTTTAATTAAGTACAAAGGCGTTCCCTCGAGAAATTCCACACAGAATCAGTGGCATCCTGAAGCTACGTTTTCCATTCCCGAGCTACGATTTATTATTCTACCTATTTACAAAGGTAAAATAAATGAGAATGTTACAACAAGTTTTATATAAAATGCAATCTGTATAACCTACAGTAATTTAGAATATTTGTTTCAGACATTTAGATATAAAGACTTTTATTTTAATAAACTACTTAAGAAACAAAGTATTCTTTCTAATTATACAAATAAAGATAAGATAAATTATTTATTAAATAAATGATTATTAAACATAATTCCAAATGAATGTATTTAAAATAGATTTGTGATAAATAAAGATGCCCAGGGTTATTTTTACAAAATTTACATTCACGAAACATCAACATTTACACACAAAACGAAAATACAAACATTATGGGACTGAAATTCTACAGTACGCGATCATACCGGTTGACAGCAGGCTTTGAACTCAGTTCTTTCTTGTTATACCCCATAGAGGACGCTGTAAACTACGTGATCGTCTAGGCTTATTTGTTACAGATTTATATTTATGAATTTACTTAAAGTTAGATTATTTAAGATTAGACGAAGAACATACATACCTGGTCAGACAAAATTTAAAAATGTTTAAAAATGGAAGGAATAATGATAAAGGTTTACGATTCGCACGAAATAGGTAAAAAAAGACACAGATTTTGTTTAGAAGCATAAAAAAGTTTTTAAAGATTCAATCATAGAGGGTACTTGACGACTTGGAACACAATGAACATGATATCAATGTGCTG
>CM063501.1:175047114-175052114 GCA_032207245.1 Pardosa pseudoannulata
CGTGCCGCTCCTTTTCATTCTGAGATTTTGAAAATGATTAAATATGGAGGAAGGAGAATGGGAAAAGGAGAATCTTAAAGATATATTTTCAGTGTAATAATTTCATACATTTCATGCACGTATATATACATATGTTATAAGGCTCTATGCTATATATATATATTACTAAGTGGGGTTCAGAGCAGTTATTGCCACTCTGCAGTCGTGGAACCTCGCGATGAAAAAGAAAACAAGACTCAATCTAACTTCAATTATCAAAGCATCATCAGGAAACATTATACAAAACTCTATGTGAAACTCACCGTAAAACTCAGGAAAAAATGTATCGAAACTATGTGATGGAACTCTACACATTTGCTTTAATAGCCATTTCTCACGTGGGTGATGCGTTAAAACTCTATTCTTAGATATGGAACTTTAAGGATTTCTACTAGCGAAGATTTCAGAACATTCCCCAGGGTTCCACAAGAAGAATTACCAGGAAAATAGAATTCCTATTACATGTGTATATTTAAGAAATATGCAGAGATTATTTTTGAATTTTTTAAAATATTATATAACAGATATGTTACTGAAAGACAACAAAGTGCTTATTAAGATGGTAGGATTACAAATCTAATAAAAAACCATTAAAAGATATTCTAAAATAAAAAGCATTAATATCTCCAAAACCAAAATTTCCCATTCAACATGTATTAACATTTTAATTTCCTTCCTTAGATGGTAGGTAAATCCATTTTATTTCTCCGTAGTAAGAAACACATAAAATAATACCGAAAATGATGCATTTTAATTACAAATACAATAGGTCTACTGGGAATTTCCTCAAAGATCCAGTGCCATCCTCGTAATACATTTATCATCCTCTCTGTGCGATAAACTGCTATTAACAAAGGGAAAACAAATAAGAACAAATACCTCATAATACTTATTCATTTATTTTTTACTGGATTCAATCTCTCTGTTAATTTTTGTAACATTCAAACTGAAATTACTTTGCTTTGCATTTTTAAAATAAATTTTTGAAATAAGTCATTTTCTTATTAGAAATATATTTTCAAGTAATTTATCAAGGTGTTTTTTGAAAGCAAATTAGGAAAGCAGGAAAGTATTACATGTATTGTCCATCCCATAAGAATTAGGTTTTTGTAAAATGAATTTCATTTAAAAGTTCAAATTATTTAACGTAATACTGTCTTTATGCATCAAAGTAGCAAGGAAATCTCTAACTTTACGAGGTAAATTGCTCAATTTTTATATTGTGGTTGAAAGGAGAAATCATCTAATATTTTTGGTCGTTATTGTTGTAGATTTTCTAACTTTAAATAATATTTGTACAATTAACTTACTTTTGAAGCAGATGATATGATATCTAACAGAAAAAAAAAACTTTGAAAGAATCTTATAATTGCCAACTTGAAATGTCTGTCTTTTTTTAACACACATACGCAAACACACACACACACACACACACATATATATAATATATATATATATATATTGTTGTAGATTTTCTAACTTTAAATAATATTTGTACAATTAACTTACTTTTGAAGCAGATGATATGATATCTAACATAAAAAAAAACCTTTGAAAGAATCTTATTATATTGGCAACTTGAATATGTCTGTCTTTTTTTAACACATATACGCAAACATATATATATATATATATATATATATATATATATGTGTGTGTGTGTGTGTGTGTGTGTGTGTGTGTGTGTGTGTGTGGCCATAATTAAACTGACAGTGGTCACAGTGTTCTGTAGCGCGATCTATTTTCGAGAATGACGCCACATTTTGTATGAAGATTAAACAAGATGGGCGACGGAAGATTCAGCGAAAAAACAAATTAGTTCCAAAAGTCACCGCTAGGGGAAAATTTGGCGCTGTGTTATAGAAAATAGAGTGTTAACAAATGCAAATTTATTATGCACATTTTCTGATTTAGTTCAAGTGCAATATGGCAACACTTTTAAAAAAGCATAAAATCTACATAAACAAAGATAAAGTCTCGTGATCTGCAATATCACATACGCTAAGCAGAAGAAGAAGTTCTTTACTCAAATTCCACGTTACATCCAATAGCACAGTGCCAGCTGCTTGGATTTTAAAACGCAATGGGTTACTTTTCGAATCAATCGGATTGAAAGTATATGAGTAATGTCTCCTTCTTTAGTCGAGCGTGCGGTACTGCTCAAATTCTTTTACCTCAACCAGTGCAACACGTCAGCCCATCTTCGTGGTTTTAGAACGCAGAAAAAATGTGTAAAGGTAACGGTCCTTTGTCAGTTAATTGGCTAAAAGCAATGGTTGCGACGTTTCAGAAAACAGGTTTTCTGAAGGTTCAGTCACACAGAGGACGAAAACCTGTACCACAGGATACAATAGAAGCAGTTGACAAGGCGATTGTCGACAGAAGACCAAACAATATTGCTGCCACCTCTAGAGCTCGTGGAGTAGCTCGGAATATGGATATACCTTACAGTACGGTATGGAAATCCTTTCTTGCCAGAATGGAGGTGGATGATACTTGGCAGTTGAAAATCTTATGGGTAGACGAGTCCAACTTTTACCTGAATGGAACTGTGAATACCCAGAACAGCCGAATTTGGGATTACAAATCACCACACGCAGTCACAGCAATTCCTTCATTCACCAAAGGTAACTGTTTGGTGTGGGTTGACAGCGAAATTTATCGTAGGTTCATTCTTCTATGAGAACATTACCCCGACAGGACCGGAAACCTGTTCTGTTACCAGAATGAAATATCGCCACATGTTGAACAGCTTTGTCATTCCGGCACTTCAGCAAAGACATTGCCTGGGGGAAATCATTTTCATGCAAGATGGAGCCCATGTGACTTCCACGACACTGTAGGCAATTGGTATGATTGTCCTTTTTTTTTCAAACAATCTTGTTTCTATAGATAAGTGATTACTCTCATTCTTTAACATTCAAAGCAGCTAAGAACTAGAGCGAAGAATTGGACTAAAAAAGTGGCGGAATATTGTTCCAATTGCGTTCTTTTACCTTTGCCTTGAATGTTTCAATCTGAATCAAAGCAATATACACTGATTAAATGTATATTTTTCATGTACTAATTTAAATTATTTCTGAATGTTCTATATTGCATTAATTTCTTCAAATCTTTATAATAGCAATGGTATTACCGAAAAAAATATCAGTATCCATATTTACTATGATTATGTACTTTTATTATTTGCTGCGTCGCTGTTAACTGGTGACCCCCATAGCAGTCAACCTATTAAATGTTCAATCTGAATCAAAGCAATATACACTGATTAAATGTATATTTTCATGTACTAATTTAAATTATTTCTGAATGTTATATTGCATTAATTTCTTCAAACCATTATAATAGCAATGGTATTATAGTAAAATTTATCAGTATCCATATTTACTATAATTATGTACTTTTATTATTTGCTGCGTCGCTGTTCACTGGTGACCCCCATAGCAGTCAACCTATTAAGTAAGAAATGTTTTATGCTTTTTAAACCAAATTGGATAAATCGAATGTTTGTTATTCCCCTTCATTATTTTAATCAAGTAAAGCTGGATTTGGCACAGATTGTCGTTGACAGTTTACTCATATATTAGTTTAGTATATCATATTATATATCATATATGTCGTTTGGTTAAAACATACCTCTTTTCTCTGGCTCTCTTTTTCGCTTTTAAATGCTTAAAAATCAATTATATTATTTTTATTAAAAGTAGGCGCAGGAAAAGTTGTATGCTTCAAATTGCTTGATAAATGCACTTAGATATGTTTTTAAAACAGGTTATTCATAAAGAGAAATTTTAATAGATTTTATACAATTCAAATTATTAGCAATTTTTATGTTTCGAAATGAAGTTTCAATTCTAAAGCTGCAAACATGTCTAGGTAAGAAACAAATAATACTCATATTACAAAACGGGGTAAATGTCATGTACGACAACACTTTTATGCCACTTGTTTTTCATATAGAAAGTTAAGCACTATCAGGTTTGATAAATTTTACTTTAAATTAAAGTAAGAAATTTAGATGACTTTCCATTTTCTCGGTGCAAATATTGCCAAGCAGACTTTGTTGGCGACAAACATTCATTATTATTGTTTGTCCTCAATACTATTATTGCATATTAGGAAAAAGGTATAACTGAAACGATACGACCGTGACCCGCTTTTGAAATATGTAAGTAAATGATTATTAGGGGAAAGATTTTTGTTTGGCTTCGGTTAACGTTTTTGGCGATTTCCTCTTCCCTTTTAAATTTCGCTGAAGCAAATATCATCAAGTAGACTTTATTGAGGATAAACAATCATTATAATTCTTTGTCGCCAATTCTATTTTACGTAGAAAAATGACAGGACTCATACGAAATAGCCGCGGTTCGTTTCGAAAATGTGGTGGAAAATGTTATCAGTTGGTCTTGTTTGGAAACGGTCCTGCTTTTTTTGCAAAACTAGGCTCATTGAGACCGGGATCTACTGTTTAAAGCCAATTCAAAATACCTATGAAAAGATAAGTGCCCTAGCCATTAGGCCATCCTTCGGCATGTTACCAACGGGACAATTCTTTTGGTGTCTGTCATTTTTGGCGAGTTTATAACCTGAGCCAGCGAAATGACAAAATTTTTCACTCAACTTTTTCATTTCGTCAGCGCAAATCTCGCCAAGTAAGCTTTTATTGGAGACAAAAATGCATTATTACTGTTAGTTGCAAATGCTATTATTAAGTATTAGAAAAAAGAACCTCAACTCACTTTGCAATTTTGTGTTAACAAGTTAAAAGCGAGAAAGTTTTGTTTTACATTGGTTGCTTTTTGGCGAATTTTTCGCTTGCACTGGCTAAATGCGAAAATACAGGTATTTGTATTAAATTTAATGGCGTAAATGCTTCTTTATGTAATATGTCTCTATATATCTTTAAAAATTTTGCTTTATAAATGTTTATATTCAAAATAAAATGAGATCTTTTTTGACTA
>CM063501.1:175054614-175057114 GCA_032207245.1 Pardosa pseudoannulata
CCCTAAGCGGACTTGTGTATTTAGTGTTATCTTATGTTTTATATAAAAGATATTTTTGTAAGTGAACATCTGCATCAATCTACTCGGCTACTAATTTTAATAATTGATTTACAGTGATGGCTACAGTATTTTTAAAATATGTAGATGTTTCTACACACACACACGCACATACACACACACACGCCCATATATATATATATATATATATATATATGTGTGTGTGTGTGTGTGTGTGTGTGTGTGTGTGTGTGTGTAATGAGACGGACTTCTCGATGGGTGGGTGCGGTCATGGCCATAAAAATGATACCATTTTAGCTACATACCTTTATTAAGATAACCTTGGAGGGCGAGTTCCCACTTCATCATAGGGACAGGACAAACTGAAGGGACAGCTAGCATGAAGTTCTATGAACAAGACCAGTAACATCTGTGGGAAAATATCTCTATAAGAATCTATCTCCGACAGCATGTATCTCCTTTTTATTTATAGATTTCGTAAATTGTCCGCTAGGACCATGTAAGATTATAATTGGTCCGGCCCCTTCTCTGAGGGTAAACTGTAGCCCCAGTGGTCAATTTAGGTTAGGGGTTAAAAATGGGAATACAAAATGACGCGGAAAATTTTAGTCCTTGATTTAAGTTTTGAAAACCTCTGGGAATTTTCCTTACATATATATATATATATATATATATATATATATATATATATATATATATATATATATATAAACAATATAAACTTGACATATAAACAATTATTCTCCTTCTTCTGTCTCATAGCGACCAGTGGCGCATGAGGTCACCCTTTTCCGTTCCATCCCTTCTATGCCGCCTTTCTAGAATTCCCACAGTTTGGCCAGCCAAAGCATATATATATATATATATATATATATATATATATATATATATATATATATATATATATATATATATATATATATATATATATATATATATATGAGCTAAGGGCAAGAGTGTATGAGTTTAAAGAAATTTAGAGGCAATACTTGTTGATATATTATGTATAAATATAAGTATGTAACTTGGCGAATTTATATCTGCCGGTTAAATGAGACCCTATTATTTTGAACAGCCAAATCAAACTGGAAATGAGGTTACCCACGTTAATTCCCTAGTCTTCACACATACAGAGGTATGTGTATATATACACATACCTCGGTATATGTATATACACTCTATAATGCATGCACACACACAGATATATATATATGTATATATATATATATATATATATATATATATATGTATATATATATATATATATATATGTGTGTGTGTGTGTGTGTGTGTGTGTGTGTGTGTGTGTGTGTGTATACAGTCAATGTTGGTTAATTCTAATCTTAAGGGGCATAGGAAATACTTCCAATTATAAAAATTTCTCCAAAAATACCTAAAAATCTTTATTTTATTTAATATACTAAAATGAAAGAAGTAAACAGAAAAAAATTAAACACTAGCACTTTTTATTGAAAAATCCTAAATTTGTTTTAGTTTTATCCCTCTTATGTTGACCAAAATACGTAATCTTCAAGTTCACTTTTAAAAAAGCAAAATAAATATCTTTATTCTTGTTTTGAATTTCAACAAATCATTTTACTTTATGTAATACTGTCACAGGTTACATTGAAGCTGGTACTACAAGTTCTTTTTATCTCCTACAGATGAATTTATAATTTTATTTTATACTTCATCAATGATACCTTTGTTAGTTAATTAACTCCAAGTTCAAAATTATTAATCAACATATAGTTTATATTTCAAATGTGAATTTTTTAAAATACTCTCGACAGCAAACTAAAGCATATTCATTTCTAATTGTGACAGGTGGACAACTATTTTAATTATTGAATTCCGGGAAGTTGGATTTAGAAAAACAAATCTATGTGTATTATTTTTTTCTAAGCGAAGTTACTCTTTCAAGCTGAAACAAGAACACTTTTTGTTATTTTACTGGACGTGGTACATAATGTATAATTTTTTAACTAACCTCCTGTGGACATTGAATGAAAATTAAAAGGAGAGTTCACGAGTTTAATACTATTTAGTTTAATAACACTAACATGCTATGGAAAAATAAGAAGAAAACATTTGTCTAATAAGATTTTTTATAGACTGTGTATAGTTTTTATAGTTAAAATCTATTTTTAAACAGTTTTGTGTCTACTATTACTTATTATTGAGTTTGTATTATATTTGTATACTCTTACCACATATTCAAACCTACTAAAACTTACCCAGTTAGGTGCTCTAGGACTAGGACCAGCGAAAATGATACAGACTATGAGTTAATTACTTAAAATCGCCATTTGATTCACTTTCAAACTTAATAAAGTATTACATTATGAAAATAAAGGTTTAATCTTTGCTTCTGCCATCTAAGTCGAATGGGAAAATCTGAAATGAATTTAACTCCAAGACAGATAGGGGAGCATATTGCCAGTAACACAGCAGTTATAGCATTTCTCTGGATTTTAGCAGC
>CM063501.1:175062114-175069614 GCA_032207245.1 Pardosa pseudoannulata
TTTAAGTTCTCTTTTATAATTAAACTTTTAAATTCAATCTCTATGCATAGTTTTATTCTACAGTAAGTTTATCCCGAACAATGAGGTTCATTTTTCCTATGCATATTTCTTCGTCTGTACAGTAATTTCACAAATGATACTTACAGTTTCACGTCTTGGTTTTTAACCCGTAGAAAACAATCAAAGAAGTTTGATCAAAAAATTTTAAGTTAATTCTTTACGCTTTGTGTTTTTAAATGGGGACAGAATAGTACAAATAATGAATTTTAAGATCTCTTTTACGATTAAACTTTTAAATTAAATCTCTATACAAAGTTTTTATTTTACAGTAAGTTTAACCCGGTAAAGCAAGTTTATTTCCCCTATTCATACTGCCGAACGATGGCTGAATGGTTAGGGTGCTGTCTTTCGGAACCGGAGTTCGTGGGTTCGAATCCGACTATGACATGGATGTTCGTAACCATTCGGAATCGGCTTTAAACAGTAGGTCCATGTCTCATTAATCCTCGTGTTGCAAAAAGTAGAACGTAGCGCTCCAAAACCAAACCAAACGTATTTATATTTCTTCGTCTGTACAGCAATTTCACAAATGATCCTCATAGTTTCACGTCTTTGTTTTCAACCTGTGGGAATTAATCAAAGAAATTTGATCAAAAAATTTAAAGTTTATTCTTTACGCTTCATGTTTTTAAATGGGGACAGAGTAATACATATAATGAATTTTAAGTTCTCTTTTATGATTAAACTTTTAAATTCAATCTCTATGCAGAGTTTTTATTTTACAGTAAGTTTATACCGGTTAATCAGGTTTATTTCTCCTACTCATATTTCTTCGTCTGTACAGTAATTTCACAAATGATCCTCACAGTTTCAAGTCGTTGTGTAGAAAACAATCAAAGAAGTTTCGAAACCGTTTTGGGGTATATAACTCACAACTGCTATTGCGATAACAAGTTGGAAATAGTAGGAAAACTTTCAGACTGGAGAGATGTTGGAGGTCTTAACACTTAAAAGTGGTAAAGTTTCAAGAAGTAGATGAATCATCCATCTTTTTGCATCATTATTCTTATTTTACGCTATCTTTTCCATGGAATACCTGTTAAAAGAACAGGATGCAACTGTCAATGTGCTAAAATCTTCGAAGTACTTTGGCAAACGGACAAATATGATGTTAAAGGGAGCGCCATGGCTTCTTGTAATACTCACTTTCATTACACGCTTACTCGAGCGTGTAATCTAGGTGGAAATGACGACCCTAAATGTTACCGATATCTTTCTACGAACTCTACTCGAAGTTCCACAAAAGAAATGATAAGGAGCTGAGGAAATTAACTTGACGTTACACGTGAAAATTTAGGCTTTGTTATTAATTAGGTGGTATCATTTTACGGTAATTCGTCTTCCTCAAGATATCTCTGATATAGGTTGTTAGACGCTTTAGAGAAGCCCCTTTCCTTTTGGTAATGCACACATTCACACAATTAGTTATTTTTTTTTAAGATTTATCACGTATTATTTAATACATTAATTAGTTACAAAATCATACAAAATAACATATTCAAGATAATGTGACTAATGATGTCAGCTTTATTTAAGTCAAATGCTAGGATAATTAAGCATCTTTTACTTTGTTATCTTGAGTGGAAAGCAGCTGACAAAAATTCATATAATATTATGTGTTCCTAGTACTTCAAATTATATCTTAATTAAACTGTTTAACCGCTAATGTTCCAATAATGGAACACGATTTTTAAAATAAAAAATGTACATGTAAAAAAAATCTTAACAGTATCGCTTTTACATGCAATTGAATATGACATTAAAAAGTATTTTTTAACAATAAGTTCTATTTTGTTTAGATAATTATTTATTTTTTTTTCTAATTTTACTATATTTTGTCAATTTTACTCTCCCTTACAATTAAATTTACTAAAATTCTAGTTTAAATGGAAAAAACGCAATACTTTAAAATATATCTTCAGACAACATATCCTACCGGAATACAACAAAAGCAAAATTTTATTTTTAAATTTTAAAGGTAAAATTTAGTTATTTATGGCTATGTTCCATTATTGGTGCATTTACATTTCAAGGGTTCATTTTTCATTTATGTGCAAAGCATTGTATGATATTGCAAACATTATTTTCTTTTGCATTCTGATAAGAATAGCAACTTTTCTAAAGAAAATAAATAGATAAAGCTGCAAATGAAAGCTGCAATACTTCGAAAGGATTATAATATTGGCACTTGACACTGATGTTCACTTTAGTAAAGTCCTAACAATAGAAATATTTATTTTTGATAAGGTGGCTAAATATATGTCTGTGAGGAGGGGCTTTCACCTGTGGCTTTGAAGACAAGTGGAATTTCACATAAAAGGTGTCTTATTGAATATGTTGGCTTAAATAGTTATATGTTTCCTTTGATATAGAGTTTTTCATGGATGACAGTGAAAAATGTGTATGCCTGCTTTCCATGTGTTTCATTTATAAAGTTTTTATAAATTTAATAACATGTCTGAAAGATAACTAACCAAATGCTCTAGTCTTTTTAGAAAATCATTCGGATTCTGATTGAAAAGACGTAAATATTTGCTAGCTAGAGCCCGATGAACTTGGTGGTATAACCAATGAAGAAAATATTGATGAAAATAATTTAGATGTTGTTACGCCATTCGATGTGTGTGGAATAGTCGACATTATTATAAAAAGGCATATTTCAAAAACAGGGTCCAAGGGCCAAGAAGAAACGAAAATCTGAAAACGTAGTAAAATGAAAAAAAAGGGGAAATTTAATAATCCGACAGAATTGGAAAATCCGGAACCAATATTGCATAAATTCTATAGTGTCATAATTGTTATCCACTGTACATTATTTAAAGATAAATAAACAGAATAGTTAATTTTGAGAAGATAACATAATTATAAGTCTTTAAATTAACCATTTTCATAAGCTTTGAAAATTATGCAAAAAATAACCATGTAAAACGACAATGTTCCAATAATGGAACATCTCTAAAAACACCCTCAAATTTTTTTCACCTAATTTTAAAACTTTGTTCTAATTATATACACTTAATTAATATAAAAACCAAATTTCAAATCGTTGTGACTATTCTTTCTTAATTCCGCGTTTAAATGGTTAAACATCTCTGCTAAAACACTCCTTTATATTCTAAATGAAGATATTTTTCACTGGAAATGTCTAAGATGGAAATATTGCAGAGTTTTCATAAAAATATTTCTAGATTACAAACAAACATGATTTACATGTACCACTTAACGTGATTTAATGTGAATTTACCTTAACTTCTTTTACAGCATTTAAAAAGAATATTTTACATATTGAGGTTACTGTTAGCAGGAAAACTTTCTACGATAGCTTACTAAAGCTGTATCTACCTAGAAATTCCCTTACTATTTTTACAGAGTGTTCCCTTACTGTTTTTACAGAATCTTTTTTTCACTGTGATTTACTCGTTCTAGAACGAAACAAAATTTAGACATCTTATTTTAAACTTTTTATTGTGTGATTTTTTTTACACATTTGTGTAAGTAAAAAAGTTATTACAGTGCTTCCATTTTAAATAATTGATTTTAAATTTGTACAAAAATGGATGTAAAGAGTAAAGATAGCAAGTAAAAATCTCTTTATCTTGCTTAAAAACAATGCACAGTAGAGGAATAACTCTTATTGTATATTTTACAACACACACACACACAACAAAACATATTATATATATTTTATATAATATAAATAATATATTATATATATATTATATATATTCATATATATTTATATAACATATTTTATATATAATATACATATAATATACATATATATTTACATATAAATATACATATATATATTTATAAACATATACACACAAAACACACACATATATTTATATATATATTTAATTTTTATATATAATTTTTTTTTAAATTATATATTATAATATAATAAATACTATATATGATACATACATACATATTTTATATATATATTTTTTTTACATTTTTATACATATAAATATACATATATATATTTACATATTAAATATATAAGTATATATATATATATATATATAAATATATTTAATATATATATTATATATATATATATAATATTATATAAGATATATATATATATATATACACACAAATATTAAATATACATATTTATATATATATGTTTACATAAATATACATAAATATATATATATATATTATATATATATATATATATATATAACTATTATATATATATATATATACACTAAATATATATATACACATATATACATATATATATATATATATAATATATATATATATATATATATATATATATATATATATATATATTATATATATATAATATATATATATATATATATTTATATACATATATATATATATATATATATATACATATATATATAATATACATATAAATATATATAATATATATATATATATATATATATATATATATATATATATATATATATATATATATATATATATATATATATGTATATATATACACATATAATATACCTATATATATACATATATATATATGTATATATATATATATATATATATATATATATATATATATATATATATATATATATATATATATATATATATATGTAATATTATACCTTTAAAGTTTTTAAAATATGTGCTTTTACCGTGGATGAAGATGTTAATGACAGAAAACATTCCACAGTAAACTATTAAAAATATCTCTTGACAGAAATTTCTACTTTTTCTTTCTTCTTTGTTTTCAGTATAACAAGTAATTAGGAGTTTTATAATAACCATATATTCAAATTCTTTCTGTATTTGAAAGCTACCTACGTAATATTTTTAAGTAAATCTTTAATAACGGTAATATATAATGTTAACCATCTTTATTACAGACCATAACAAATGTATAAAAAAGAAAGGTACTGTGTGGTATAAAAGCTCTTTTCTCTTTCCCAGCACTTAAATCTCAAAAAGCCACACTGGGATAAAAACGCTCGATTAAACTTGGCTGTTCTGCCGGAAGGGAAACTGGATTTTTTATCTAAGCCTAGAGCACTAAGTTCTAAAGAAAGGAGATCCTGTGGAAGTAAAATATTCAAAAGATAAGCTTTCTAATTTTTAATGTTACGTTACTGAGCGAAATAAAACCTTTTCAGAAAGGGTGCTTAAGCACTGTTTACAATTTATATGGAGTATTTGTGGTATAAAGGAAAACACAAGTAACTCAATGATTTCAAAGTCTTTATTGACTGATATAGCAGATAATATGTTGTTATTAGAGATGAAAGAAGTTTCAGGTAAATGAAAAGTAAATTGAAAACTAAGATGAAAGAGAAATTTTAAAATTAATTTATTTAGTTTTTGAAATATTTCCTTGAAAATGTAGTATGCTATTAATACTATATGTGGTACGTTTTTGGCTATTCATACTATATGTAGTATATTACTGGCTGTTCATGTTATATGTGGTATGTTATTGGCTATTCATGTTATATGTGGTATTTTATTGGCTATTCATACTATATGTGGTATGTTAATTGCTATTCATGCTATATGTGTGTATATTATTGGCTATTCATGCTATTTCGGGTATGTTATTGGCTGTTCATACTGCATGTGTATGTTATTGACTATTCATACTATATGTGGTATGTTATTGGCTATTCATACTCTATGTGGTATGTTATTGGCTATTCATACTCTATGTGGTATGTTATTGGCTATTCATACTATATGTGGTATGTTATTGACTATTCGTGCTATATATGGTATGTTATTGGCTATTCATACTATATGTGTGTATGTCATTAATACTAGATGTAATCTTACCATATCTATAGCATATTAACTGGTTTAGAAACTATTTCTTTTAACTATAATATGGCTGTTTTTATTTATATGATAACTTATAAAATTTATAGTAGAATATGAATATTAACGTAAACCTATTCAGAAAATACTTAAAATAATACGTACAAAATTATCAACTTACATAAACAAAATAAAGATACCATTTCTTTTTAATACATAATATTTTGCATTTCAAAATATTAATTTTAACTAGCTTTGTAGTTAAAAACTTATTGATATTATGTGTATATAATATACGAATAATTCAGTTCAAAATATTTGTCATCTGTTTGGGAGTTATAGACCATGCCATAATTATTTCGATATCAATTATTGATATTAAGATAATCGGACAGGAAAACATTGCTTTGGAATGATACAGTTTTACATACCCATCCAAGGTTGGTCTTGTTTTGGGTGCTACAATTGTAAGTATTTATGGAAATCTATAGTAACAATGGGACTCGAACCCATGAACTCTATTACCAAATACCACCGCCGTACTAGTTCAACTATCATCACTTTTCAAAATTCAATGCTTTATATGTTATTTTCTGAAATAATTTGTATTAAATGTATTAGTATGTTAATACGTGGACGGACACTTGCGTCTATAGCCGTCAAAACGAAGTTCACTATGTGGCATGACAGCAATAGCTGTCCAAAACCAAACAGTCGTTTTTAGACACTACGGCTATAGGAAAGTAACATCATATTGCTGCAAGAATTGCATGTCAAAGCCTGCACAGTCTCCGGCACCATGCTTTGACACATGGCATACCGAAAATAATGTGTAATAATTATAAAATTATAATAATTGTTCTTTGTTATTTCTTTACTTTTGTTTGATGATGAACTAACATTTTGTGTAAAACTCACAAAACACTTTGTTGCACACACAAAATTACTTATTTGAGTCATTAAACTTCTCATTTACGTTTTTTACTTTTGCTGTTATAGCCGCCATCGTCACATTATTTAGTGTCTAAAGTCCGCTGGAGCCATGACGGTTATAGCCGCAACCTAATTAAAGGTGCTGAA
The DNA here is from genome assembly GCA_032207245.1 of Pardosa pseudoannulata. Lineage (NCBI taxonomy): Eukaryota > Metazoa > Arthropoda > Arachnida > Araneae > Lycosidae > Pardosa > Pardosa pseudoannulata. The sequence continues at coordinate 175,069,048 of CM063501.1, forward strand.
TTAATCAAAATTAAGTTCATTTAAGCAAAAAGATTAGAACTATAATTCTAATATTCTAAAAATTACAAAAACAAATTATAATGTTAATTTTCGTACTTCACATTTTCCTACTGTTTGTCAAAGTGTTAATAATGAAGAAATTCTGCAACTTAAAATGATTTTGGAACAAATATAAGCTCAATTAAGAAGTGTCTTATATCAGATTATTTATCATCTGTATAGGTCCATGTAAATAAAATAAATTACTAGAGAGTATGATGATAGTAGATTGAAAAAAAAACAAATAAATGTAACAATGAAACAAAAAAAACTACTTTAGATAATTTTTTCTGAGCATAGAGATTAACTAAGAAGTATAATTACGGGCAATATAATAAGAAATAGATATTAGTTTGAAATAACACGAGTCTAATATCAGGTTATTAAAGAAAGCTATATAATGAATTAATATGATAACATTGTAACTGAAAATACGATTGAGAAAATATAAACTAATCTCAAACAATTAGTCTAATGTTAGATGATTTAGCAAATGTGTATGGACAATTAATGAAATAGTGTGCACTT
>CM063501.1:175074614-175079614 GCA_032207245.1 Pardosa pseudoannulata
TGTTCGGCTGACGAGGTGTAATAGATTACTGCTGTACAACTGATTATGTATGGTCACCATCCTAACTGTTTTGTAGAAATCCATACAATTTTAACTGAAAACAAATATTTAACTGAATGTAATATAACTTACACATTTCATTACTAAATTTTAAATATTTAATGTTTTAAGTATATTTGCAATTTGTTATTTTTCAATCTATGAAACAATATTACGTTGAAATATTGAAAGCTTCAAATTGAATTATACCAGATTATTGCTGAAGCAATTATTACATCTACTGAAACACTGGAAATAAACGTCTTCAGGTTTTTGATGAAATGAAATTTCTGCTTTTACGAGAATTTCTATTTATTGAATAAATTCTGTGTTAGCTTATGTACACGTTTGAGAATGTGCATCTTCTGGTATGAAATAAATTAACTCAAAACATAGAAAATTCATTAAAGGTTCTACGCTTGTAAACTTAAACTGACTCACTACAAATATTTATATAGGCATTGAAAAACGTTTCCAACAACCAAAAACAACAATTTTGAGATCTTCATATACTTTTAGCATTTTTTTTAAAATGATACATATTTTTATGAGGTTTCAAGGATATTAAATCAGTTCAAACATCTTTTCAAAACAATCTTTTTTAGTATTTTATAAATTATTATGTGTTTGAAATTAACAATTAATGTGTTAGTAAAACAATTAAACAGCTAAGTGGTACTTCTTATATATATATATATATATATATATATATATATATATATATATATATATATATATATATATATATATATATATATATATATATATATATATATATATATATATATATATATATATATATATATATAATCTATTTATATGAAATATATATGTTTGGAAATTGAAAAATGAAAATTAAGAGAATTATTACCAAAAACAAGTAGAACTACTTAATATTACGCCAGTGAGGAAATGCTCGAGTATCAGCTAAGAGTACAAAGATAATAATGCAGACGTAAGGTTATGTAGCAAAAAAAAAGGGATTACGCAGACAAGAGTTAGACAATTTGGTTAGTGGATCTGGGCTGCAGCTGCTGGGCCCTTGCTGGTTGTCTGTGTCAATGAAGCAAAGAAAATGAAACTGATGGAGTAGCCATTGTGTTTCTCTGTATAGATACTAGAGTAAAGGATTTGTGAGAGTATAGGTGTGTTGTTAACTTCTATGACGAGTCCTAACACACACACACACACATATATATATATATATATACATATATATACATAAATATATATACATATATATATACATATATATATACATATATATATATATATACATATACATATATATACATATATATATATATACATATATATATACATATATATATACATATATATATATATATATATATATATATATATATATATATATATATATATATATATATATATATATATATATATATATATATATATATATATATATATATATATATATATATATATATATATATACTCAAAAGACAAAACATTATGACCACCTTTCAATATTGGTCCACTTTTGGCGCGCAACACAGCTTCAGCGGTTACACAAATCCGAGATATTATGAATTGGTGGTCTTTGAACTCTGAACTGCAGTCCCATGACATCCCAAATGTTTTCTATCGGATTGAGATCCTGTGAGTTATTGTGGCCAGAACATTAACTGGAATTCAGCATCATGTTTCTGGAACCACTCCAACACAATTTTAGCCTTCTGACATGGGGTGTAGTCCTGTTGGAACATTCCATTTCCAGATGAAAAAACAGAGGTTATGTAAGGGTGCAACTGGTCCACAATGATGTTCAGATACCATGTAGCATTCATGTTCTGCTCTACCACAACCACGGGTCCCAGAGATGCCCAAGAGATCGTCCCCCAGAGCATAATACCGCCAATGGTGTATGACCTACTGTACATTGAGGGAGCAAGAGTTCGCCTGGAAGATGGCGTATCCTGACATGGCCATCGACGTTATGGATGACAAACCGTGATTCATCTGACCAGTGAACTCTCTATGACTGATCCACGGACCAGTCGCGATGTTCCCGGGCCCAGGGTAGGCGCAGTTGACGATGACGTTTTGGCAGCAAATGCACACGAGTGGGACATTTGCTGCGTATCCCTATATCCAACAGTGTCATGCTGAACAGAGTGCTTCTATACTATTCTACTTGGCCCTCCATTGTATTGGGTTGTCAGCTGAGCCACTGTCTGGCTCCGGTTTTGCTTCACCATTCGAGACAGTCTCCTACGACCTTTTTCTTTGATAGCGTGTGGACGTCGAACACCATGTCGTCTACGGCTGGTTTCACCGTTAATCATCCACTTTGCACAAGTACTAACATGTGTAGATCGCGAACAACCCACGAGTGGTTCAGGTTCGGGAATATTTGTTCCGAACCTTCGAGCCATTGCAATCTGCTTTCTATCAAAATCATTTAAATCCGCAACCTTTCCCATCACATAGAGAAGTAAGTGAAAGAATGATTCTTCAGACTCTCTGGCAGCAGTTAAATACCACTTCCACCTGATCACATGCCTTCCACGTCATACAGGCGAGTTTATTGCAAAATGTAAGGGTGGTCATAATGTTTTGGCACATGAGTGTATATATGAAAATCAATATCTTTGACAACGTAATTTTGTAACGGTGGATATTTACTCTTTTTTATAATAGAAGAAAATCGTCATATAAGAAAGATATCAGAAGAATCTTTTCATTCAGAATGGAATTTTGATCCATGATTAATAATACTGTTTATCTAAAATATGGGTATTTAATATACATAAATTATTTGAGTTTAAATTATATTACCAATTTTATAACTAAAAGTTATAAATTTGTTATTATAGTTTAAGCTTACTATATAAATTGAAAAATTGAAAAATACAATTACAACAAATAAAATATTATATGTATTAATCAAACCCTCTGTATACTTGAAACAGTACTTACATTAGTACAATACTTCATATAGATAGTAGTAAGATCTTGTAAGATGCTGTTATTAGAATTACAGATTAACCTCGATTAACGAAACTCTCCGTTAACAAAAGTCAGTTTCTTCGCTTTTTTCCCTTTCTACTATCATCCAAAATTTTACAAACATGAATTTTTAAAGTTGTCTTTTTCCCAACATTCCTTTTATATGCAAGCCATCCTTTCCAAGCAATAAATATAAAAGAGTAAAAAATTCAGAAAATAGTAATAAAAGGTAAAAGAACTAATTAATTTCAGAATAAAAAAATTTTCCACATTTAAATTTTAAAGCTTAAATACTTCCTCTAATAACAGATTTTAAAAATATTCATCAACACAAATTTTCTAAAAAATATCTTTAATATTTCTTAAAAATATTATAATTTTTATAGTTTTTTTTTTTGTCAAAATGTATAGGCTAACTATCTGTTAAAAACCTTTAAGAAGATTTTGAACAAATTAATTTTAAACAAATAAAAATATAAAACACTACTTACCGTTCTTCATAATTTTAAATACAAGTATTATCACTTAAATTTTGCAATTAACTTCCCGTTATCTGTGAGGTAATATTGGACTCAGAAGTTAAAGCAAGAATATAAATAAATGAATAAAAATAAATTAAAAACAAAAAAGAATAAATGAGTATTCTTAGAATATATCTGATATATATATACAAAAAATGCAAATAGTCTAACGGCTGATATTTTAAAAGCTATTCGTGAGCCGTATGAAATTCAAAAAGTAATTAAGAATGAATATCGGTAACAGTATGAATTTATTTTAAAGTAGAAGAATGTAAAATTTAATTTTTTAGCTTTAACATTTATTGTAAATATTTCTTTTAATTATTTAGTTTACATTAGTAAAGTTTATATGCTAACTATCATTCACCAAACCTCATAAAAGTTTTAGAAAAAATAATTTTTCTAAGTACTTTGCTTTAAAACTATAAAAAAAGTTTTATAACTTACAAAATTTGTTAAATTATTTTATTTTTTGAAACCATATGTTAAAAGCATTTAGAAATCATTTAAGAATTTAAGAAAAACATAATTTAACGAGAAAAGTATAATTTCTTTTAGAATAAAAGAATAATTCTTATTATTTTTGGTCTCAACTACTTTTTAGAAAATTTATTTTAAATAATAAATTATACAACACTAGTTACCTTTCTTCAGTTCTAAAGCTAAATTTTATTAATGAAACGCTTAATATTAATATACTATGCCTGGAAGTAGTTACAATTTTTTGTGCATTTTTTTTCTTTATCATCTGAGCTGACTATCACTGGGAAAACTTCAATAACTATTCGAAAAATTTACTTTAAATAAAAAATAAACATAAAACACTAGTTAACATCCCCTAAAATTATAAATGTAAATTTTATCACTTAAACGTTGTACTTTATATTCAGATACTATGCCTGGAAGCCTTATACAAGCCATTTACTGCATTAAAAAACACAATCAAAATATTCAAGTATTCTCAGAATACCTCAGGCGAAGTTTAATTGTCTAATGACAATGCGTCATTAGAGAGTAGATAAAATTATAGCATTCAGTCTTATTCTCAGTAGAATAATTGTGATAAACATAATAACTTCATTCATATGAAGCAGGATCTCTTAACTGTAATCACGCTGTACTATCAGTTACCATCTGTTTATATTGCCACGACCTGATACGAACTGATCTAGATTCCCAACAAGTGTTAAATATCATTACAGTTAAATAAACATAGTGATAGCAATCTGTGTGGACAGGAAAAGTTGTTTGTATTCAAAGCAGATTCTTAAACTCTTACTAACAACAAGGATCTTTTCTTTACCATGTTTCGAAAAGAAAAATAAACTAATAGAGCGTCTCTGAGAGTCGTTAAGTGCGTGCTTAGAGTGTTTAAGGAATAAGCAGTTTACTGATAGGGACTAATGACCAAGTCGCCGTTTATTTTAAAACAATTACGGATGTCAGTGGAAGAACTTACAACTGAAA
>CM063501.1:175084614-175114614 GCA_032207245.1 Pardosa pseudoannulata
CCTGTACCACAGAATACAATCGAAGCAGTTGCCACGACGTTTGTCGACATAGGACCAGACAATATTGCTGCCACCTCTAGTGCTCGTGGAGTAGCTCGGAATATGGATATGCCTTACAGTACACTATGGAAAATCATACGAAAGATTATCAATTTCTATCCGTACAAGATCAGCCGTGTACAGGAGTTACTGTACCACGACAATGATAAGCGATTGACATATTCTTCAGGACTTTCGGGTGTACAAAAACGTTCAGGCCTGTTCAAACAATTGTTTTAACCATGTATGAAAGTCGTAAACCTTCCACACCAATCCATCTTTCTTCCTATCCGTTTTACATTTACTGGTCTTAATGGAGTTATAGTGTTTTGGTTCTATTTTTTTATTATATTTATATATATATATATATATATATATATATATATATATATATATATATATATATATATATATTATATATATATATATATATATATATATATATATATATATATATTTATATATATATATATATATATATATATATGTGTGTGTGTGTGTGTGTGTGTGTGTGTGTGTGTGTACATACATACCGGGTGGCCATAATTAAATTGACAGTGCTCACAGTGTTCTGTAGCGCGATCTATTTGCGAGAATGACGCCACATTTTGTAGGAAGATTAAACAATACGGGGATTCCGCGAAAAAAGAAATTAGTTCCAAAAGTCACCGTTAGAGGAATATTTAGCGCTGTGTTATAGAAAATAGAGTTTTAACAAATGCAGATTAATACGGAATAAAATTACCTTTTATTATGCACATTTTCTGATTTAGTTCAAATGCAATATGGCAACACTTTTAAAAAAGCTTAAAATCTACATAAACATCGATAAAGTCTCGTGATCTTCAATAGTATGTAAGCTGAGCAGAAGAAGTTCTTTATTAAAATTTCACATTACATCCATTTTCAAAATTAAGAAATTTAATTCCGTATTGATTTGCATTTGTTAACACTCTATTTTCTATAATACAGTACTAAATATTTCCCTAACTGGTGACTTTTGGAAATAATTTGTTTTTTCGCGGAATTCTTCGTCCCCCGCCTTGTTTAATCTTCCGACAAAATGTGGCATTATTCTCGCTAATAGTATACAAATATATGTAATATAATATAATATAATATATATATGTGTGTGTGTGTGTACATATATATGTATACATATATGTGTGTGTATAGGTATCATATTAAATCATATTAAAATCAGAGCTTATTTCTTTGAAAAAAATACATTTTATAATCTTAGACTTTATAACGAACGGTATTTTATGAAAATGGGTTTACTAATACATACATTTAAAATACCTCTAAAACTATGTTTATGCTATTTTTTCTTCTATAAAAAGTATGAAAGAATAGCGGGAATGAAAAAACATATCTCATTCATGTAAATATAAAATTGCGTGTGAAGAAACCTTACACGTTTCGTCAAAGAAGCCTTTTAGAAAATGTTTTTAAAAAGGGTCTTTTCAATTTTTTCTTCACCAGAAAATGCAATTTTAAATACAAATTGATTCAGAAACTCTTTTTCGGAACAGGGAAATAAGTAACATTTTAGAATAAATTTTTTAAAAGAAATAAAAGTATTCGGATATAAATGGAAAATCTCATAAATTCCTTGTCATATTTTACTGTATATTTAAATGTATTTTTACTACATTTTTAAATACATGAACTGTTTTATCTATAGCATAAAAGTGGGATTACATATTTGTTCATTGAAGAGTCAAAAGTGTTTTATCTAGAATTAAAACTAATTGTTTAGATTATATTTGGACAAATTTATCTATTAAGAAAGGAAGCTTGGGACTGAATATTTTGTACTTTTTATCATCCTGGATATATGCAAAGTTTCCGTTTAAAAAAGTTACGAAAATGTTCTCAGTTTTCAAAAAAGATTTTGAATATTGTCTATGGCCGAGTTGTAGGGGCAGAATATCGAAGGGCACGTATCTCCATGTAATTATAATAGTGACATGTGTGAAAATGGGATACATTTTCGTAAATGTGCTGTCATAAGGCCCCTCCACGCTATGGTCCACTGCAAGCCATCACCACCATCTGGAAGGGGTGTGGCTTATCGTGGTGGATGGTGGTAGACGATAAAATAGCCTTGGCGGACAATGGCTTCGGAGACGGTTTTTAGCCAAAGACCAAAGGCAGTCATAATCGCAATTAAAGTGCACAGTAGACCCTAAGGACAAATCCATGCGCTCGGCTCATTTTGTGGCCCAGCGTGTGGATGCAACCCGTGAACCATCATTCAAGGTCACCATCAGGAAGTGGTGAACAATTAGCCATAGTATGGAGGCTACATAAAGCATTCTAACTTTAAATCAATTGAAGTTTTGAAACTAATTGTGAATTGTAACTGTAGAATTGAACTTATTAAATATTTTCGGAAAAATAAGTTTTATAAAATTTTTAAAATTTTATTAAATATTTAAATAAAAGTATTTGTGATTTTTAAATGTTTTTTTTTTTTTTTTCAGAATGAAACTATTTATTTTTTCATTTTGAGTTAAATTTTCATCTTTTTCTTTGTTTGATTAAATGTTTTTCACTCAGTTTGTTTTTTATATTTTTTTCTTGTCATTGGTTGTTTCCGTTTATCAGATTTTTTTTTTTTTTATTTGATATGGCCGATTGTAAGTTTATCGAAGTTTCATTTTTAAAATGTGATTTTTCCTAGTATGGCCATGGCCAGCAAGATCACCAAGGTATGCTTCGTGGTATGGTATCGTGTGATGGCTTGGAGAGCGATCAAAGGGGACATAAGTTGGCCTCGAGTCACCCTCAGAATTTTGTCTAGACCGGCATTTTTCATGTATATGCGCAGAACCCTAAGGACATCCATGCGCCCCATCAGGCCCAGCGTGTAGCCATTGGAGACAAGCGTCTACCATCATTGAAATTGAAACATAGTGGTGATCTGTAGTTGAGGCTACATTCGCTTTGAACTGTTTTGAACCTTTTGTGATCTCTGTCGAAATATTCAAATCATTCACGCTTGTGCTCGGTATCCTTTCTATCGTTTATACCACATGATGTCATGTGCCGAACTATCGTTTCTTTTTTCAAGGTCGACGTATTTTGGTCGAAAGCACTTTAGCATTTCAATAGACCGAATTTGAGGCCTTTACGCATTTGTACCGAGCATAGTTGAAAGTGTTGTGAACAAGTCCAGATGTTTAAAGAACGTACTATTAAGAGCCATTGTGGAATCTGCATTCATTGATGCCTCACTCTGTTGGGACACACCATCTGATCCATTGGGTCAATCTCCTGTGTTGCAGCCATACTAGTTTTTACATTTGAGTGGTTCAAAATTATACAAATATGCTAAGATGTTGAACTGATATGGATAATTCGTAATAAAATTATATTTGTAAAAAAATGTATGATTTGTCTGATAACTTCAGACAATAAAAGCTAATATTTTAATACGACATTAAAATTCAACTTCCATACGTTAACCTCTAATGATAATTTTTATCAGCAAATAGATGCGGTAGAATTCAACCGTCGGTTCATTTTGTGGCCCAGTGTGTGGATGCCATTGTTCAAGGTCACCATCAGGAAGTGGTAAACAATCGGCCATAGTGTGGATAACTACATAAGAAATGGTTTCTAAATGGCTCTTAGTATTCTTTTTCTGTCTTATAGCAATTTTTGTGCTGATTTAAGTGACAGTTTTTGTGAATATAATATATACTGGAAAATATTATATAATGCATAATTTTTGTTAAAGCATACTTTAAATTTCTTACTGTTTTCAGGCTATAAAAATTAACTCCTTAAGACCAAGCACTACAATTGCAATTGTCCTCCGGTTCCCAGCCCATGCTTTCCAGCTTACATTACATGCAAGCCCGCCGTTCAACACGGGTTACTTCCATCTCTCACGACATTCACCAAATGACTGATTTCACAGCCCTCGCTGCTCTACTACCAGATACCACAGAGCCATATGTTGTTCTTCATTCACACTATACCTACAGAACTTGAACACGACACATATACTACGTTTGTGATCATTTCACATATCTACAAGAAAAAAATAGTTGTCATGACTTATGCCCCAAACCTCGTATGTTTCATGCATCTTAAAAATTGTGTAATATATTGATAGGAAGATATTATACATAATGTTAAGAATGCTGTAAATATGTAATTTGTATGGTATCTTGGTGATTTGGCGAGATATTGGCTCCTTAGCAAAGTTTTAGGAGACTTATTTTTGGCTCAAAGTTTGGAGATATAGACAAATTTGGCGACTTGGCGACATTTATTGCCGACCCTGAAAACCTGAAAGCTATATAAAGGGGCCGTAAGTTATCCTTAAAAGTGAGTCCTCGTTCAAATCTGGTGAGAGTAGGACCTGTGTTAATGCTCTCCGTATTGCTCTGAAAAGTTCGCCAAAAGGCTGCCAAGTTTTATCACCATCCGCTGTAATTGTAATGCATTTGGCGTGTTAATAAATTGTTATTGTTTTTGTCTTAGCCAAAGTCTATTCAATCAACGAACTTTAAGCAAGAATTTTGCAACAATACAATCAAAGAAAACTAATTTTTGATTTATTGAAAAGCCTCATTTAACTAAATTATATATATCAGTTTATTTAAATCAATTTATTTTCGAATTGTAATCAAAATTATAAAATAATATAAGCTTTTTATTACGTCGTATAAACGTTGGTAGTTACTCATTATTACTTTAAGAATTTGAATTTAATCGATTATTGGGGAACAAAACATGGTTTTCAGCGAGATATATAAGGGACGAATTATTTGCGTTTGTGCTTGCATGTATGCATTATCAGAGTTATTTTTATAAATTATTTATGTTTAAGAAAAATACATAAAGGATTAGGAGTAAATCTTTCATTTGCTTAACATGCACACATATATATTTTTATATATAATGTAATTAATCTGTTAAAATATATAATTTATACACGATAATGTACCCATTTAATTATAGCTTAAATTATTCGCATTTTAGAGATTGTTTAATAAACTAGATAGAATTTACAACTAGAATATATATAAAATATCCAAGACAGAGCATAACTTTATCGCATTTATTACACACTACTTCCACAAATGTTTTAATTTCATTATGTTTAGAATTCAAACAAATTTATCCTTAAAAAATATTTTTTTATTTTTTACATTTTCTCTACTATTTACTGTTAAATATAAATAAAAATACTGGAATAAAAATCAGCAATTGCTGGAAATGTAATATAATGTGCGGAACATTTTTAAAAATACATTAAACGCTCATATTTATACCCTTTTTTTTAATCCCATGTCATTTTATAGTTAAAGAGCAATGTCTGTAGTTAGACTAATACTTGAGAGTATTTTATTCGAAAAATAAATTTCTCTAAGATTTTTTTGAGAGAAAAGTTATTTGTTTAAACGAGAGAAAATATTTTAATTACTTCATATTTAAGAATAAAACGAAAAGTTCTAAAAGAATTTTTTAATCAAAACGCATGCTGCATATATACACCAAGAGACGCATACAGATACACACACACATATATATATTCTGTAATGTAAAAACAGGGGGGGATATTCTGTAATGTAAAAACTTAACACTCTAATCCTAAACTAAAATTACTAACACCTCTATTAAAAAACCACCAAATCTGCAATTTCTTTATCTTTCTAGTGGCCTTTCGGGGTTAAACTCTTTTGTTTCCTTCCTGTTGGCGAGCTTAACTCGCCAACGTATTTTGATGGTTAAGAGCACTTAAAAGCACTTATAATTTGAAGAGTAACAAATTCCTTTCTCAAGCGGTTAGCGTCCCCAAGGTTATATAAGGCTGCGCGACCATCCTTTGTTGGATTTTTGCTCTGTACGTTGCCTAATAAACATGTTACAAAAATTATCCTGAAAATTCGTACTTTTTTTTTCGACCATTCTACACCCTCGAAGCATAGCAGGCCACAATATGTTTCATATATACATATATATACACATATATATATATATACATATATATATATATATATATACACACATATATATCTACATATATATATATATACATATATATATATATATATATATATATATATATATATATATATATATATATATATATATATATATATGTATATATATATATATATATATATATATATATATATGTATATATATATATATATATATATATATATATATATATATATATATATATATATATATATATTTATATTGTATATATATATATATATGTATATATATATATATATATATATATATATATATATATTTATATATATATATATATATGTATATATATATATATATATATATATATATATATATATATATATATATATATATATATATATATATATATGAATACAAGAGTTAGAAAAATGTATGGAAAAACCTCGTCATAAGCCTTAAATGTTGATCCTTCCAATCATGTAAGTTGCGCTGTAGTTGTTCATAAATCCTCTTGTACAGTGTTCTGAACATGTTTCAGCTGACTGTGATTGTCCAAACAATTGTCTCCGTAATAGTGTATAGGTTATGCCTAAGATAAAAGATTGAACATGGGCAAAATGTTGGTTTAGGTATGAGTATTTCAATTAACATTGTAACTGTTGTTTCTAGTGTTTTAAGAGACTCAGTACTGAACAAGTACACCACATCAAGGAAAACCGGAGAAACGTCTTCTGATACGGCACTCTGCCGACGAAGTTGCGTTTAATGATAGTGACATGTTATTGAAGAGGATGAAGACAAAAAATTGAAAGACGACTGCTGCAAAAGTTCCTCCCGGAAAACAATGTGGAGTGTACAGCACTCGTGTGCACCAAAACAGTAAGAATGTAAATAACATAAACAGGACGAGGTTGCATTCATAAAACCTGGAATTCACAGCAATCAAAAACATTTATGTTGACAGATGAGTATTGTATTACAGTATTTTCAGCTTCTGTTTGAGTTTATGTCTAGTGAATCCTGCGTAAACCAATGATGTTCACTGCTCGTCGCTAAACGTTAAATATAGTCATAGCTAGGTCATAGTGCCGCATAAAGTAGCTTAGCAGACTAGCTCAGTGGCCGAATGGTCAAAGCATGCGATCCAGACCCGGTGATTGTGGGTTCGATGCTTGGCATGGCAGTTTATCCAAAGTACGGATTTTTAATTTTAAAATGTTATTTATTGTTTCCTTATGTTCTTGAATATTCTAGATCTTTCTTTAATATGTAAATTAGTTATTTCTCGAATATTCTGTTCGGGTATAAAAACTGATACCCATTAGTTGTAGGCAAGTTCCTTATCTTGTAAAGTTGCGAGTTGCTACTTAGCTTTAATAAATTCTTCTGTTAAGTTAAACGGTGTGTTCATTCGTATCATCGTGACAATAGTTTGGGTTGTCATACTATGATAAACGATGGGGTCCTATTATTAATATTCAATGTCTCATTATAGGAAATGATTATATAAGCATTGTGGTAGATTATGAACTACCAATAGCCTAATATGTGTCCTCCAAAGTGATAATTTGTTGTAATGTAAATGTAAACATATTTTTCTATGTCCAGGACGGCTTTTAGTGACAAGAAGCTATATATGCCTACCTACCGAGAGTACCACATTCACCAGATACCAATATTACCATATGTAACCCATGCGTTAAAACTTTATTTTCAGATATAGAATCGGAATGATTTATACTAGCGAATATTCGAGAATATTCGCAAGGGTTCCAAGAGAAGAAGTACCGGAAAATAGAATCCTAAACCGAAAGTGATAAAAATATCATTATATATATATATATATATATATATATATATATATATATATATATATATATATATATATATATATATAATTATATGTATATAATGAATAGACATGCATAAATTATACGATTAAGTGTTAAAGGATAATTTATAAACATATATGTATATGCATCTAAGTATGTGCATATAGTGTCAATTAAAATTTATTTTTATAGCTTCAAGAGAATTATAATGCTATAAATGTCTTTTAATGTAGATGTTTTATTTAAAAAGCTTTTTCTAATTTACATAATTAAAATATTTTTATCATAAGCACTTAAAACACGTATATTTTTATTTCGAAAGAAGGCATCTTTTTTAAAAACTTATTCAAATGACACCTTTCGTCCTCTAAATATGACATGCAATAAAAAATGTAGTTCTCATAAAAATACCAAAAAATGACACGCATTAGAATCGTTTTAGAAATATTTTTCCGAAGCATTTTCTGTGTTTCGTGATTTTTATTTCTGCTTAGATATAACAGAAAGAAACAGTTTAAATAGCAAACATGATTTTTAAGTTAGGCGTATCAAATATTTTTTTGTTTTCAAATTAAAACAAAGAACGAAGCAGATGCAATAAAAATAATGATATGTAAAAACTGTTGATCTGGTGTTTTTCTTTTGCATACTTAATTTTGAATATTAAATAGCAAGTAAATTTATAATTATTTTTATTCTGATAAAATACCTTTTTATGTGTTAAGTACAGATAATTTTACATTATTTTTTGAAAAATATATTGTTTTGATAAAACACCATATTTAACTTTGTTCTTTGTATCATATAGGGTTATTATAAAAATAAAAAATGATAATTTAAAGAAGTTAAGAGTATATCTAGACGATTTGGAATTATATAGCAAGGCATTGTCCAAGTATAATCCTAAAAAGGTAGTTTTTTCGTACCTTCTTGGATACCTTGAAAGTCCAAGTAGGAACGTTCCTAGAGGAATTGCCGAACGATAGTAGAATATTTAATGCGTTGACTATCAGTTCCGGAATTTGTGAGTTCGAGCTTCACTATAGCATGGATGTTCGTAGCCTTTTGGAATCGGCTTTAAACAGTAGGTCCCTGTCTCATAAGCCCTCGTGTAGCAAAATTTTAGAAAGTAGTACTCCACATTAACCTCTTAATGTGCACGCTCGAGTTAACGCTAAATTGGTCAAACCTAATAATTCGAGCGGCGTTGTACTGTTGCTATAATTTTTCACACTCGAATGCAATCGAAAATTGAAAATAACAATGTGAAATAAAACAAAATCCAAACGTTTTATTGATATTTACATTGGATTGCAAGGTATAACACTTACTTATTCAAGTAAAAAATATATTTAAATATATTTTTTCTAAATTCACTTGTGTTTTTTACAATAAAATATTATTTTTTTTTGCTGGCCTTTAAAAAAAACAGTTCATTAAGGGGTTAATCCTAGAGGAATAAAAAATGAGGAATAACGAATGAGAAATGAAAATAAAATGATGGAGGAACACCAAGGGCGTAATTCAATGGTCAGCATTGTCATCTGAAGTATGATCAAGTTACCACATTTGGCAATTAAGTTGAGCTTGTTTGGTTAGGTTTGGAACGCTAGGGTATACTATTTTTCTACACCTGGACGTTTGAGACATCCCTGCTAGTTAACAATAGCTATGAATGAAAGAAATAATACTTATTAATACTTATCCCGTTAAGACTGCATTTCCGCCACCGCATTCTTGCATATTGCCGAGTTGCTTAAGTGAACCTCACCATTCCTATACGATTATTCAAGTTTTGGACTATGGTATATATATATATATATATATATATATATATATATATATATATATATATATATATATATATATATATATATATATATGTGTGTATATATTTGAAGACTGGTAATAAAGAATCTACTTAAAGATATATTTACGTATATTTAGTTTTTGATATATAAGACGCTTTTGTGTACTTTGTACAATATTGTATTTAGTATTTGACTGTAACTAATTGATCTCTAATGCTCTTTTAATACTTTTTCTAAAGTCAATATATTCTTTTTCCCCAAATAATAAGTTTGAAAAAAACCACTACTTTTGAGTAGAAAAATCTATTTTACACTAGTTTTACAGCATTTCTTATATACTATTTCTACGACCACGCGTCGATTTCACGCATGAACGAATACTTATAACAACATTCAGAAAGCAATAGAGACTCAAGAGCCAAAACATTATGACCACCCCTACATTTTGCAAAAGAACTCGCCTGGATGACGTCGAAGGCACGTGATTAGGTGGACGTGGTATTTAACTTCTGCTGCAGAGTCTGAAGAATCATTCTTTCATTTACTTTGTGTGATGGAAAAAGGCTGCGGATCAAAGCGATTTTGATAGAAGGCAGATTGTAATGGCTCGAAGGCTCGGAACAAGTATTTCCGAAACTGCACGACTAGTACGTTATTCGCGATCTATAGTGGATGCAAAGTGGATGAATGACAGTGAAGCCAGCAGTAGACGACATAGTGTTGGACGTCCAAACGCTATCAAAGAAAAAGGTTCAAAGGAGTTCAAAGACCACCAATTCGCAATATCTCGGATTTGCATATCCGTTGCTTAAATATCTGGTACAAACTGTCTCCGGACATCTACCAAGGACTTGTGGCATCCATGCCAAGGTGGGTTGAAGATGTATTGCGCGCCAAAGATGGGCTAAGTCGTTTTTGATAGGTGATCATAATGTTTTGGGTCTTGAGTGTGTTATATACTATAAATAAAAAATGAAAATTTGAGATAATATTGAGATTCACAATAATATTACTAATGCAAAAATATTCTAGTATTTTATTTTTTAATATTGAAACTAAGCAACTATAACCAAAATCTCTTCCCACTCTGACTTCAATTGATATTCTGCGTTTTGTTCTTTCTACTGTTACTTATTGCTTGATTCATTTGAAATAACAATATCAAATAACGGATCGAAGTATTGTCGTTTTATTCCTATTTATTATTGTTGTAAAGTTTGCATGAGTAGAATTAATTTACTAAAAATTTTGTCTACATTACCATCGAGTCAAATTGAAGCATAGTAAGATAGGTATAGCACATAGAAAATTTCAATATTTTAACACTATTAAAGAAAATAGGCTTCAATATATATTTACCTCGTGCAATGAATAAAATTCAGTATAAGAGATAAAATATAAAAGCAAAAGGTTTTTGTAATTTTCTTTATAAAAATACAATATGAGTCAAAATATCGCGTTTCGTAAAACTTGTGTTAAGGTCAAGAAATAGAGATTAACGAGTTAACTATTAAATGAGTATTTATGAAAAAAATGGAAATATTTACGTTACAAAATTAAAAATTTATATTGTCTCTTATCCCAAGTACATGCAATAATCCTAAACTGAAAAAGATCTAAAGAAAAGCTTTCCTTGAAAAATAACTCAAATACAATATTCGTAAAATTACATCTTAACTGCATTTACTGTTCTATTGTTAAGATGTCATATTATGTATTCTGATAGAAAGCTTTATTAAATCCGGAAACCAAATAGAGTTCTTGACTAAATACCACTCAAGTCTTAAGGCTTTTATAAGATTTTAATCCCAGAAATCCAGCTTTAACATTTGGAATTATACAGTGCAACCATTAACATTGCACTTTCTTTTTATTGTTTATCTAGAATTATTTAATGTACTATCTAATAGCTTATTCACTAAATAATAACTAAAATAATTTCCTCCAAAAAATGAATATGTCATATTCTCTTTATTGTTTTTCTATAATTATTTAATGTCCTATCTAATAACTTATAGCCTAAATAATAACTAAAATACTTTCCTCCAAAAAATAAATATGTCATATTCTCTTTATTGTTTTTCTATAATTATTTAATGTCCTATCTAATAACTTATAGCCTAAATAATAACTAAAATACTTTCCTCCAAAAAATAAATATGCCATATTCTTTTTATTGTTTTTCTAGAATTATTTAATGTCCTATCTAATAACTTATAGACTAAATAATAACTAAAATACTTTCCTCCAAAAAATGAATATGTCATATTCTCTTTATTTTTCTAGAATTATTTAATGTCCTATCGAATAACTTATAGACTAAATAATAACTAAAATACTTTCCTCCAAAAAATGAATATGTCATATTCTCTTTATTTTTCTAGAATTATTTAATGTCCTATCGAATAACTTATACACTAAATAATAACTAAAATACTTTCCTCCAAAAAATAAATGTGAATATATTTGGAATTTAACTAAATTCACATACTACTTGAAAAAATAAACTATTATCTCCGAATATTGAAAGATGTAGTACATAAAATTGGGATTTATTACTTATTTCTATTGCATATAAGTATTTGAGCTTAAGAGATTAATTTATTGATTAAATCTAATGCACTTTTGCTTTAAATAAACGAACCTAACCTAAGTTGTTATATCTTTCCAACCCGGTAGAAAGAAGAATTTTATCAGAAGAAAAGAAAACGATCCTTTGGTATAAATTTTGCCAAATTGTTGTTATTAATGATGCCAATCGTAAGATTTTTGGTTATCTATGTGATGGTATATGCAATGTTTAAATTGAAAATATAAGCTGCAGTAGCCCATTTAACAAATGCAATGCTCTCATGACTAGAGGGTAGTAAATTCGGAGCCCAAGCCGGTTTGAGATCCTCCGTGTTCGTTAAAGGTGACTGGAGCAAGTAAAGTATGTTCGTGGTATCAATGGACCCAAGTTCTCAATCAATACATCTGGGGGTAGCAGGCCAGCCTCTGGGTCTTCTGTTTGGTCCCTGAGTCTAAATTATGAGGACCCAATTGAGCATAAGTCGTACTTTCACCCTTGAAAAGCTAGTTAAAATGAAAGATGTATTCCTTATTCTTAAGACGAGTAGCGTATAACTCAATTGTGCTTGGTTTGAACAATTGGCATCAGAAACAACAACCACAAATTGAAAATATGTGTAAATTAATATGATTGAAAACGTGTGTTGTTCCGTCCAACAGCCATGAAGCGACAGTAATTTCTTAATAGTTTTGTAAACTGTGTTTATTTTGTTACCGTTGAGCATAGCGCCATCTAAGGAAAATATATATAATACAATAGTGTTCGCTGAGAGCGAGGGGATTAAATCGGCTATATATTCTGTTTTTTCTTGGTTTCTTTAAAGTGGATGGTTTGGACGACGTTTGGAGTGAAAATATTGTAGTCATTGTAGTAAGTAAATTTTTAATTAATTTAATCATGAATCTTATTGGGTTTTCATTTTCCCAACGCTGATCCAATCCATATACATTTAATTATATTTGATTGTGTTTATGTATTTTGTATCTCCCTCGTTCATATTATTCTTATTTAATTATACATTCCACTAATTCTTAACATCTCACATGTGTGTATATAAATAGTTCAGTAAAGTTTAGTTTTTAAAATATTTTATGAACCTTAACAGTGTACTTAACTTTATTCACTTTAATTGCTATTCAGGGATTGAATAACCCTTTCGTGGACCGTTGGAAAATTACTTCCCACCTATACGATCTTACAAAATACACCTATGGGAAGCGCAAAACCCATTCTAATATATTGGTCTTCTTATTGAAACGCCGGGAAGACTGATTCCCGCTCCAGTTTTGCGCTGTCATCAATTGTTCGATCCATTGAATAAAATTAGCAACTCTGTTTTGAAAGTATGGAAACGTAGAGTGAGAAATAAATGGCCCACGAAAGGGTTAAGCAGTAAACACTAAGTGTTTAACACAGAGAGACACACGTGAGTAAAAGAGAATCACAGATGAGTGTTTAACCGTTTGAGTGCGGCGAAGCGCTATCGCTCTTCTCATATATTCTGTCCAAAATGGGTGAAAGTGCGATGGCGGTGCTGTATGTTACTATAATTTTCCCATTAATTGATAGAAAAATAAGACTTAATCTCTAGTGAGAAATTTATAGTAAAATTCAGCAGTGCGATCACACTTATATGCATTTTGGACACAACACAAGACAAGCGCAATAATGCTTTGTAACACTCAAACGGTTAACACACCCATCTCACGGAGAGATTTCAGATTATCCATAGCTTAGATTTCCACCACTGAGTAATATAGATCTTTTAGGTAATTGAAAAACTACTAATTATAATGATACATTTGTACGCATATTAAACTGATTTTAGGATATGATTTAAAGCGTTATAAAGAGTTTAGTAACGGTTATATTAAAAATCTTCCACAGACACCGCTGAAAAATTACCTTTTAGAGCGTGCAGAACACGCTATAAAAATAATTACTTTAACTCTGTGGCTATTTGAAAAAATTAAATGAATCTGAAACTTTCTACGACCACATCTCCGTGAAAAATTAGATTAATGAGAATTGTTTAAATAAGTGAACTATTAGAGGGAAATTGATTAAATCATCCTTGTGAAATACGGTATTCAGTAATTATGCCGAAATCACGTCTTTAATTATATAAGTGCTTTTTAATTAATCAGTAAACTAACGATGTTCATTATTAAGTCAATGTTCATTAGTGCTTAATAACATTATTATAAACCATGCGTCATTTTCAGTCTTAATTTTCAAAGATTTTATGTATGTTTGCATGAATATGTGAGCGAAAATCACTTGTAAGACTTATTCTTATATATTAAGTCAGCATTGAATTTTCACGGGGCAAAATATTAGCAACAGTTTCAACAACTATATTTTATAGAATTGTAAAATATACAAAATAATAAGAAACAGAAACATATATTTTATATTCTTGATCCTGTAAAAAATATAATTATTACCCTTATATACAAAAGAATCATTACTTTAAATGTGTTTTTAAAAATCCATTTTTCTATTTTATAATTTTTACAACACTCCAGGAAAAGACTTCTTAATTGTTCTTCCCCTATCAAATTTATTCAGTACTTACCTCATACCATATTAAATAGTAATTAATCAGAATTAATATCTCAGAAATTAATACTGTGCTATTCTGTGATTAAAATAAACTTTATAGATGGTTTATTCAAGAATATATAGATATTTGTATTATTAGCGCTTCCAGATAACTTTTTTCATGATTTATTACAATTTTTCTATTATATAAGTTTAAAAGAATTCCAGAAAAAGACTTACTAACTGTTCTTAACCTCTCATATTTATTCAGTACTTATCTGATACCATATTAAAGAGCAATTAATCAAAATTAGTATTTCAGAAATTAGTACTGTTCCTATTCTGTGATTAAAATAATATAGATGGTTATTCAAGAATATATAGACATTTGAATAATTAGTGCTTCCAGATAATATTTTGTAAGATTTATTGTAATTTTTCTATTTTATAAGTTTTTGAAAAAACTCCAGGGAAAGACTTACTAACTGTTCTTCCCCTCTCAAATTCATTCAGTACTTATCTGATACCATATTAAATTGCAATTAATCAGAATTAATATCTCAGAAATTAATACTGCTACTATTCTGTGATTAAAAGGATTTTTATAGATGATTTATTCAAAAAGATGTAGATATTTGTATAATTAGTGCTTCCAAATAATGTTTTATAAGATTTATTATAAAGTCTAAAATCTATAATAATATAGATAAAATTGGGCATAAAATAAATGTACTATTTTTTAAAAAACCTAAGTATTATTCAGTTAAAAACTAATGTTTTATAAAATAAATAATATTTTACCTCGGAATATTAACCCACACATACATATATTATTACATATATAAAATATATAAATTTTATTAAATATATAAATTATAATAAATATATATATTATATAAAATATATAAAATACATAAATTACATCAAATATATTAAATATATTATACATAAATATATTGTTATCATTTTTTCAGTGCTCGGGTATTTTCTTTTATAGCATTTCCCATTATGAAGCCGCAAATATATTTAGGCAATTTTATTACTAGAGCACAATATAGACCGCCAGCATTACTCTCTAGAAACAGTATAATGAAAGTGATTCCTTGTGATTTAGAAACAAAGGCCACAAGGTTCAGCCCACCAAGGCCAGAGGTGTTGTTTGGGAACTTGGAGGACGTTCCAACCACAAACCCGTTTTAGGTGACCCAGTCCCAATTAATAAGCACGACGGATAGTTAATTCGAACTCTCAACTCTCCGTTTATCATATTTGTGCCTTTGGTGACTGAGATACTTCAATTCTACCTCTATATATTACTCGTAACATTCTAAATTATCAGTGACATTCATATAAATATAAACTTAAATTTTTTAAAAGATTTTATTCTTTATTAAAACATCGGTCAACATGAAGGCTGTAAAGAAAAAATTCAAATACTTGGAATAATAATTATTATTTTCATTAATATGTTACTGTTCTATTATCTCCATTATTGACAAAAGAATAGTGAATTTTAATAGACGTAAAGGACATTTTTTTTGTAATCACATTACTAAAATATTTGTACCTTGATCTATGGGATGGAATGCCACCAAACTTAGCACGAACACTAATGTCGACATGACAAAAGAGTTTCTTCGGAAAATTTCAGAAATTTAACAACAGAAAGAAGTTTTAAAGTAATCTTCACAAATGAAAGTTACCTAAAACTCTGGTAAAATTTGATAATGCTAGTCCATGTTTATTTAAACGAATGTAGAACGAAGAGTTCAGTCTGTGAAGATGTAGGTAAAACACCTCTCACTTTACCACACCCTGATTAGTTTTTTCTTCATAAATAGAACACCCACGAAGATTTCAAATAAGATCTTTCTAACACTTTAAGAGAATTGATTTATTGTGTTTGAAGTGCTTACATTTGTTCTGGTGTACTTATATGTCTAATTTTCAACGATATTGGCTACAACAATGCCACATTCTTCTCTACTGGGGACATTTGGAACTATTTCTTTTGAAGAATTTTATTTTCCTATCATTCGTTTTGTCTACTAAACTTGACGATATTTGAGAAGATAGACATATCTATAGATTTTTGTAGGTAGCGTGTAAATTTGAAAAAAAACATCCTATATCTATTCTTTCAATATGGCAACGCAATTTGTATTATTCTGCAAGTAATATATCTGCAAATTATTGGTATATTAAAGTATTTATTAATATATAAAGATGGAAGGAATTCTCACACTGAATGTTTTTTCAGAACAGTCTCACAAAATATCAACAAATTTATCCTATAAATGTTTAATATAGAGGATTTGTATAAGTTCTAATTAGTATTCTAATCTTACGAAACGCCCATGCCAAATTTAAAATTTTATGAATATTATTTGAAAATCTATGTATATGGTTTTATTTAAAACAAATGCTTTAAGAAATAAAATTGTTAAATCACTTTTTATTTCTATATCTGCTTTATCTTGTGTTCCATACATTAAAAAGTTTAAGACAACTTCATTTTGAAGATACATGTGTCAAAGCATTTATTTATACATAATTTACGTAATGTAGAGAATAAAAATGTACATAGGATTAACAAATAAGTTTTCTAAGATTCCAATCAATAAAAGAGCTCTTTTACCGGATATAATCTTTAAATATTTTTCTCTTTATCTGCATTTCTCAGAATTTTTTTACCTATAAGAAGTCTAAGGCATATTTATTTTCAAGATCCAAATGTTAAAAGGTTTATGAAAAATTTTTGTAATGTATAGAGTAAACTGTATTTATATGCAGAGATATGAAAAAACACAGTAAAAGTCTATTGTTTTACAGTTAATGTCAGCAATATTTTTATATAAAATGTAATTTTAGAGATAACAGAAAATGCACATAAAAATTTAAAGAAACTTTGGATCAGAAACATCCATATTTGAATAAAGTTATAATGGGTTTTAAAAGCTTTAAAATCACTAAAAGTTTTAGCTTTATCTAGTTAACTATTGAATTAAAATTTTATTTCTTGTATATATTTTAAATTGGAAATCAAAGTACATATCAAACATAACTTTTTTAGTAAAACTTAAAGTAAAAAAATTTAAAAAGTACCATATCCCATTGAAGTAGAGTTGTTTCTTAAACTTTTATAGTCTAAATGATTGAAAAAAGAAAATAGAGAAGGAAATATTCAGAAGGAAATATTTAGTAGGAAATAAAGTGAGACCAAAATGATGGGAAAAAAATAATGCGAGGGAAAGTTAAATAAAATATTTATATTATCTCAGTATCCTAATTAAAACACTGACTCACATATGGACTCTTTAAATTTACTGAAGAACAAGAAACATCTGCCTAATACCATGTAGGGCCTCTTCAAGTACACAGTGCCGCAACACGACGTGCCATGGACTCGACAAATGTCTGAAGTAGTGCTGGTGGTATTTGACACTATGAATCCTGCATTGCTGTTCATAAATTCATAACAGTGCTTGGTGATTGTAATCTCTTCTTGAAGAAAGTTGCAAGTCATCTAAGATATGCTTAATAATGCTCATATCTGGGAATTTTGGTGCCCAGTGGAATGGTCAGAAGAGTGTTCCGGAACCCGTTCTATAGCCATTTAGGATGTATGGGTTGTTACCTTGTCCTTCTGGAATTCCCCAACTCGGAATGCACAATAGACATGATTGGGTGCAGGTGATCAGACAGGATGCTTACATACATGCCACCTGCCAGAGTCATGTGTAGGCGTATCAGGGATCTCATATCACTCCAACTGCACGTGCCCTATAGCATCACAGAGCCTCCACAAGCTCTAATATACCACTCTTGACATGCAGGGTAAATGGATCGATGATGTTCATACCTGTACACGTCCATCTGCACGATACAATCTAAAACGAGAATTGTAAGACCAAGCAACGTGTTCCCAATGTCGGTGTTGCGGGCCCCAGTCGAGTCATAAAGCTTTGTCTCGTGCAGTCATTAAAAGTACACAAGTGGACCTTCGGCTCCAAAACCCCATATCGATGATGTCTTGTTGAATGGTTCTCTAGTTGACATTTGTTGATGGCACAGCAATGAAATCTGTAGCAATTTGTGGAAGCGTTGCACTTCTATCACATTTAATAATTCTCCCCAACCGTTGTTTGTACCGTTCTAGAATGATCATTTCCCGGCCTCAGCGATGTCATAGATTTGATGTTTTACTGGATTTTTTATATTCACAGTACATTCTTGAAGTGGCCGCAACGAAAAATCTAAATTTCACATCTACCTCAGAGATACTACAGCCCATCTCTCGTTCACCGATTATAATGCCATGTTCAAACTCAATCAAATCTTGACAATCTGCCATTGTAGCAGCAGTAAACTATCTAACAACTATCTCAGACACTTGTTGTCTTATAGAGACGTTGCCGACAGAAGTATTTTTATTAGTTCCTTATCTCTTTATTTGTATAGGAATTCGTATACACTTTTTTGGCTTTTCAGCGTATGTAAGAAGAAAATATTCAGTAGGAACATAAAGTAAAACCAAAATGATCGTCAAAAAATACAAAGGAAACTTAAAATAACATAATTTTATTCTCCTATATTTTTATTTTCTTATTGTCCTAAATAAGCACTGTCTTGCTCAAGAAAATTAAAAATTTTTAAGGAAATATTTAAAAGAAAAATGAAGTAAGCACAACATCGTCGAAAGAAAGTAGAAAAACAATAATATGGCAGAAGATTTAAATACTATATTTCTATTACTTACTATCCTAATTTAAACATTCACTTGCACAAGAAAAATTAAAATATGTATAAGAAATTTAAAAATATTTTATGTGCTGTAAGCAAAAATTTTCAGAATAAATGTTTCTATTCTATGCTATAAACTTCAAAACATTTTGCATACTTGAAATGTTGCATTCTAACATCCAAGTAAATATTTCCAAATCTGATGTGATGCTAAGGCTTTAAAGTATTTCGCAAACAACCACTAAAGTCCACGCTGATAAGGACATGAAAGCATCTCGTAAACAAAACACACTTTCAAAAACATTATTCAAGAGTTAACGCATCAAAGGGCGAAAATAAAAGTAGAGCAATTAATTTTTCTCTGGGAATGATGCTAACAAAACAAAGCCTTGTTCCCAGCTAATTTGATCTGATTAGCTTTTGATCATTCCCACTTATGACATATTAAGCGGCGAACAAGAGTGGAAGTGAGATTATTTCCATTAAGGATTCCAAGAGGGAGAAAGCTCTTAATTATGTCTTTGAAAATATAAACGTCAAAAAACATGATTGATGAGTAGTGGCGCGTCACTTTTCCCACTTAGTTTCATGCACTTGAGATCCGCTCACCCAATAAATAGAAATCAATGAACTTCTTCATCTACAATTGTATATTTAGAGTGTATCCAATTTAAAGAATTCATAGCCTACGGTTATTGTATATTATTCTATTTGGAACATTGTTGACTTATGCCCTTTTTAATATTTACGATAGTTAATTTTAGCTAATTATGCCTTCAGACTATCATGCACTTTGCATAATTCACAGAAAAGAGTTAACCGTTATTTTTACCGACTATTTAAAAAAAATTTCTTTGCCGTATTCATTTTTACAAGAGTATGATTTTATAATACACACACACACACACACACACACACACATATATATATATATATATGTGTGTGTGTGTGTGTGTGTGTATACTTACACCGGAAGTGAACGATATTATACCAACATTTTCAAATTAAACAGGAGAGCATAATAATAATTTTTTAAATAAATTTATTTTAGCTAAACTGTTATAGTAAAAACTTTACAAATGTCTTAGGAAGTCATGATGCTGTGAACATGAAGTAAATTTAACAATGCCAGATCATTATTAATATTAGGTAAACAATTTATTCTAATTAAAACCGAGCATCATATCTTATATTGATCCCTAAAAATGCTAATATATTTAAGACTTAACAGGTGAAAGGTACAATCTCCCTTTAAACTTTTAAACACAGGAATGATAATTTTCCATCAACCGTAATCAGTCGAAGCGTTTTCATGGAATTCAAGCCTCATGACGATTTCAATTGCTGTTTTTATTTAACTCTCTAAACATTCGTAGAACTAGTATTTTATTTAAAAAAAACTATTGCTTCATGGAATAAACTCTAAATATACTTCATAAACATAGATCATTATTAATAATATAGATAAACTATTAATTACATTCAAGTGCAAACTATGCTTTTATATTGATCCAAAAATAGGCTGATATAATGACTCATGTATAGGGCAAAAAGTGCAATGCAACCTTAAACACTTACAGGAAATATTTTTCCACCAACTTTAGTGAGAGGAAATATTTTTCAGATGCATTCAAGATGATGGGGTATCCAATTGTTTTTACTATTTTCTGTTTCACTCTCTAAACATAAGTTATTAAATTTTATAACGTTTTTAAAAGACGTATAGCTTCATGTAGTAAACTTAATATTTTTCACGAAATTAGATATGTACTAACAATGAAGGAAAACGTTTCATTCTAATCAATGTTATATTGTGTAAAAGTAAGCGAATATAAGAAGTAAAGAGGTAGTTTGTCCCTTTAAAAGGTACCTAGGTAAAACGGTACTTCGTCTCTTAAATTAGATTGTTCTATCTCCCTCCTCTTTGATCGTACGAAACATCTTTTTTTTTTTTGGGGGGGGGGAGTGTCTGGTGGACATTTTAAATGTTTTAAAGATCGTTTGATTAATTTTAAACATTAATCAGTAAACCCAAACTTCCAAGAAATACTAGAATTATATTACAACATGATGCCTATGCATGTAAATTCTTTTAAAACTAAAACCACTGACTGTGAAGTCAAGCATCTAAAACAATGTAGTCAAAATGAGCTTAAAGCTTCTAAATTCATTCTGTACTGTTCTTTTATTTTATATATTTGGACACATACAAATATCTTTATAAATTTGGTCGATGATGCAAAGGAGAGACTCGCAGAGTTCTTGTTCCGTAGCCATGTCATTCCATTTACGTATTCATATGGAAATAAATCAAACTAGATATTCTCTTAACCCTTTAATGCATAACCACTCATTTTAGGAACCTCTAAAGTTCGTAGATTTTTTAGATTTTTTTTAGAACGAGTTTTCCCTTAGAGTGTAGGGTGAGGGCAATCTTATGAGCAATCTTCAAAATTTTCAAATAAATTCTATTATTTAAAAATTTTCTTTTTAGATCGATTTTTCTTACAGCACGCATCAATTTACTCTTTGGGCAGATAAATGGACATGGCATGTTACTTTCTTTATTGTAAAAACCCATTTTACAGTATTTGTTTTTATATAATATCAAATAAATCCTTATTCGCGAAGTTTATTCGTATTCATAGATGGCATTCTATGATTTTAAAATGATAGCTTATTACTAACTTGGTGTGCTGTATTATTTGAAAATGTTTAAACTTCTTACTTATTTTATTCTGTGCAGTCCCTATTATGCACTGATATGTAATTGGTAGAATTCACTCCTGCATTAAAGAATTAAATATCTTAATGAAATACATACATATATATATATATATATATATATATATATATATATATATATATATATATAGTAGTTACTTAAATATATAGTTTAAGTTATAGTCTAAATTTTTGGGGTTTTACTAAAAAAGATGGGTGTACTCCTAGTTTACAAATAACCAAGCGTTGTGTCGTTAAGCTTTTTCTTTAAGATATTTGTTAAACACGAATTTTAATGACTACTCTCCACTATGGGTTTACACTTTAATTGATATAATTGTAATGAGGCGTTTTAGATCAGTAATATAATTGATTAATTAATTCGAAATTTAAAATGCTTGGGATCTAAATCTGACCTTATCACATCTTTTGTAAAGGGGAGAGGGCAATCAAAATTATTTTAACGTTTTTTTTTTCGTCTTGTGCAGGATTTTCAGGCGGGGTTCTTATCCCAGTTTCAGATTAGAATCACGTCTCCGAATATGACACTAAATAAGAATGTAAATTTGTGGAGTTATTAATGAGTACCTAAGGAACAGTGCCCAATTTGAAGGGATAAGGTTTTTCCACGTTGGACGTTTCAAGGCGGGATTAAGAAGACCAATATAGTTTTAGAATTATCCCGATTGGACAAACAGAAGGAAGAGGAGACAAAGATGAAATTGATATAAAAGAAGTAAATTCTAGAAAGAAAATGAGAGTTTCGATAGTGAAGTCGAGTCGAAGGGAGCAGAGCAGTCAAGTCGAGTCGAGTCGAGTTGAAGTCAGAGTTCGGAGGTCGAGAGTTCGACGGCAAGTGTTCAGGACTCGAGGACAGAGTACGGGGATCAAAGGAGTTGGGCCCAAGGAACACCTCGACATCTCTCAACGACCAGAAGTTTCCAGCTCATCCGCTTTTCAGTATCACCCCGAGTTATATTAGAAGGTCCAACACCAGTCCACATCAATACGGAGTCCACATTATCATCACATCAATCGAAAGGTATCTACAAGAGCTCCCAAGAGTACAGCCTTGGCACACCCAAAAGATCCACAAAGGTAAGCATTATTATACATATTTGAAATTGAGATTGGGTCCTCTCTCCTATATACATAGAGTTAGCTAAGTGATATGAAATTATAATTATCATATCTTAATTGGTGTGGCACCTATTTTGATTATATTAAAAAGTAAATCGTATGAAACTTAATCTAAATCTTGTATATTAATAATGTATATATAATTGTAATAAATTGACTTATTTTTACTTTAAATCTGTTTTCAGTCGTTCTTAATTTAACCCTCTAAGCGGTACGCACGTACGATTCCGCCAAAACCGATGATATCTTCATAGCTGTTGTGACGTACAATTTTCGACTTCCAAAAACGTTCCGAAAATGGATGTATTGTACATTTCTGCCAGTGTTTTCCATCATGGAGTTTTGAGGTAGGAGGGTCAGGTCGATTGTTTAGGAACTGCACCCTTACTCCCTGAGGCACAAAGACTCTGATAGCTTTTCATGGCATTGTAAATCTCTATTTCGAAGTATTTCGTTTGTGGTAACAGATGTATCTCTAATTGCACCACTTATTTATCTAGGAGAACTTTCGTAAAAATATAAATAAGTCTTTCAAAGAATATCTTTATTTGTACTTTTAGAATCCATTATTTTTTATGGGATGAAATTCGATACTCGACGAGCTTTATATGTATTAAAAATTAACAATCTATAATGTCTATTTATATATCTATTTATAACCGGAAGTAAAGGGACAATTACGAGGGTGGGTTTCTCGAATTCCAATCTAGTCGACAAAGGGTGAAGTAAAAAATCATAGAACACTTTGGTCACTGACACAATAAAACTTTAGCTTATTTTTTGGAGACTTTTTTTCCTCGGTGTGTTCCACTCGGAGGGTTAACGTATTAGTTTATTTTTATTTTAAGTCTGTAGTCTCTCAGAGCCTGCTTTAAAATTAAAATATCTACATAACGAAACCCAAATAATATTTAGTCTTTCTGACTAAAAGAAATAAACAACCACTATAAATTTGATCATAGGTGAATACCTAATTTTAAACTAGAGCTACACGACAATAATGTGGGAAAAAACAGGAGAAGAGTTAGTCAAAATAAGTTCCCTCCCTAATGTTTAGCACTATAAAAATGTACTTACTGTCTAGTTTGTAGGGCTTGTATTCACACCATAAGTAGAGCTCATATGGACTATAGTATAAAGCTACCCTTGGTCGAACTGTACAAAGTGATTACTTGTAGGGAGGGGGTTTCATTTTGTGAGGACTGTTTCAAAAATATAAATCAGACTTGAAACATATCCTCAAGAAGTGACTAAAATCAACTCTCACGATATAAAAGACATAAATAATTTGTAAATATATTAAGCAATGTACCTGTGTAATTTATAATTAATTTATTGTATCAAAGATGAAATATGCTAAACTAAAGTGTTGAAGCTGAGAATCGATGCCTTTATGCAAATAAGAATTTTTCTAACAATATTTTAATTTCACATAAAGCTAAATTTATAAAACTTTAATTAGATATATTATAACATACGCAGTAGAAACATGGACTTTAAAGAGTAAAGGCTACCTACGTATTCTTTAAGAAAATTATTAATGAAATTATTTCGACCAAGATTAGATAACAATGTAGAGATCAGTAGAACAAACAAATTGAGAAATTAATAGAAATTGAACGCATAGTGAGATACAATTGGACCAAAGAATCCGATGGCTTGATTAATTCCAAAGAAAAAAGGAGAAGAATATAATTAACGAAATAACAAAAGTTACACTTTTTAACCCTTTAAAGGTCACTATTATAAATTCTTTGAGATTTAATAAAATTAGTTTATAAATGGTATCTATGAACTTTAAAAATGTAAATGCATATTTTTGTTACATTTTTTGATTGGGGTGGAATTTGAGGGGTAGTTAAAGTGCAAATCCAGCCACTTGTAAGGATTGAAAATGCTTTTTTAAAAGTTTAATTGTGCTGCGAGAACAATGATTATTATCTAAAAGGGTATAATAAAGAAAAACTAACCAATTTACAGTCGAAAGATGGCCATATAATACAGAGCTGCTTTTAGGTACCGGAATTCATGGGTTCAAATCCCACTGCAAGTATGGATGTTCGTAGCAATTCGGAATCAGCCTTAAGCTGTAGGTCTCGGTCTTATTCACCCTCGTGTTGAAAGACAGTAGACCGTACCAAACTTAAACAATTTATAAGTGTTGTTTGGATATACATTTATTTGGGTTTATAAGTGAAAAAATCATATTACTGACTTTTCCAAGTAAAGCAAGTTTAACCACGTATATTTAAAATGAAGAATAGACCTCTTGTATACTCTCTGTTGTGAGTTGGAAATAACATAAACATATAAAACCTAAAAGTCCATCTTATGTCTTTCAGAACAAGAATTTAACGGGTGGTTTCGCTCCGAAACCACTGTCCGTTAAAGGGTTAACAGCAGAAGAAGAGAAATATCAAGAGAGAAATGGATTGAAGGAGTCGATCTTAAATAACTGAAAGGATTGGTTTTAGGGCGGTATCGGTGGCCGGATGTTGTGGCGGAGGCTCAGGCTTGTTGTGTTATGTGCTATAATATGCTGTTATGGGTGTGACATAACTGTCACACTAGTAAAATAACCTTTAATGTTTTTTAAACATGTAAAGAAGAAACATAAATTCAATTTTTTGCAAAATTCTTGCTTAAGTGTTATAAATACTTCACAAAAAATATATGCATTAAATATTATATTCTTTATAGAAAAGTGATAGAAAGTAATTCAATGTGTCACATCCTTAAATATGGAATGGCAGTATATGGCTGTAATTTCAGATAAGAAGTAAAAGAAGATAGTTACAATTGAGTAGAGGTGACATCATCGCAGCCCTGTCTGTCAGTCTCACTGAGCAGAAACAAATATTAAAATAGTTTTTTGAATGAAGTTGTATATAAATATATAGCTAGATAGAGAAGCATAATTTTATCACTTACTTAATTCTCCTGTATTATATTACATGCTTTAACACGACAAATTTTTAGTCATGTTAATGTTCAAAAATTGCAAAGATATATGTGAAAAGAAGTATTGCAAAGAATTTTCCTAGATCACATTATGCATTACGAAAAATATCACCAATGTTCAGGGCTTGAAATTTGTGCTGTAAATTCTACACATATGTTCTGCAGTATTAACGCTGACATTAATTGAATTCTAGAAATCGATAACTTAATATAAAATCGATAACTTAATATATGCTTAATGGGTATAAAAAATCTTTCTGAAATTTCACAGCAAATTTTTACTATACACACAGGAAATATTTACAATAAACTCCGATTATATAAAAAATAGCATATACCTAAATAGCAAAGATATTAAGAATTGAGCCAGTGTAAAAAAACGTCGATAGCTACAATTGGGTAGAAGTGAAATCATTGTAGTTATACGTGTCACTCTCGGTTATTCGCAAAGTTAAAATATATTTTAGAAGTGAATACGTAAACCGTTATAAATTTATAGACATTCATTATCTTTTTTATGCTGTAATATATACAGTAAATAATGACGGACATGCGTACCTGTGATAACAGCAGCAGTTCTTTTTATTCAAAGATATCGACCCTGGAGGTTTAAGCATTTATTCGAATGTGAAGCTAGGCGGAAAATATCCATGCATAGAAAGCTCTAGATTGCTCCTTAACGTAGTTCCGAACCTCATACCGCATTTCATCGTCCGACTAAAATCTTCTTGTTAAATATTTGAGTTCTTCCAATACACAAAAATCGCATGGACACAGATCACGGTCTTTAGACTTTAAGACACGGCCTTGTAAGCCTTCATACTTTAAGACATTCACCTGTGAGTTTCCTTACCTCCAAATTCTTCTGCTGTAAGAAATATCCCTATTCCTGATTTCGAATTGTAATTCTATAAAACTGCACAAAATTGAAGATTCTTTCCTGGGTTTAAATTTCAAAACACATTTTGCATATCAGGTTTCCGCTCATTACTTATTAATGTACCTTACATAATACATTAAAATACCTTACATTACCATAAGTTTGAAACTAGTAGAACTACTAAAAGTTGAACTACTTAAAATAGTTTAAAAGTTGCCAAGATGTACTAAGAAAACAAATAATACTTTAAAATGGGGACAGTTTTGCATTTCATTCTAGTCTGAATATTCAACCTTTTCAATTGTATTTTAAAAATCCGGTACTTTTCTCTACAAAATAAAATTCACAACGACTCCGAGATTCGAAAGATTAATACGCTCTTCTTTAGGGATATTTTGAGACAAAACGCCAGGGGGAAAGAACATTTTAAAGCAGTTTAGAGTTTCACGTAGGATATTACCTCATCTATCTTACTCAGAGGCCTC
Source organism: Pardosa pseudoannulata (assembly GCA_032207245.1). Lineage (NCBI taxonomy): Eukaryota > Metazoa > Arthropoda > Arachnida > Araneae > Lycosidae > Pardosa > Pardosa pseudoannulata. The sequence goes on from CM063501.1 coordinate 175,112,313, forward strand.
GTAATCCGTCAAAAAGTGATGTTTAGTTATGTTAAAGATGTACCTCTTGATAGTATTCTTTATAATAGTTCAGCAGGAAGAGAATTGCTACATGCAAAATAAAAAGGAAAGCAACTTCTTTTATCATAGTGTTTGCTATTTTTTTACTTCTGGTTCTTCAGTGGCAGTATTCTTGTTCAAAAAAAGTAACTGTGAAAACCTGTGTTATCAGTGACCAGACTTTCTAACAAATAAAACTGTCTACTGAAGTTTATTAAACATTTAATTGTTCATATTTAATTATTAAAATACAATTTTGTTTTATTTTTTTCTTTTTTGAATTCCTCAAGAAGTCATAGGATTTTTAAAAGTCGAAAAATGTAAAACAAAATGTCATTTTAGACTTGAAAACTAAAAGTTTTACGAACGTAATTTTTTTAGCATAGTTAGAACAAATTATTATTTTTACAAATATATCTCATTTCTTTTTGAAACATAATAAATATTTTTGTTAGAAAGTTTTAAAGAAGAGGCACTTTGTTGACTAATGGGCAGGAATATTAAATTATAATTAAGTTTAAGACAAACTTGTTGTTTTAAAACATGCTACAATACCTCAAAATTACGTAGAATCTAAATTCTAAACCTATATTTAAGATATATATATATATATATATTAAAAAGTTAATAGTGTGCAAAGTGTATATTAATCTGTTATCAGTGCCCGAAGCCTAACTAACAAATAAAGTTGTCTACTGAAATTTTTAAAATTTTTCATTGTTCATATTTAATCATCAAAATACAATTTTCTTTTCCTTTATTTTTCTTGGAATTCCTTAAGGGATCATACGACTCTTAAAAGACGAAAAATGTAAAAAACAAAACGCCATTTCCGACTTATCATACCTTGAAAACTACCAATTTTACAAACAAATTTTTTTAACATAGTTAGAACAAATTATTATTATTACACACATATCTCATTTTTTTTAAGCACAAAATATATTTTTGTTAGGAAGTTTTAAATGAGAGGTACTTCTTTGACTAACGTTCATGATTACTAAAATTATAATTAAGTTAAGACAAACTTGTTGCTTTAAGACATACTACAATATTTCAAAATAACTCTGAATTTAAATTTTAAACTTATATTTAAAATGCATATAAATTTTTTAAAAAGTTAATTTTCTCCCTTGAAAATTAAAAAATTATCTTGTAAAAGAAACATATTTTGGAAAATATACAAGAAAATTTAAGTTCAATCGGATGAGAATTATATTGTATACAACCTGTAAAATTTTATGAAAAAATATTAAAAACTTCTTGAGATACGATGCTCATTACATGAAAAAACAGAATTTGAGAAAAATCAAGTTAAAATTTTGTAAGTTTAAATTTGTTTACAGTAAACAACTGACACGTGTTTATTCATAGCTCCTGTTAATATTGGACTTTTTAAAGCTGATTGTTTTAAAATTCAGAACTGATTCCTTTTTCACATATTTTTTTTTTGAAAAATCCAATTGTTCGTCTATTTAATAGTTGTATGACCCCTCAATTAAAGCCACTCTGCGGACATTGATTCTCGTAGAATTCAGAACCGCCTTAATGCAATAGGTTTCAGGTCTCATTAGACTTCGTGTAGCAAAAACTGTTGATCTTAGATCTCCAAACCAAACAATCCAACCACTTCCACTAAAGTAGTGACCTGTATCTCTGAAACTTACATGCGTTTGAAGAACGTTACATGCGTTTGACGAATTTACGTGGAAGATGATAGCAGTCAAAAGATATGAAGAAGATAAGATTCGAAATTGTTTTTTGTAGAAATTGAGGACTTCCCATAAGAGGAAAATATCCATTTAGATTTCCTATAGAGGAGAATATCCACTTAGTCAGGACTTTAGAGAAAGTGGTTGAGTTGTTTGATTTGCAGTGATAAGTTCAACTGGTTTTGATATACGCAGGGTAAGGAGACCTGAGACCACTTATTGCTTTTAGGCGGTTCTGAACGGTTCTGAAGTATCCATGCTAGAATCTGGTTTAAATCCACGAACTTCAGGAAATGGTCAAGAAAATTAAAGTCATGACTTGTATCTCTGAAACTTACATGCGTTTCAAGAACTTAAAAATATTTACATGGAAGATGATACCAGTCGAAAGATATGTGGAAGATAAGATCCGAAATTGCTTCTTGCAGCAATTGAGAACTTCCTTTGAAATTAAAATATCCACTACGGATTAATATAAAGGAGAATATCCACTTGGTCACGAATTTAGAGAAAGTGGTTCAATTGTTTGGTTTGCAGTGATATGATCAATT
>CM063501.1:175119614-175122114 GCA_032207245.1 Pardosa pseudoannulata
AACTATTTTCATGCAGGATGGTACGGTACAGATGCATTATAGCCGCCGGGTTTTTTTCTCGCCAAACTTGGCGATTTTGTGTGGCAAACTTGGCGATTTTTGGGGCGATGACTAGGTTGCTGTATATGCCCTAACTTTGATAGGGGAATATGGAAGCTATTGGTGCACGTGATTTTTGACGTCATTACCCGGCTATCTATGCAAATTTTCTGTTCTATATTCTTTTCGTTCCAGACTTGGATTAGTAGGGTGTCTCGTAGGTAGGTAAGTTATTTTTGGTATATTTGTAGCATTGTGAAGAAATATCAGGAAATTCTTAGACCTGAGGTTGGATTTGCATTTTATTCAAAACGGCAAGTTTGTGGGGATGATGGAATTCCGAATTTGAGTTTTTGTATGTATTTGGTTAGTGAGATTTAGTTAATTTAGTTATGACAAGTGAAGTTATTTCGTTTTTGAAATTGTTAAAAAATATCAAAATATTCTAAATCAAACAAGAAGTTTTGGTTTGGAACATTTTGTTTTTGTTGTTATCATTATCTTTGATTTAGTTAATTTAGTTATGACAAGTAAAGTTGTTTCGGTTTTGAAATTGTTTTAAAAAATATTAAAATATTCTAAATCATACAAGATGTTTGGGTTTGGAACATTTTGTTTTTGTTCTTATCATTTTCTGGGATTTAGTTTATTTATGACGGGTAAGTTATTTCGGTTTTGAAATTGTTAAAAAGTATCAAAATATTCTAAACCAAACAAGATGCTTTGGTTTGGAACATTTTGTTTTTGTTCTTATCATTTTCTGGGATTTAGTTACGACGGGTGCAGTTATTTCGGTTTTGAAATAGTTAAAATGTATCAGGATATTCTAAGTTAATTGGTTTGGAACATTTTTATTTTGTTCTTTGCACAAGGGGGGGGTTGAGGGGGGGAACCCCACTCCCCTCACATGTTAGATTCTTCATAATATTAGTGCTTATTAAAATCATATATATTGGGTTTACTCTGTTGACACATATCATAAATATTACTAATCCGTTATTTATTTTTTGAAAAACGTAAAAAATGATGATTATTATGCTAATTTTATTTTAATAATACTTTAAATTGTTAATATGTTGTTTCCTTTTAAAGTTTAGTTTTGTTAATGTTGTGTTTCAAATACGCCACGTGACCGTCGCCATGTTTTTCTTTTTCTTTTTTTTTGGGGGGGGTGATCTTTCAGAAAACATGTACCGCCGCCATGTTTTTCTACTTGGCGACTTTTCAAATCATGCGTTTTTCTGTTAGTCGCCAAAAATAAACATGGCGGACGGGACCGGCGACTATAATGCATCTGTTCCGATGGTACACCCTCCCCCATATCCATGAGCCTGTGAAGGCGGTATTGGTCCAACATTTCACAGAGGAACTTGTTATTAGTCACTTCATTCCTAATCCATGGCCACCACCGGATCTAACCCAGTAGCATTTCTGGTTATGGAGCTATTTAAAACATCTGCTGTATCGTAGAGGTGTTTCGAATTTGATGACTTAAAGAACAACATAACTCTTTATTATCAAAGCTTTAGAAAATTTAATTTTAGAAAATTTGTTCAAACATTAATCATTTACAAAAATTATAACATTGCAGGTTACATTGATAGTTGTCGAATGTTGAAATAATTCATCAACACCTTACAAACTTGCACAATGTTTAATATAAGGTTAACATGAATAGAAGAAACACAAAGATTTTTATTAAGAACCCAACTCCTTATTTGATAGAATACAGAACTACCTCATAATCTGATGTATTTGCCCTTTTATAGATTAATAAAATATTCCAGAACACAGTTCAAGTAAATTAAAATATGTTCTAGAACAAGCATAAACATAAACATAAGTAGATTAAATTAAAATTCTCCCATCGCCTGTAAGGGGATCGATCCTGGAACTTATTGTACTGAATCACTTTGCGTTGTCCACTGGGCTATCGTACGTTAGCCTCAAAGGGTTTCAAGTGGCATTATAATAATCTCAAAATTTACTCAATTCTGGAATTTTAATAAAAAAAAATTCTATGGGATCAAATTGTGAATCTAAACCGTTCTCGAATCAACTTAATTACATACACAAAATTACATCCAAGTCAGTCCACTGTTTGGGAAGAGTTCTGTTACAAATACATGGACATAAGAATTTTATATATAAAGATAATTGAATAGTCCCATTTACACCATTTATAATCATGACCTATATGAAGGAATACTAAAAAAGCGTTAGATACTTACCTAGACCATGACTTCAATGAATTTCAGATGATTAAGACATTCCTAGATTTACTAAAGTCATCATGCACACTTTCGTAACTTTTAAAAAATATACCAAACAAACAGACATAACCAAAGCAAAAATAAAAATAACTCAAACTTACTAAAAAGCCCATGGTTTTTAATACTAAACATACCAACACTTAATACATACCTACTATTTAGTATTTATTTATTTTATTTTATTTATT
>CM063501.1:175132114-175159614 GCA_032207245.1 Pardosa pseudoannulata
TACGCATTTCGATTTGGAAATTAAAGTTTTGGGTTACGACTACTTTATGATTATTTTGATTTTCGATGAACTCCTGAATATGTTACATATATATATATATATATATATATATATATATATATATATATATATATGTGTATATATATATATGTGTGTATATATATATGTATATATATATATATATATTATATATATATATATATATATATATATATATATATATATATATATATATATATATATATATATATATATATATATATATATATATATAACATCTAAAATTATCTCTAAATAAATGGATTTTTTTTATCCAGAGCAAAATTGATTGATATGAAGAAAAAATTAGCTTTAAGTCTCCAAATTAGTAATTCTGTTGTTTCATATTGCGAATCTCCTCCACAAAGACTTATAACATTGTCACATCACATCTTTCAGTGCACATAAACTTTGCAGCAAGTTTGTAGTTATCTATCTTCCTTTAGATATCCCTATCATTGAACTTTAAATGAAAATGACGCATACGTCATAACTGAATTTTTGAGTATGGAGAAATCTTTAAATAGTGATTTAAATAGTGATGTGCCGGGAACAAGTAATAGGCTACAATGCTGCAACAGTTGATTAATGGATTCTATTTAATTGAATGAAGGATTCCTTGACTTATGATTGAAATACCATATATTTTCTTCTATATTCGCAAATGATCATCTCAAAATTTCTTTGATTATTGTCCACAAAATTTAGTTATCCATAAATATTTGTTTTTGTCTACATAGTATCCTACTTGAAGCCTTTTCATTGGGATGAATATGGTCAGTAATATGACAGAGTACTTCTGAGGAAATATTTTTATTTTTACCACAACCTTTGCAGGCTACAAAGTTTAATATAACTTTAAAACTTTATTTTTACCAATCAAGTTATAACCTTCGAATTCATTAACATCAGTTACTGGCATAGAGTTACACTTTAAGTTTTTAGCTAAAGCACTAACATTCACTTCTTTCTCAAAGTCACTTGGTGTAAACTGATTTCCAAGAAACATGTGTTTATTTGACATCTGGCCGAATCTCATTTTTGGAGTGTTTTTCATCAAATTGAATAAACATATTTAAACAAATCTAATCCAAATATCACTGTAAATATTAGAATTAAAAACAGTAAAAATTCAAAGTCAAAGCAATCGAAACTAATTCAAATAGAACAAAATGCACGTGAGATAAAAAAAAAATGTAAACATAAATCATGTACTGCTTTAACCAGAAGTTTAGTTGAAACTTGCTACTCCTGAAAGGGAGAAAATATAACTAAACAGGGTGCTACATTCAGTTAATAAAACTGTGCGAAACATCGCAGACGGAAGCTCTGTCTAATGTAAACAACAGCTGCATACCTTTTAAACGTCATGGTTTACCTATGGCTTCCATTTTTCTTTTTGCAATTACGAGAGTTTCAACAGGAATAGTTTCATGCGGTTTATTGCATTCGATTTAGAAATGTTCATAGTTTCAAAAAATACATTACATTTTTTTTCAATTTTTTGAACTTTTAAAAGTGGTAATTCTCCTTAACAATATGAGTTACAATTCACCAAGAAGCATAAATTTGTAAAATTTTAATTTTCCATCTGAATTTTTCCTCTAAACAACGTTACAGCATATATGTGTTGTGTAAGTACAAAGAAGAAAAAAATGTTATTTTTAATTCAAAATAAATGGTTTATTTTTATTATATAAGAGGGCAAAACAAAAGCATAAAATACTTCCTTACTTAAGAATTCCAATACAAAAAAACAATCGACCTTCATGATTTCTTAAGATCGCGTAAGCAAGAAATTCTGCATTAATCCTGGAAAATCAAACAGTGCACTTTTCCTCTTTATTTTTTCCTCTTTCACTTTGGTCCTACAGTTTTATTTTTGCCTGAAATAAAAATATTTCTTAAAATCGCTTATATATAGAAAATAAAGTTTTAGTGAATAAAAATTCAGAAGTAAAATATATCCTAAAATGTTTAAAATGTAAAAATGAGAACAAATTATTACATGCATCAAAACTGAAACTGCCATTTCAAAAACACGGAAAAAAATTATTATATCTAAGTTAGACAATATTGCATCTTATTCCATTTATTTTTTCTCTTTTCTTCGCTATTCCTTTTAAAGAACAAAGTCATTCCATCTGGAACTATTGTGCTGTTTTTTTACGGCTAGACTTTGAATGATTTACGAAACTTGATGAATTAAAGAATAATGTACTTAAAATTTCATAAAAAAATTAAACAGTTTCAGAATAGTAGTTTCCACTATTTATGCTGTTTGCTCCTCTATTTGATATTTTTAAAAGTATATATATATATATATATATATATATATAATATATATTTATATATATATATATATATATATATATATATATATATTATATATATATATATTATATATAATATATGATATATATATATATATATATATATATATATATATATATATATATATATATATATATATATATATATATATATATATATATATATATATATATATATATATATTATATATATATATATATATATATATACATACATAGATATATATAAATATATGATATATATATATATATATATATATATATATATATATATATATATTAAATAGTTCTAACTTTATTGAAAAAAATGGAAAATAGCAATTAACAAGTATTGTTTTTCATTACGAAAATAGAACGTTTGTAAAGGCATCATTTTTAAAATCCACCACTCAAGAAAATTTTTATAAAGGCATTAAAGCGTATGTATAAAAATGTATAAAAAACAAAAATAAACATTTATTAACTGGATTCTTTTATTTTTACGTTATAATGAGAAGTTTTATATATTTACAGATATTTTACGTACAAAGAAACTTTGATTCTGAAATTTTAAATTCTGACTATCGTATAATTCCAAAACGATTAGACGTAGAGAGCTGATAACCAATAAACTATTTTCAACTCGTCTTTTTACTTCCTCAGTGTCCACTGCCTTTTTTGTCATCTCTCCTTTCTCCGTCAACCAAATTTTGAACAAAAAATTGACAGTAAAAACCACTTGAAGTTATGTCATTTAACGAGCTCAGCTGCTGGTCAAACAGCAAAATGGCAGTAACGAAATATTTAGTTTTTAGAAACAGTCAATGACCAATAGATGATTCCCTGTGACGTTGCTTGGAATGCTTCGAAAATGTTTTGTCATGGCTAATTCCTCGTCATTCCATGTAAATTCATGTAATCCATGTATATATTTTGTTACAATATAGGTACTTATGTTAACTTACACCCTCGTCTGCTTATTTGTTTTTGGCATTCTTGGGGTTTTATTAGATGGTATCTTTTAACTTGAAAGTTAAATTATGTGAAACCCATGATACGAAGACATTCTGGATTGCACGGGAGAATCAACTCCAGTGGGATAAGGAAAATGAGCACCTATATCGTCCCATGACCTATAACTTCACAGTATTAACACACTCATAAGTTTTATTCCCGAACTCAAGTCATATTGCAGGGACAATACACTAGTAAACAATATAGTTTAGATTTCTTAAATTATATATTTATGAATATAATTTATTAAGATAATGAGAAAACGATAATCAGAGTGGTTTGTAGGATAATTTACGTTGTCCCAATAACACCATAATTCTACTCGTAATGTTTGCTTTGGTATGGAGTTCACGAGGGATAATAAGACTGGGCCTACTGCTTAAAGAAATCAACCATGCCACTGTGGGATTCGAACCCACGACCTCCGGGGCCGGAGATCAGCGCCCTAATTATTTGGTAAACATTTCACACTACTTCAAACGGATAAAATAAATGACTTTTTATTGTAAGGGGAAAAATGTTTTTCATTTATCCTCAATCAATAGTATGTAAGCTTCACCTTCAATTTACAATTTCCATTAAATTTCTTCAATACGAGATGAATAATTACAGAAATAAATAAGAGCGATTCATTTGGTTTGTACTTTTAATATTTTTTTAAATATAAGTACATGAAAGGGCTAAACAAAATAAACTTTTAAAGCTAGAGCTTTGTACTAGAACTTAAAAAATATTCGTTTTAAAAGAAATAGATGTTTTAATATTATCATACAGAGACTCCCCTTAATTTGATCAGTTTGGGACACCGTGATTTCGATAACAATAAACGACTGATAACAATAAACGATATGCAAAATTAGATAAATTTACCTCCCCCCTTAATTTTCTACTAAATTTCAAAACAAAATGAAAAAACACACCTTATATTTATGTACCGTATATAATCCTTTAAAACATAAGAATTGTATACATAATTTTAAAAAAATGATCAATTGTTGACTGTCGGCAATTTTTTTTAAGCTCATTGATAAATTGTTTGAATCATAATCAACGTCTCATAATGATTTAAAATTTCGATCTTTTGTTTTTAATGTTCAATCATTTCGCTTTCGGGCTTCCATGTCGACAAGCTGCATGTAAGCAAGGCATAAAATGTGAATACGCTCCTTCTCAGTTCTGATAAGAATGTGTTGTCTTCTGCTTATCAGACAATGATTGACTATCAGCAGTGTGTCGTTTTTCTGAAAAATTCCAGGAACATGTAATTTTCCACTCCTTTGTTCATTCCCAATTTCCCTAGGTTGAAGAGGAGAATTCTTGGAAATTCAAACAACAGCGAAGGGAAGGAAAAGAATGGGTTCCTTCTGAATATATTGTGAATATTCCTTTGCCAGTTAAAATGAGGTTCGAAAACTGATCCCATTAACCGATGTAACGATCACATAAAGCGATAATTTTAACATACAAATGAATAGAGAAAATCGGGACCAAGGGATTTCGATAACAATAAGCGATTGATAACATTAGGCGCGATCACATTAAGCAGAGTTCACTGTATTACTTTTAATCTGGAAACAGTAATATGTCCCCTTTATACCTCAGCCAGAATACAAAATTATTATACAAAATCATACAGTTTGTCAGAAAATTCTAATTTTAGAAAACCACCCCATCTTCAATGCGACTTTAAGAGAGCGGGAAAATAATTTTATACTTATTATAAGATAAAATGAATATCATCCTACCATATGCGCAGCCATCAACAGCATATTCCTTTCACCTTTTGTCTCATTTCAACAACTTACAGTATGCCTTTATTATGAGATAAATGAGTAATTATTCGAGACGATCGCCTTATTTGAAGCACCCCCTCTCACACCGAGTGAAAGAAAGCGTTAACGAGATTAATCTAGGTATTGCAGGCTGCATCTATTGTTCCCTGTTTTAAAAGTGTTTCCTCGATCTCCGTCAATAAAACCACTTCCGCGAGAGAAATAAATTTGCATTTTCTGTAAACAAGAAATATCTCTTAACGAAAGGCACAAGAGGGAGATAAATTAACGGCGTTTCGGGGTTGAAATGATCGTTAGAGTGGCGTAATAATACGAACAATTAATTTCACGTCTCAACTCATAAAGTAGTTTTTAAAGAAGTACTAAGTAAAGATAGAACTAGTAATATAAGAATTAATTTTGCTCGTCTAGTTATGTTATATCTATAAATAGACTTTGAAATTTCTCTGTAAACACAAGTTAAAAAAATTTCATTCTTTCTATCTATATTCTTATATTTACTGATCAAACATAGAGCTAGTAAAAATAATTAATTATGATTGTCTCTTTACTTCTCAAATATAAACAGACTTTTACAGTTCTCTGTACACATAAGGTATATATTTTCTATTATTTTAGTCTATATTGTTGTGTTCGCATATGGTTGTAATGTGTGGTCCAAAAGACGATATTAAATTAAAAAGACTTCATAAAACAAATAAGCAAACAAGTTATAGAGAGATTATCAATAGAACTACAGTAATATGTATAGACTGTTATAAAGGTAAGCAAATCGAAGGGCAAAATTGAACCTGTATGGGGAGTGAAGCGAATGTATCCCTCAAATAATATATTTGGATATGATTACAAATAAAAGAAAATTGACTAGCATGTGTATCTTGCCCTCTTCCCGATTATAAATTTGACATTGTTTTCATAAACTGAAGGAGAGTTCTTACACTGACCCAGGCTATATGCCTATACAGCAGTTGACAAGCTGAATGACCAGTCACCACGACAGCAACCACAACCGGTATAGAGCAGCAGCCGACCTACGCGAGGTACATCCTGGCTCGAAGATTACTTTGGTCAACTCCAGTAAGGAACAAGCGCTACAGAGCCAAGTTCTGCTCTACCAGAGAAGATACTAAAGGAAGATTACTCAGGTGAACCCGGGCTCGTGACACCCGTATATACCTATAGGAAGTATACCCCTGAGGTTGTCTCTTATTTAGCACTACCCAGAGGACACGTGCGGCTTGAACCTCGTGGACGCTGACTGGAGAGACGTCTCCCTTTCATAAACTGGAGGTCACACTTAATGTTTTACATTCATCGGGATACAAAAATAACCTAAAGTGATTCTGATGTCTTTTAAACGAATATGAGTGTTAGTAATCAAGTAACTAAAAAATCCACAATCAAAAATCAGCTTCAGTAGTAAATAAATATATACATATGTGCTTCTATCTGATAGGGAGAGAGAGAGTAAAAGTGTTCTTATGTACATATCATAAAGCAAAATTATTGTTCATAACTTACTGCAGGAGGGATTGGACCTGCCAAAACAAACAACTTCCATAAAACAATGCGAGCTCACAAAGCAAATGTAGAATTGCGTTAGGCGGTATATTCTCAATGTACTTAGAGGATGCAAGACAAATTATAGAAAAAAGTTAATCTCTATGGGATTTCCATATTAGTTTGTTGCAAATATTAAAAATGCCATCGCATGTAAGCGTAGACTCGTCCTAAAACAAGACAGATGCTACGAAATGTGGGTGCAGTATTCTCTTTGTTCCAAGAACCTACCTGTAGATACTACATGTTATAAAATATGCATTTCATTTTGAGCATTGTTCTCTACGGATTGTAAGAGCATAACATTTCTAAACCCCATATCATCAAGGTGAAAGTTGTGTCACGAAGTATTTCCCACGTACTTCAATTAGGACTTTTATCCACTGTCGCAGGGATGCGCTAGTCTTTCGATGACATATGTTATGCATTTGCCTGACGAACAAGATGACCAAGTGCTAGTTGCCTGTGCAAACACAGTCTTGTTTTTTTTTATAGACAACACCGTAAATCACACCAAAATTGTCCATCTTCTTTTGAAGCATTGCCGTTTACAGTACAGTTGTATACGTTGCATATACGCCTTTTCCCTATACGAATACTGGCGCATACTCAGTAAAATGACGATTTTTGAGAACGTCGATTTTTCATTGACTTTAGAAACAGCGAAATCTTAGGATTCTCAGTTTGATGCATGATATAACAGTGTATCGGGAACGCTATTAGTTATCTCCTTATACAGTTTTAACCATTAATTTTGCTACACACTATGTATATTCAAGTACGCATATCTGTATTCCATAATTAAAGGTCACTTTTTATAAAATAAGAAATTTTTCGTAATATCTTTCCAAATTTGTTTGAAATGGACAACTAACAAACAATTCTGAAATACAAAACATAGTATCTAAAAACATAGCAGAACAGTATAAATAAAGACGTTTTTGTAGAAACGATGGTGTTACCTCGAATCCATATTGTTGTCTAGTGACTTTTTCAATTCACGAAATCTCTCAATTTTTAGTAAATGAAAGAAATGCTTATCCCATAAAATATGATTACATACCATACACGAATATGCAAAAATTTCAATTAAAAATGGACTTAGTTTACTTTACTTCTGATGTGTATCATAGATAGATAGATAGATAGATAGATAGATAGATAGATATGTTTGTGTGTGTCAGGTTTAAAAATGTGGGCTAAGAATTAAGAGAGTTATAATTAAAAATAGAACTCATTAACGATAACGTAACAGGAGAAATATATACCCTCGAGGGAAACTATACAGAGTAAAGAAGTCGAAGCGGAAGTAGACGTAGGAATATGTTTAGGTATCAATGCCGATAGAGAGAGTTCTGACTGAGAACTCGGGATGATAACATCCTACACGCTGTGTCGTGGCAAAATATGAGAACAAAGGATATTTAAATGGCATAGCCATGGATAGAAGGATTATAAAAAAGAAGTTTTTATATATGAAATCAAATATGTGTTTCATACCTTAACCGCTCGTCAGTGTCATATATATGTATGTGTGTGTGCTTTTATCGTACTCTTATATTAGGAAAAGTAGGTGACTTTATTTTGAAAACTATATTAAATTGGTTAAATTAATGATTATGTAGAACTCGATTCATGACATTCTGGCAAACTGCTACGTCTATCACTGAGATTATTGTAAAGGTAAAACAAAAGAGCATTGTTTTAGAGACTTTGGATCCTACAGAGGACATTATTGGAAACAAATAACGATAGTAAACGAGTCAATACATTCCTTTCGTGTCTGTACCGGTTTTTATCTTAACATTCTTTATAAAGTGAGATCAGAATGGCATATCGGATATCTATAAAAATGTGTATGTCAGAGCTAGTGCAATAGGGACCGTAGGAATTTTGGTTTATATTTCCACTCATGAACTATTGCTAAAGTATCTGTAAAAATAATATAAAAAGATTCTTTGAATTTCTAGAGAGAAACAAAAATAAGTGCATTTCAATTCTTCTAATTTAATGGGTATTTAAATGAAGAAAAGGACATCAAAAATGGCAGAATTTAATTATAAATATGAATTTGTTTTTCTGAAAATGCTGATCTGAGGATGCATACAGTTTTTAATTGAATAATTATTTTATTTCGCTATAATTTTCTTTTTTTCGTACATCCTTCTTTTAAAATTAAATATAATACTTTTCATTGTAATCTTAACAGTGATTTGAAAATATTCCAGTTCCATTCCAGTTGCAAGTCTCTCTAAATCTTTTATATTTTGTTTATATATACGCTTCTTATATATAACTATAAAACTCCTCGGCGCTACAGCCCCTATGGGGCCAGGGCCTACGGTGCCAATCTCCGTTTTCAAGACCAAGGGCACTGGGGTGCTAAGCATAAGTGCCGGATAGGTGGTCAACCTTACGCGAAACCCCCAATGTTTAGTTCTCAAGCATGCTTGATCCTCAGTTTGTCTATACCCACTGAAGGGATGAAAGGCTGAGTCAACCTTCCCCAGTGCGGGGATTGAACCTCACACCTGTGTCGTAGAGCGAAGCGCTACCCCAACGCCACTGGACTTATATATTATCCTTTTTATATGGCTAAAAAGTAAATAATTTTGTTGAGATTCAAAAAGCTTCAATAGAGGGGAACAGTATAAGGATCAAAATAAATACATTGTTTAATATTGTTACGAATTTGTTTAGCGAGCTGTAAATTTAGCATGGGACTCTTTGGGTATCTCGCCAAATTGGCGAGATATCGGATCGTTGGCGACAGTTTTGGCAACCTATTTTTGACGCCAAGTTCATCGCCAAGCGTCGCCAAATGTTGCCAATTGGGGCGTCACGTGTCAACTTCCGGTTCCGGTTTCTTCGGGCCTATATAAGGCAAACAGAGACCCATGCTGACAGACCCATCTTAGGTAAAGAATTCCCTTAAATTCTATTTGCTACGATCTGTATTGTCCTTACTTTGGATTGGCTCCTAGACCCTAGGTCTCAATCCTCCCCCCTTGATGGTGTTTTTCTCCCCCATCTAAACTTCTCTCTGCCAGCTCAGGCTGCAGCAGCGATAGTCAGGGCTCCTACTTTGGAGGGTGTAAATCCTAAGATTGCCATTGGACGTTCTTCCCAATAAATTATATTGGTTGTTAAAACTTAATTTGGATCCTCACTTCGACTTTGCTGTCGTTTTCCAACTAGCAATTCTGCTTGTAGCTGGTTGTCTAATTCTCTATGGAAAATAAAATAAAATAAAATAAAATAAAATAAAAATAAAAATAAAAATAAAAATGTTTTAATTTAACTTCTTACAGATCATAGTAAGCCTTGTAACTTTTTAGTAACTATGACGTTTACTTGTTATTAATTTATTTCATTTTGCTGTACGTCTAAACTCAAGCATTTTCTCACGCGTTTCCTCCCCAGCTCTTTTTTCCCTTTTTAATATTATTGCCAACTAATACTCATAGGTTCATGCACTTACCAATATTAGCAAACCCAGTACTAGAGGGCTCGGCCCAGGAAGTACTGTTGCCAATCCTTCCAGAGAGAGCTCCAGAGAGATGTTGACAGAGTCGTTAAGTGGATCTCTCAGTGTAAGAAGTACGCACGGTGTCTTGTGTTTCCCCGGTGCTTGTTGTTTGGTGCGGAAAGAGGTACGTGAGCCGGCGGATTCGTGCTCAAGTTGTTACGCGATGACATTGTACTTTTGAAGTGATTGCGAATAAAGTATTTGTCGTCTTTCTGTAGTCTTGCTTAAAGTCCATTCAATCCCCGAACCCAGATTTGGAAGTTCATAACAATATTTTAAATGTTCCATATAAAGTGGATTGTAACTAGAAATCCACATTAATTTAACTTCATTCTAAATATTAACTGTATTGTCAAAATGAGAAAAATTACGTAATATGCAATGCTGTTTCCAATTATCTTGTATGACTACACTTTTATGAAAGTCCTTTGCATTTTAATATTCCTATTTCGAACATTTAGAAAGTGTTATAAGATATCTGCAACATGATTTATGCTTACGGATCACACGTCAACGAATTCCCTATGCTACTACTTTTTCCTAAGAAGAATGGGCGATTTTCTCATGTGATAGTAAAAGAATTTCAGCCTATGTATTTGAATTCAAACAGATTTGTGATAATGCTTTTAATCAGCTAAAAATCTTTTGCTATTACACGAGAAATACACACGCCATACTAAAAAAGAAAATGAAACACTTATTGAATAAAATACTTTTTCAACTCGTACAAGCTGACTTGCAGTGAGCCCTTAAGAATACAGTTCATCGTTGACTATTTTGAAAACGGATATATAAGTTGCCTTGTTCTATTGAAAAGAAATCGAAGGAATTTAGATACTGGAGAGATGCATGTTGTATTTTAGTAATATGATTTTTTATATATGTAATAAAAACGTGTTTTTGAAGCTGTACCATTGTTAATAAGATATAAATATATTTACAAAAATATTTAGATTTTGAAAATAAAAATAGAGCCATTATAAAATGTAAAGTCCATTACAAATGAGTAAAGCTCAGTGGCCGAATGGTCAAAGCACGCGATCCAGACCCGAAGATTGTGGGTTCGATGCTTGCCATGGTGGTTTATCCAAAGTACGGGTTTTTAATTTAAAAATGTTATTTATTGTTTCTTTATGTTCTTGAACATTCTAGATCTTTCTTTAATATGTAAATTAGTTATTTCTGGAATATTCTGTTCGGGTATAAATGCTGATACCCACTAGTTGTAGGATTCCTCTCGATCTTGTAAAGTTGCGAATTGCTACTTAGCTTCAATAAATTCGTTTGTTAAGTTAAACGGTGTGTTCATTTGAATCTTCGGGACAATATATCTAGAGATTAAATATATCTACAGTTTTTATAGTAATATTTCAGTAGTAAACATAATTTTTGTTTATTCTGTAACTCAGGAGTAAATCCGATAAGACACAGTTGGCGCTTAGACTTTGAACTTTCAACATACTCCACGCTTAGCTCCACCACGAATAAATGAAAATGTCGCAAGAACACTTGAAAAAGAAACTATACTTTGAATAAATATATGATTTACTAAGAAAGACTAGTCCTTCCATTCGCCTATCACTGGATACGACATATATATATATATATATATATATATATATATATATATATATATATATATATATATATATATATCTATATATATATATATATATATATATATATATATATATATATATATATATATATATATATATATATATATATATATATATATATATATATATATATATATATATATATATATATATATACATATATATGTATATACATACATATATATATTATAGGTAAAGAAATATACCATTAAAAGAAAATAAATATACTTAAGTTTTTTATGTTGAAAATGTTAATAAAGAAAAGTTTATGCGTTTAGTCTATATTATCTTATTGTTTTTAACTATGTATTATCTTATTGTTTTAAGACTTTTAACTATCCAAATTGTTGAGGTTTTTCAGATATTTCAGATAACACAAGTATAGTGAATGCATAAAAGCGTTGAAATTATTTTCTTAACTGAGATGGTGTCAAGCATCTATTAACACATATTATCAAAAGAAAATATATTGGCATTTTTAATGTATCCACGACTGGTTCTTATAAAGGAAAACAAAAAGAAAAGTATGCTGTATTAGTACATGGTTTTACTTTAAATGAAAATTCCTGTTACATTTAATATACCATAAATATTTTAAATGCAAATTCGAAATATAATATTTTCTTTCAAAAGTTTAAAAATCGTATACTATACAGTCAATAAGCAGTAAAACTGACAAGCAAATGCATTTTCCGTTTTCAAAAAACAATAAATATGCTAGAAATATTTTGAAAATATAAATATTTCGAATTGAGAAACGTCTTATCCTTATCCCAGATGATAAATGTCGATATTTTGCTCTATTTTCAGTTAACAGTTTATATCCACATAATTTTCTTTATGATAAATATTCATACAAAAATTTATATAGTTTTGGGATGCTTGTTGAATTTCTTATAAAACATTGTTTTGATATTATACTCTTGATTTCTATTTAATATTTCTAATTCATGCAATATTAAGTTTATGTTAGGATTACGTCCTGAATGGCATGAAAATATTCCCATTTTAACAGCCGTAAATACTCGACTCTAAATAATATATAATGTTCCATAATTTATGAATTTTTTGCTCCTCAGTCACAGGAATTTAATAAAATTAATATTTATTGGAAACTTTTGGAATTTTACATTCAGGTACACTTCTATTTTAGATGAATTAATGTATGAACATAAAACAAAAATGTAACAAAAGTAATACAGCAGAAAATTTAGTTAAATCACAGCCAAAGTGATCAAAGGTCATTAAAAGTTATCTTAAATTACCCTACAGATAGTTAACTCTAAAGTATTTTTTCAATAATTTGAAATATTACGCATTTTACGAATAGTATTAAGACAAATAATAGACTATTTCCTACATAGCTTACTTGGTGTGTAATAATTGTTATATAGAAAAAAATAAAATATATTGCATATTAAATGTTTGTTTGCTTGTTTTAAATATGCTTGTTTACTTGTTTTATAAAATAATATATATGTCATATTCAATGTAAAAAAATGAGATGTATATCATTTAAAATGTTTGCTTGTTTTAAATATGTTATTATACTCTTGTTAAATGAGGCATTTTGTATCATAGAGGACTATACGAATACTTTTTTACACTCGATGTATATAGAAATACTACTCATCTAAATCGGATTCTTCTCAAGTTTCTTAACATCTAACTGCAAATGTTGTTTAGAAATACATTGGAAACAACGTTATTCTAATCCGTTGTGAACCAGCAACCTTCAAATTATCATATCACGTGATAGGGTGAAAAAAGGGATTATAATATGTTCAGTGATATTTTGTAGAAAAAGAATGCTTGTCCGAAAAGTGTTGAATTTAAGACAAACCGTGTAAATTTAAAGAATATATATATATATATATTCAGAAAATCTAATGTCTTTCTCTGAATTCTTATAGCACAGTACTATATATTTTCCTCTTATAACCTTCACATGATTGGCTAAAATTAATGGCAAACCTCTAGATAAAATTAATGGCAATTCTTTGGCTAGAATGCATACCAAAACTTAATATAAAATTGTTATACTAGTGTTATCTACCGACATAATAATTCAAATTATCATGTGGTGAAATTAAATATACATATATGAGATGTGGTTATTGTCTCATCTCAATGGGAATTTATAGCTGAGGAATCAGTCTGCAGTTGTGGAATAGTAGACGAGAAAAAAAGGAAATGGAATGCTTTTATCAAAGTAACATAGATTATTCAAGCATCAGCTCTCACGAACGACCTGTCGCAAAACCTGTACATCGTGTTTAAATAGTTGTCTCGGGCAACCAATCAGACATTACTTAAAAGTCCCGTGAATAGCGCCGATAACACAGTTTTAGCGTCAGAATCTATTTTTTTTAGGAAATAAAAGGGAAACATAGACATTCCTTCAGAATGCTAAAAAAGGATATTAGAAAAGATAGAATCGAAACTGAAAATTAATTCAAGATAGACATAAATTTTAAGCTGGTAAAATTTTAGGATAAAGATATCATTACATACACAATGGCATTTAGAACAACATCATCTATTTTTGCTGAGTCTAGTCCAATCAAATAAATTTTGGGCTAGTTTTTTCATTACATTCAGAAATTTTTAGATTATGTTCAAAATTTTGGGACAAGATCGACTCAATACACCTGGACTATATATTTATATTACACACGCACACACACACACACACACACACACACACACACACACACACACACATATATATATATATATATATATATATATATATATATATATATATATATATATATATATATATATATGTGTATATATATATATATATATATATATATATACATATATATATATATATATATATATATATATATATATATATATATATATATATATATATATACACTCAAGAGCCAAATCCTTATGACCACCCTGAACTCTCCTGGATAACGTGGAAGGCACGTGATCAGATGAAAGGGGTATTTACCTGCTACTGGATCAGTATTTCACTTACTTCTGTGTATAATGGGAAAGGCTGCGGATCTAAGCGATTTTGATAGAGGGCAGATTGCAATGACTCGAAAGCTCGATATATATGTATTTTCGAAACTCCAAGTCTCGTGGGTTGTTCGCGATCTACAGTTGTTAGTAATTAAGCGAAGTGAATGAATGATGGTGAAACCAGCAGAAGACGACATGGTGTCGGACGTCCACACGCTATCAAAGAAGAAGATCGGAGACTATCTAGGATAGTGAAGCAAAACTGGAGCCAGACGGTGGCTCAGCTGACAACCCAATACAATGCAGGTCCAAATAGAATAGTATCGGACACACTGGTCAGCGGACGCTGTTGAATACGGGGCTACGTAGCAAACGTCCGACTCGTGTGCCTTTGCTGACCAAGCGTCATTTCCAAATGTACCTACGCTGGGCCCGGGAACATCGCGACTGGTCCATGGATCAGTGGGAGAGAGTTACCTGGTCAATCTTTCATCACGCCGAAAGCCGTGTCAGGATACGCCGTCTTCTAGACCAACAGTTGCTCCCTCAATGTACATTAGGTCCAACACAGGGCGGTGTTGGATATTATGCTTTGGGGGGGCGTTCTCTTGGGCATCTATGGGACCCGTAGTTGTGGTAGAGTAGACCATTAATGTGACAGCGTTTCTGAACATCATTGCGAACCGGTTGCATCCTTAGATGGCCTATGTTTTTCCATCTGGAAATGAAATGTTCCACCAGGACAATGCCCCGTGTCACAAGGCTAAAATTGTGTTGGAGTGGTTCCAGGAACATGATGGTGAGATTCAGTTAATGTCCTGGCTTCCTAACTCACCGGATGTCAGTTCGATAGAACACATGTGGGATGTCATGGGACGGCAGCGCAGACCATGAATGTTCAAAGACCATCAATTCACAATATTTCGGATTTGCAAGGAGGGTTGATGCTGTGTTGCGCGCCAAAGATGATCCAACTCGTTATTGACAGGTGGTCATAATATATATATATATATATATATATATATATATATATATATATATATATCGTATATAAATTTTGGCTCTATCTATATATATATATATATATATATATATATATATATATATATATATATATCTAATATATATATATATATATATATAGATATATATATATATATATATATATATATATATATATATATATTAAATAAACATATACATAGCTATTCTTTGACTAAACTCCATGTGATTCTTCCAATGATCCGCCATGTCCGTTAAAGGTGGCTGGTTCACCTAAAATATGTTCATGGTCACAATGTCCTCCAAGTTCATCTGGAGGCGCAGGCAAATTCTGCGTGTCTTCTGATTGGTCCCTGTTTCTAAATTACGAGAACCCTCTGGAGGTAATGTTACTCGCGTCCGTAGCATACCTGTAGCTACACGTGCTCCTTCGGTAGGCTAAATGGGTAATACCTTAGCAGACTTTGCATACATGCATATGTGCCTGTATTGCCAACTGTGTTGTGGAGAAAAGTATTTTTCTTCTAATACTTACAGAAAAATGCATTAATTTATTTCAACTGCTTGGAAATATTCTAATTCTATTGTGAAAACTGCTTATGATCATTAGTTATACAACGACCTTCAATTGTACATTACATCAAATATACTCTTTGATGTAATGCTAATCTACGTTATCAAAAGAGCATAAGCATATGTACGAGAGTTGGACTTTTAATAGTGGCAAGACTGCTATAAAAAACGCTACACAACAAAACCAAAGAATCAGCGACTTATCCACCTTACCTCTCAGCAAAAAGACTCATCCTCCTTACGTCATCCGCATGCAGGGGGACGAGAAGAATTGGTCCTTGTATTAGCTTGCGGTCTAAAGTAAGTGTTGTCAGGATATTTTCAAAACAAGGACAACGAAGTCGGATAAAAACTGAATGTGACGACGGCAGCACAGCACGACAATGTCATCTAAGATTACACTAGGATTACAGCACTGTAAAGAGATGGAGAAAAACCTTTAACGAAGGAAGCCAAAATGGGGCAGACATGCATCCGCCATGTCATCTTAGTGTCAGAGAAGCAGAAATGTTGCCGCACTAATGAACAGTGATTAACGACAAACGATTAATGAGCTTGCCCGACAGACAGGATTTGCGCATAGGACTGTGCTGCACATTCTTAAAAAAACCTGGGCATGAGAAAAATTGCTTCACGACGGGTTCCACATCATTTTACCGAAATTCAGAAATGTCTACGATACGACGTTGCTCGAACCCATCTGGAACGCTATAAGCGCAAAGAAGAGGCTATTATACGGCGTATGATTACGCTGGATGAGACTTCTCCAGATCTAAGCCTTTGTAACTTTGACTTAATTGCTAAGATGAAGGAACCCCTGCGTAGCATTCGCTTCAGAACTATTTCAAAGAGTCTTGCGTCAATAGACCGGTCCATTCGAACTGTCAACAGAACAGGCATTGTTGCAGGTGTTCTGTGACTTCCACATAGTTGGCAATGGATTATACACAGTTCTGGAGACTATATTGAGTAACTGTAAAATATTGTGACACGAATCACTTTTGTATTCCATGTAAATAAATAGTTGCCACTATTAGTTCCAACCCTCATGTTAGTTGGAGAAAATTACTGTTTTTCGCAATACTTACAAGAAATACACATTAATATATATTTACCACATACATACTTCCATAATTATCGGCTATAACTAATGCGTTATCCACTGACATTAATAATTTCAATTATGCTTTGTATATATTGCATTATACATATTCTTTGAGCTAATAATAATCCTATTTTATATAAAACAAAACATATGCATATCAATTCCTTGATAACATATAGTGTTTTTCTTCATATGTACATGAATTTAGTATTTTCTCCCGATACGTTTAACACAATAATATATCTGTTCCGCACAGAAACTGCCCACAAATGATTAGATTAATCTAATACCTATGTGTTATCAACTGACTTTAATCATTTAATTTATAATTATGAACTGTTACGAGCCTGTTGCAAATAACTATCCTGTAATACATGCTTGAGTAGCATTAAGGTTAAAATGGGCCTGATGAGACGTAATTATTTAAGTATAAACACGCCCTTCAATTCAAATCTTTGTAAATTCAACAGAACATATACTCTGAGGGATCTCCAAATGTTTAAATCTATATTGTGATTGATGACGGATATAAATTATAACACTTTGTCAATTTATGTGCAAGATTTAATTATGATAATTATTGAGTTATACATAAATTAAATGAACTATAATGTAGACCAACTTTACTGTTATAGATTGATCTTCAAACCAAAGAGCTGAAAGTATATTCGTTTAAATAAATACTTTTATACACTAGGTGTATACTTATATAGCACGACGTATGAAATTAAACTGAACTGATACATTTGTATTAAAAGTGTTTGCCATCAAGCATATATACATGAATATTAAGAAAAACCACACACAACAAACACAAAAAAAATATATATATATATATTATATATATATAATTTATAATATATATATATATATATATATTAATATATATATATATATATATATTTATATATATATATTATATATATATATGTTATATATATATATATACATATATAAATATATATAATATATACCATATATATACTATACATATATATATATTATATACATATATACATATATAAGTATACATATTATAATATATACATATATTATATATATATACATATATACTATATATATACATATATTTACATATATATTATATATAAATAAATATTTATATATATATATACATATATATACATGTACAATATATACATATACATATATATACAATATATATATATATATATATATATATATATATACATATATATATATATATACATATATATACATATACATATATATATATATATATACATATAAATATATATATATTATATATATATATATTTATATATATACATAATATATATATATATATATATAGTATATATATATATATATAATATATATATATATATATATATATATATATATATTATATATATAAATAAATACATATATATATATATATATATATATATATATATAATATATTGTATACATTTAATATTACATACATCTAATATTAAAATCCCTTTTTTGAATATTTTAAAATTAACTTAAAAACTTATGTTCATAAATTACGTTATTGCGATTTGAGCTGTAATTCTGATTTTTCCCTGCAAACACGCTATACACTTAATACAGCATCTGTCTGTATTTTTTTGATCAATAGTAAACGCTTTCTCTTTAGACATAGGTATTGTTATCACGTGATAAAATGTTCTTCCGGATTATTCATAGTCTTTTTACCTGCGAAATCCCTACTTAAAAAGTGTGTGTGCACGATGTTCTAAAAGTTCTTGTCTTTTGTATTAATGGATGAGTCATCACCAGAAATAAAATGTGTGTTCTTTTTTTAATGAATATTTCCCATATTACATACATGCATATAAATACATATATAATGTGTGTGTATGCCCGGTATAAAGTAAACTAAACCTGGAAACGAATGTAGTTACTTTCTATAAAACCCCTTACATAACAACCTTAAGATATAAAGTGAGGAATAGCATCTACTATCCAGATATATAACATATACATAACTGGAGAAAACGTATAGCTAAAAGTTCTTATTACAACTCCAGATAATTTTCAGGAGTTTTCAAATTTACGATCTCCGTGAATTCCTGCTTTCTCACCCTTTAACTGCTACTTGGGGTACATTTCGCGTCCTCAGGCAAGGGGTCTTAACTCTTAAAACAGTAAAGATCCCTAGCTGTATGTTAAGGAAATTCTACCAATTTGAATTTATCTTTAATTTCATCTTTAGCAGAAACTTTTTTGTTCTCTTCGCATCATTCCGAAAAATTAGAGACTTCAAAAACTAGCTCATGCTTGCCACTGGAATCCTTACATAATTCATTTATAGGATTAACTTCACTTTATTCCGTGTCAGGACATAAATTACTTTAAATACGCTTATTTGATTGGTTAACACCTCTAAATAATGACATATAAATGTATGTTGCACCCAGAAGCCCTGGAGACGAGACGTTAAAATAAACTTAATTTTCATTTTCCACATTTCTGTGTATCCTCTCACCGAATTAGATACCGAATGCGTATGGATAAATATTTCTCAAATTTGACAAGTTAAAATAAATGCCGATACATACATGTATATATTATTTTTCTTCTTCTTGGGTCTCCAAGCTCCGAGTGGTGCATGTAGTCACAAGTGTTGCGTTCCATCCCTTCCGGTTTAATGCCAACTGCCTGGCATTCCTTCAGCTTGGCCAACGCAAGGCATTTCTATCCTCCATGGCTTTGGGACGCCAGGTGAGCTTTGGGTGCCCTCTGTACCTCTGCCCATTACGGGACCACACGAGGACTATTAAAATTAGATCCTCTGTTTACATTCGAAGAATATGCAAGACCAACTGGGCTGTTTTATTATTAGAATTATGGGATTACTAATGGGGCGGATATATAGGTCAGAATTAGAAATTTTGTTTTGGCTAGTATCATTTTATTAATATAGTCGGACATTTAGTTTGCAAAATATTAACAGCTTTTTCTTGCAAGTTTTGTTATTTTCCATGAGTTACTACCATCTGGTAGAAACGATATATATCTACATATAAATACATATGCATATATATATATATATATATATATATATATATATATATATATATATATATATATATATATATATATATATATATATATATATATATATATATATATATATATAATATATATATATATATATATATATATATATATAATATATATATATATATATATATATATATATATATATATATATATATATATATATATATATATATATATATATATATATATATATATATATATATATATATATATATATATATATATATATATACATATATATATATATATATATATATATATATAAATGTTCTTCCGGATTATTCATAGTCTTTTTACCTGCGAAATCCCTAATTAAAAAATGTGTGTGCACGATGTTCTAAAAGTTCTTGCCTTTTGTATTAATGGATGAATCGTCACCAGAAATAAAATGTGTGTTCTTTTTTTTAATGAATATTTCCCATATTACATACATGCATATAGATACATATATAATGTGTGTATGCCCGGTATAAAGTAAACTAAACCTGGAAACTAATGTAGATACTTTCTATAAAACCCCTTGCATAACAACCTTACGGAATAAAGTGAGGAATAGCATCTACTATCCAGATATATAACATATACATAACTGGAGAAAACGTATAGCTAAAAGTTCTTATTACAACTCCAGATAATTTTCAGGAGTATTCAAATATACGATCAGGGACGACATCTTCGTGAATTCCTGCTTTCTCACCCTTTAACTGACTACTGGAGGTACATTTCACGTCCTCAGAGAAGGGGTCTTACCTTTTAAAACAGTAAAGATCCCTAGCTGCTGTTAAGGAAATTCTATCAATTTGAATTTATCTTTAAATTTCATCTTTAGCCGAAACTTTTTGGTACTATTCGCATCATTCCGAAAAATTGGAGACTTCAAAAACTAGCCCATGCTTGCCTCTGGAATCATTGCATAATCAATTTATACAATTAACTTCACTTTATTCCGTGTCAGGACATAAATTACTTTTAATACGCTTATTTGCTTGGTTAACACCCCTGTATAATGACATATAAATGTATGTTGCACCTAGAAGCCCTGGAGATGAGACGCTAAAATAAACTTAATTTTCATTTTCCACATTTCTGTGTATTCTCTTACCGAATTAGATACCGAATGCTTATGGATAAATATTTCTCAAATTTGACAAGTTAAAACAAATACCGATACATACATGTATATATTTTTTTCTTCTTCTTGGGTCTCCAAGCTCCGAGTGGTGCATGTAGTCACAAGTGTTGCGTTCCATCCCTTCCGGTTTAATGCCAACTGCCTGGCATTCCTTCAGCTTGGCCAACGCAAGGCATTTCTATCCTCCATGGCTTTGGGACGCCAGGTGAGCTTTGGGTGCCCTCTGTACCTCTGCCCATTACGGGACCACACGAGGACTATTAAAATTAGATCCTCTGTTTACATTCGAAGAATATGCAAGACCAACTGGGCTGTTTTATTATTAGAATTATGGGATTACTAATGGGGCGGATATATAGGTCAGAATTAGAAATTTTGTTTTTCTAGTATCATTTTATTAATATAGTCGGACATTTAGTTTGCAAAATATTAACAGCTTTTTCTTGCAGTTTTGTTATTTTCATGAGTTACTACCATCTGGTAGAAACGATATATATCTACATATAAATACATATGCATATATATATATATATATATATATATATATATATATATATATATATATATATATATATATATATGTATATATATAATATATAGATATATATATACATATATACATATATATTACATATATATATATATATATATATATATATATATATATATATATATATATATATATATATATATATATATATATATATATATATATATATATGTACATATATATATATATATATGTACATATATATATATATATATATATATATATATATATATATATATATATATATATATATATATATATATATATATATATATATATATATATATATATATATATATATATAATATTATAATATATATATATATATATATATATATATATATATATATATACATATAATATATATATATATATATATATATATATATATATATATATATATATATATATATATATATATATATATATACATATATATATATATATATATATATATATATATATATATCTATATATATATATATAATATACATATATATATATATATATATATATATATATATATATACATATATATATATATATATATATATATATATATATATATATATATATATATATATATATATATATATATATATATATATATATATATATATATATATATATATATATAATATATACATATATATATATACTATGTATTATAATATATATATATATATATTTTATTTGTATACATATTATATATTTATAATTTTATATATATATATACTATATATATATAAATTTGTAATTTTTTTAAAAAAGATAGATTGATGAATTACATAGTGATCAACTAAAACGGTAGAATATTTAAAAACGTCGATTACTTTCACTTAAACATAAAAAATTATAATTCAGTCAGCAAATCTTTTCTCTCACCCACGAGAAGGGAAAACGAATTCCTCTATAATGAGATCCAAAGAACGTTTTTCTTCTCCTCATTTTTTACAATTCAGATTTCATTCAATCTCTCTTCCACGCAGATAATGGTCTCTTTAGAAAACCGATAGGGTCCATCTCCATCGCCCAAATCATAGATTTCGAACATAATTCTTTTGATTATAGAAAATTTGAATAAGTATATAATACATCCCATCTCTTCCTAATGATATACAATAGAGATTGCATGCAGGAATTTGGGTTGACAATGATAAATGAGTTTTGAAAACAAATTTTTTTTTCGTAACTTCACGCTTTATTTCCGTTGCAAATTCTAAACGGTTTCGTGAAATTTTTTTTGTTATCGCTTTGCAGCAGTCATATTTTGTTTTTTTAATATTCATTCTATCGTTATCATAGCAAAAGAAGCACTTTTGAAATAATTCTTTTTTGCCTTACGGACGCCAGATAGTCAGTTTAATCTGCAGCGGTGGAAGATTTAACGACTAAAATATTTAAATTTTCCTTACATATTTAAGTATTAGAAGACTTATGTGTTTTTGTTTTATAAATTACGGAAATTTATGAGTCATGTGCTAACTTGTAAATAGGTAAAAAAAATTGAAGTAAATTTAATATTTCTACTGCAAACAAGAATTTTTTAAAATATTTTGATTACATATTTTGTGACTTTAATGGACAGGTGTTTGTAGGCATTCCTAAAAAGTATACGTATAATTTAGATAGAAAATTAGCCATTAACACTAGATTTATGGATGTTGCTCATACACTTATTTTTACCGAAGTGAGCTAATTTGACTCATACAAGAACCTTGAAGTGTTTTGCAAAGGAAATAGTTCCAATGTCATTTAAATAAAATGTTTATTATCAAAAAATTCATGGGAAACATTTTTTACATATAAAATCTATTTTTAAAGAACATTTTTCGCAAACGTTTCTATTACATTTAGCACAATGGTTTCTACATTTATTTCTTTTGCATGATTGTTAAACTTGACAATTATTCCGTGCGTCAGTAGCATGAATTTCTGTCATTGGAATGAACGTATTCTAGACTTCTTCTCTATATTTACTTCTTAGCTTTTCAGCCAATTGGAAAATAAAATCTTGACTGTTGACCACGCCTGATAGGACCAATAAATTTATAATGTTATGCGATTAACTGTTAAACCATTCTATGAGTCTAATTGGCTCATAACCGTGAAAATAGGTATACCACATGTCATAATGCGAAATGAATCGTCTGCGGGGAAGAGGAATTAAAATTTACATATATTATATTACTTAACTAAAAACCAACGTATGTTTTTGAAAAGTGATACTAAAGTTTTGTATATATATATTGATCACATTTTTAATGAATTTGATTGTCAAATTGGATGAGTCAAATTGGATCAGAAGTGCTTCCGAGGGCGAAATACGCCGGATTCCACAGCTGCGTGAGATTGCTCTCCTCTTCAGAAACGACTTAGTTATGCCGCACCTTGCACTCCTCGTTCGTTCTCGTCTGGCTTCAACTTATAAGGCAGCCGGTCGCTGACAAGTACGCGTCTGTGCACGCAGATCTTCTGCCGCTTGTCAAAACTTTGCATACCAAATGAGAGTACAAATAATTAGCGGTAACAAAATAATTATAATGTGTGGACACCACATGTTCTATATTGCTTTAATTTCTTCAAACCATTGTAATAGCAATGGTATTATCGAAATATTTATCAGTATTCATATTTATTATAATTACGTACTATTATTATTTGTTGCGTCACCGGTCACCAGTGACCCTCATCGCAGTCGGAGCGTTCAGTAAGAAATGTTTTATGCTTTTTAAATCAAACTGGGTAAATCGAAAGTTTGTTATTCCCCTTAATATTTTTTAATCAAGTATGGCGGGATTCGGTGTACAAATTGTAGTTGACAATTTACTCATATATTATTTTAGTATATCATATTGAATATTATGTATGATGTTTAGTTAAAACATAGCTTATTTCCCGGGCTCTGTTTTTCACTTTTAAATGCTTAAAAATCAATTATATATATATTTTTTATTAAAAGTAGATACATGAAAATTTGTATGCTTCAAATTCCTTTTAAATGAACTTAAACTTGTTTTCAAATACGGTTATTCATAAAGTGAAATATTAATAGATTTTATACCATGTTAAATTATTCGCAATTTTTATGTTTCGAAAATGAAGTCTCAGTGCTAAAGCTGCAAACATTTCTAGTTAACAAACAGGTAATACACAAAAAATGAGGCAAATGTCATATAGGACGAAACACATATGTCAGCATTATCAGGTTTGATAAAAACTTAATTTAAATTAAAGTAAAAAATTTAGATGCTTTTGTATTTTCCCGGTGCAAATATCGCCAAGTAGACTTTGTTGGAGACAAACATTCATTATTATTGTTTGTCATCAATACTAATATTTTTCATGTATTAATAAAATCATTTTTGTATGTTCTATATTTCATTAATTTCTTCAAACCATTATAATAGCAATGGCATTATCGACAAATTTATCAGAATCAATATTTACTCTAATTATGTAATTTTATTATTTGCTGCGTCGCTGGTCACAGGTGGTCCCCACGGTGCTGTAGCCAAGTCGATTGCCGTCACCGATGACCCCCATGGCAATAGACGTTATTGATTTGCTGTATCTGAAATAAACAACTAATTCAATTCAAGCAAAAATCTGGGTTGTATTTCACCAAATTTAAATTTCAATATTTGAATGATTTTTCACCTGTCAAAGGAATGATGAAGGGCGAATAAACCCCCGTTCAGTACTACCTATTTTTATGTCAGCCATAAAGCTAAATGTGAATATGGACATCCGTCCAGCTAACTTCAACTTCCCCGTTTTTATGGTATTCTGAAAAAAAAATTAACTTATAGAAACATCCTTTTATAGAGCCTCCCAGTCCAAAGGTTTTGTTGGTTTGGAGCGATACAGCCTAGAGTTTCACTGTACGAGAACTAATAAAACCGTGACCTACGAAAAAACCTACTACGAAAAAGTTACTTTGCCTGTGAAGCCTGAAGGCAAATGAGTCCATTTTAGAATGCCCGATCTCAGTTCGCGCAAGAGAAAAAACAGTATCACAATACTGTGAAGCCGAAATAGGTTCGTCCAATGCACATAATTTAATTTGCGTTTTCTCAATTTATAAACATACTTCAAGTGAAAAGTGCGGCGGTTTAACACCTTTTGTCGCTATTTTTCAGAGAATCATCTTTGAAATTCAAAGGAATCAGAGGTACATAGAATTCATGACAGTTTATATAGATAATAATATTCCTATATTAATTTATCATTTTTATCCAGAAAATTATCTCATTTCATTTATTTTGCTGTTTTTGAGCAAAATCTATGATAATATATTAACATTTCTCATATACGTGAAAATAATTAAAATAGTAGTTATTTCATTTTATACATTTTCATAAATATTCTATTTCTAACATTTTGATGATAATAACGAACAAAATTAAAGAGATTTTTTAAGAGACAAAATTAAAAAGACACATTTTTCTCAATTTCCTATTTCGAACGGTTAAGAATATCGATGCCAGCTGCAGGATCGGAACCCCCGAATTCTATGGTTCCGAACGGCAGCGCTCTACCACCCAGTAATCTTCCGTAGTCAAAAAGACAGAACTTTCCGTCTTATATTCTTACTAACACAAGCACAATAACTATAATACAAAAAATATTAAACGCAACTATTTAATTAAACAGCTTTTTAATGTAATTAGAATAAATTGTATCAAATAAAATTATTATAAGCTATACTATTAATTTAAATTTAAATTGTTGTTTCAGAATTATTATTTAAGGCAGGGGTTATCAAAAATTTTAGTCCTTGGAATCAGTTATCTTATCATATAAACAGCCAGCGGGATGTATGACCAAACATTACTTAAGTAGATACTGAGGGTCTAATATTTATCACTGATTAGACATAAACATAAAACTAAACAACATAAAAGCAGAATAAAAATTTAGAAAATAATTACAAAAGTTGACTTGAAAAAAAATTTTTTTTTTAATATTTCGTGTAAAACGATTATATTAATGAAAATATCTATCAGATGAATAGCTTTGTTTCTGACTGTAACAAAGTCTTTACACTTTGGTTGTATTAACGATTTTTTTTATTCTACTATTATGCTCTGAATTTATATATTCTGATACTTACTCTTATTTAAGGTATATTCAGTAAAGCTGTTTCACAAATATAGATCGTGCAAAGTCTTTTTGATTTTCTTTTTCTAACGACATCACAATTTTGCCACTT
>CM063501.1:175164614-175204614 GCA_032207245.1 Pardosa pseudoannulata
ATAATTTTGAACCACTCAAATGTAAAACGTGGTATGACTTCATCACAGGAGATTTACCCAATGGATCACATGCTGAGACGTTAGTGTCCAAACAGAGAGAAGCATAGATGAATCAGTTGCAAACAGATAAGTTGTAACCCATCGGTGGATACAGATACCAAAATGGATATCAATGGTGCTTCCTTTGAACATCTGGACTTGTTCTTAACCCTTTCAACTATGCTCTGGACATACCCGTAAAGACCGCAAATTTGAGTTATTGAAATGCTAACGTACTTTCGATCAAAACACGTCGACCTTCTCCGACGAAATATTACCACCAAATTCGTTTATGTAGGTGAACGATGGACTTCTCCAACTGCTAGTAAATTTGCATGACATCATACAGTAGGTCTTGGATACCCGAAGATACAATTGATTTCAATCCGAGAGCACAACGCGAATGATTTGAATAAGTGCAAATCTACAGTTACACTGTACAATTTCTTTCAAAACTTCAAATGATTTAAAGTTAGAATTCATTATGTAGCCTCCACACTATGGCGAATTGTTCATCATTTCCTGATGGTGACCTTGAACGATGGTTCACTGGTTGCATCCACACGCTGAGCCACTAAATGAGCCGAGCTCTTGGATTCGTCCATAGGGTCTAATGCGCATATTAGTTGCGCATCTGGCTGCCTTTGTGATTTCGGCGTCGTATCCTGTAGAGATCATTGTTAGTATTTTATAAAAATAATTATGAACAGTTTCGTGTCTGTCTGTGTAACAATTTTGCACATATTGTAATGCAATATCTTAATTCTCCGTATTACTTCATCTTACAAATTTAGCTACCACTTTTGTTTTCAAAAGTGGATTTTTTTTTCATATTATTGTTTAAATAATTTACACGTGTTTTTCACGTATCTTTCTTCGTATGCACCTAACAAAGGATTCTACAATATAAAACTAATTGTCAATTAAAAGCTATAATATATATTTTCTTTTAGTTTAGTGCTGTGAAAGGTTTGTAAAAGTATATCACCATTATTTTACAAAATTCTAAAAATGTATCACTTTTGGCCAGGAAACAATATTTTATTTTAAATAATACTGTATTCCATACTTCCCTTAATATTTTGAAATGTAGAACTGAGCTCCATATTTATACAAAAGAAAATTGTCAAACACACAATTGTTTTAGGCCTTTTTAAAAAGGAAACTATCTGGAGATTTTACACGTGGATTTATCCATTTCTAAAGAGGTTGAGTTAAGCAACTGCGGACAAGCGGAATCATTGGCATTATATACCTTTAAACTGACAAGTCTGAGAGACTGAAAAGTCACCATGCATTAATGATATCCTGCAGAAATGACTTCACAAGGGTAAACACCTAATGTTTCTGCAAATAATACTGCGAGATTTGTTCGAATATGTACCTTATTATCTCCGGAGACGTTATGCTTCCGGCAAGACTGCGTTCTAGCTCATTTCGTGTAAGAAAACCCGCGCTATCTAGACGTCACTTTTCCAGACATAGATTTGGACGAGTTGATCCCGTAGCTTAACCACCATAATCATCTGTCTTCTGTATCTTGATTTATTTTTATTCGGTTTATAAAAGACGTTGGTTAATTCCCCTTGACTCTGAAAACGATTTAATCGCATGATTTTCGGCTGTTACATTCGCTACTGTCCACGGTGCTCTCTTTGCAGAATCTTTGACGGTCATTCTTTTGAGCAGTTATTCTAAATTTATTTTTATAACTTAATTTAACGCTATTTTTTTTATATAAAAAGCATGCGTATTTCTTTTATTTTACACTGGCATTCCTGGTTTTACTATTTTGCACACTGTTGCATATTTGCATTTAATTTTAAATCATGCATTGTTTGATGAAAAATATTCGAACTCATGAATTTTTTCGAATGTCAAAACACGTAGATTGAGGCCTATAACAACTCGTAATAACTTACTTTTATGTTCATACATCACACAAAGTATTTCTTTTTAGAATACTGAACTGTGGCTTTCTGGATGATATTCTGGATGTTTAAGAAATGCCTAAGAGAATCATCTCGTTATAAATATCTAGCGAAACGTTCTACGGAACTGGGACTACTCTTTCTACACACATTATACAGTAATAACCAATAAGTTGCAAACCATCGATGGATGCAGATTCCAAAATGACTGTGAATGGAGCGTCCTTTGACTTTTTCGTAACCCCTTCAACTATGCTCGGTACATACGCGTAAAAGCCTCAAAATTGGGCTACAATGCTTTCGATCGAAACACGTCGACCTTATCCAACAAATAATTTCGCTAGTGTGGTCAAACGATGGACTTCTCTGACTTCTCGTATATGCATCATTTTCT
The DNA here is from genome assembly GCA_032207245.1 of Pardosa pseudoannulata. Classification (NCBI taxonomy): domain Eukaryota; kingdom Metazoa; phylum Arthropoda; class Arachnida; order Araneae; family Lycosidae; genus Pardosa; species Pardosa pseudoannulata. The sequence continues at coordinate 175,166,979 of CM063501.1, forward strand.
GTTTTAATGCTTTTTTTTTCAATCTCGTCCGATGCTGCATACTACGAGATATTCACTTTTCATAAGCAAATATTGTACACTTAGAATTTAACCTTTGCCTTAACATTTCCTACATTTTTAAATAATAAATAAATAATACACTTTACAGAGCATATATCTGACAACTTATGAAGTCTTTTATAATAAATCATATTAAGATTTATTTCATTAAGGTAACCGACTGGATTTGAAAACCATATTTTAAAAACAACAAGAATAAAAATTTTAATAATTATTTCCATAGTATACGAAGCTGAGCATACAAAAACATATACAAATGAAAAACCTTTAAAAATTATGCAAAAAAATGGAAAAATCAAACGATTTCTTATATATACCTCTACCGTTTAAAGTTAAAATATATGAATCCAAAAATAATTTTTTGAATTCAATAGACAGCCCAGACATCCTAGAATTTAATAAAAATAGTATATAAGTTTAAAAGTAAATAGGATCAACACTAAAATTTACAGAATACCCTCATCATAGAAGTAACATTTCAAGCATTTTCTTAAAACATTTCTTATACATACCTCTACCGTTTTAAGTTAAAATATATGAATCCAAAAATAATTTTTCGAATACAACAGACAGCCTAGACATCCTAGAATTTAATAAAAATAGTATATAAGTTTAAAAGTAAATAGGATCAACACTAAAATTTATAGAATACCCTCATCATAGAAGTAACATTTCAAGCATTTTCTTAAAACATTTCTTATACATACCTCTACCGCTTTAAGTTAAAATATATGAATCCAAAAATAATTTTTCGAATACAACAGACAGCCTAGACATCCTAGAATTTAATAAAAATAGTATATAAGTTTAAAAGTAAAATAATCAAACTAAAATTTACAGAATATTAATAAAGTTATTTCAAGCATTTTCTTAAAAAATCTATAAAATCTTTTAAGTTAAAAATTATGAATAAAATATTTTTCGAATACAAAACATAGACATCCTAGAATTTAATAAAAATAGTATATAAGTTTAAAAGTAAATAGGATCAACACTAAAATTTATAGAATACCCTCTTTATAGAAGTAACATTTCAAGCATTTTCTTAAAAGCATTTTCTAAAACTATACTATTATTTTCTACAAACAGATATAATTTTATAAAAATTGCTTTTTACATTCAAACATACGATTCGTCACACTCAGAATGTTATTAAATTACCTGTTATAACGTTTTATAACGTAATAATAAAAACTTTTCGTTAGAAAATATGGATTAAAAATAAAATATCAAAACATGGTTTCTCTGTAAAGTTTCTTTTTTCAGAAATTGATACTAAAATTTTTTGCGTATATTTAAAAATCTCCGTATAGATAAATTGGAATTAAAATGAAATTATCAGCAAATGACTATTATTAAAATAAAAACTTTAATGATTTGTTTACAAATAAATTCTGTTTATATAATATATTATAGATATTTTTCAGATTGTCGAATATAGTTTCTGTTTCAAAAATAATATATACAAAAGAATAACTATTTTAAAACTAAATATTATACCTTTCAATGACATTAATAAAGGAACTTTCTAATATTTCATCAGAAACAGTCATTTGAACCTAAGAGAATACCTTAACATTTATTTCACTTCATGAAAATACAGTAGCATACAAGGTTCATATATCAAAACATATGAACTGCTCAGAATAAAATGTTTTCCTGGCAGCCAGAAAAATTCAAGAGTAGAATTCAAATTTTGTTCTTGTATGCTTTTGCAAAGTAGTAACTACTCCATCCGGTCTAGTTTTAATTCAAAATCGCATGTTTGAAAATGCCTATGAGAAATATGTAAAGTTTCGTACTAGAGAAAAAATGAATATAACTATAAAGCTTGCAAACGGCGATCATGCGATTTTTAAAAGATAAAATTATCGCCGGAAGTCCAAACTGACTTTGATTTATGGATTCTGAATATTTCCTCATTTTAGCATTTTTGTAATGGTGATATTACAAGCAGTATTTGTCGGATGCAAGCAGAATTTTCTAACATTTATTTCTTGCCTATGCAACCGAATGATTACAAAAACTCACTCGTATATATATAAAAGAAACCCAGTTGCGTTTGGGTAGCGCCTCACGGACCGAGGTTCGATCCTCGGGCTGGGCAAGGGTGACTCACCCTTGGGAACTAAACACTGGGGGTTCAGCGTAAGATTGACCACCTAACCGGAATATATGCTTCACACCCCAAGGCCTAAAGAGATTGATACAGTAAGCCCTGGCCCCCTAGGGGCTGTTGCGCTGAGGAATTATATATATATATATATATATATATATATATATATATATATATATATGCAAGTCATGTTTAAAAATGGGGGTTAAGAACTAAGTGAGTTATTATTAAAAATAGTTGGTACTAATTAACATAATGTAATAAGAGAAATACACACCCTCGAGTGGAACTATACGGAGTAAAAAAGTTGATGCGGAAGAAGACAATAGGAATTTCTTTCGGTAGCAACACCAAAAAAGACACTTCTGAGCAGGAACTTGGGCTGGTAACGTCCTCCTTGCTTTTCGTACCAAAATGCGAACAAAGGATATCTAAATGGCGCAGTCATGGACAGAAGGATTATAATAAATAAGTTTTTATACAAGAACTAATATGTGTTTCCTATGTCTTAATCAGTCTGAATGTGATATATATATATATATATATATATATATATATATATATATATATATATATATATATATATATATATATGTGTGTGTGTGTGTGTGTGTGTATGTGTGTGTTTGTATACGTATATGTATATATATATATATATGTGTGTGTGTGTGTCTGTGTGTGTGTAAGGAAAATTGTCAGATGTTTTCAAAACTTAAATCAAGGGTAAAAATTCCCGCGTCATTTTCCATTCTCATTTTTAACCCCTAACCGAAATTGACCACTGGGGCAACAGGTTACGCCCTCAGAGAAGGGATCTGGCCAATTATAAACCTACATGGCCCTACCGGACCATGTAGGAAATTTTCAAATAAAAAGGAGATACATACTGTCGGACACAGATTTTTCTAGAGATATTTTCCCATAGATGCTGACCCAGGTGACTTAGAACTTCATGCTAGCTGACTCTTTAGTTTGTCCTGTCCCTATGATGAAGTGGGAACCCGTCCATTATCTTAATAAAGGTCTTTAGGTGAAACGGTATCTCCGCTGTCTGTCTCCGCTAGCTGTATCTCCTTTTTATTTGAAAATTTCCTAAATGGTCCGCCAGGGCCATGTAGGTTTATAATTGGCCAGTCCCCTTCATGAGAACTAGTTTATTGAGACAGCTGTATCATTAGCCGTGGGAAATGGGGTGAAAGAATTCAAGTAGCGAACACTCATTTTAGTTATGAGATTTAAAGGTTGAGAGAATATGAAGGAATTAGAATGGGAAAAGGGGAATTTTAAGAGATATTTTAAATGTAATAATTTTAATATATTACATATATATTTATATTTATTTACCATTTCCGGTAAAACTTATCTTTCAAATTACATAAGTCCAAAGTTAGTTCACTTTCTCCTAAAATACAACAGCTCTAACCATAGCAAATTAGTTTGTCACTGTGTTAACACGAGTAAATTTGATAGTTTTAGTGAAATCATTTTTTCGCGCCTGAGCCGCCAAAGTTATTTTGAAAAGGTCCTGTCACGTTCCAGTACTTTCTAAAGGTTACTTTTTTCGTTACCTTCTCCTTTTACTAATCCATCAACACTCCAACAGTGAGCAGAATGATTTTTTTTTATTTTTCCCTTTCTAAGCACCTCTTCATTTATCACGACTCGTATGTCACCTAACCAAAACTAATAGATTTTTAAGCCGACAAGCAAGCTAAATTGTTGTATTGCCCTCATAAGGTGAGTGGGAGAAACAAATTGCTTAAAATCCGGGGTCGTTGCAAAAGACAGCTAACTGATTTCAAGTTGATGCGGGATGTCATTAATACAAAAATAAAAGTTGTCAACACGGCTTGTAATTTATCCGCAATCATTCAACACGTTTGTTAAATTGGAATTTTAGAAAGATATTGAGTTCCGTAGAAAATTGGTTGTCATCGTGTGTTAGGAATAAAATGTGATATATAATTCTAGTGAGAATCAAGTGAAATGTTAATTTCCCCATGGAACAAATATGGGTAAAATGTTAATTTTAGCAAAAATATATTCTTTAACCTTTCAATGTTCGAGTCATTTCTGCCGATTTAATATCCGTGCATACCGTATATTTTCGCGTATAAGACGATACTTAAAACCTAAAAATGATCTCCCAAAATCCGAGGTCGTCTTATACGACAGGTAGAAAAAAATGTGATTGTAAAACACCATTATACAATGAATCAAGTCACTCACCAATGTTTTTCAAATCCTGCAAAATCCTCACATTCATCATCTGAGGACTCAAGTACATTCTAGGTTTTATTGTTGAGTTCATCATATGAGTCCCATTCTGTACCTAATGTATCGAATTCTACGTCGTCATCAGAATCCCATAGCAGCGGGTGACTATGAAGGAGAATTTAGAAGACAGAAGGAATAACTTGATTCATGGACTCCGGGAGGTCTTACTGCAAGGAACGCAAACAGACAAGATGATGAGTGGCATATCAAGATGCAGTGGATAGGAGTCACATACGGCTGAAAGGTCAGGACTTGTGGCCACCTGGAACTTGAAGAGGTTCCCGTGAGGAATTGATATAGGGTCCTAATATACAACTGGGGAAGGATCCAGAATGCTGACAGTAAACAAATAGCAAAATGGTTATTCCCAATAATTATTATTATGGGCAAATCTGATTTTATCTGATTGATAACGATTGTGCTAGAAGCAAATGAGAAATTGAGAGGATCTCCTAGAAATACTGAAAGAGAGATGATGAGTAGAATCAGACGGGAGGTGATTCTTGGAAGTGACGACCTAGCTTCCATCTCTAAGTCAAGAAGGTGCCGCTCCGGTTGCCCTGTTGGAAGTCCCCCCTCCCGAATGAAACCTCTCTCGGTTCCCGAGCCGTCCCTCAACTGACTACCACCATTAGATGTACGCCCCTTTTTTCTATATTCCCCATCTCTCCACTTCGTCTGAGTAAGTCATAATTTGCTACTTTTAAACCGGAGTCACCACCTCCCATATTTATTTAATTTAATATTTAAATGCTGCTACCATAATAGTCTCCATATTGTATAGGTAGGAAATTGTAAATAATGAATATAAGTATTAAAATAGATAAGTTTTTAAGAATAAAGTGTAATTCATTATTTTTGCCCAAGAACATCATCTGGATTAGAGCTATAGGTAACTCAGGGTTATGTAGTAAACTATACGTACACTGTAACAAGGATAAACTGTATTCTAATTTGAAATTTATTAACCTTTCCTACACTTCCTATTTTAGATTAAGCCTATAAATACATGTTATAAAAATTATTTCATTTTTTCAGTCTACTAGAAAAAAAATGGGAAAATTGTATACCATCTTAACTTTTGGGCTGATATGTCATATTAATACAGTCTAGAGCCATATTTAATAAAACTATTCATTTAAACATTAATAGATTAATTTGTTTATCGCATTTTACTAAGTTACCCAGAAGTACATTTTTTTGTACAACATTTCAAAAAAAATTAGGGCTATTGTACAAGCTGTGTACGTAATACAGTCCTTCACCGTTCTTCTTTTTCCTCAACTGCTCGGGATACCATGTTGAGGAAAGAATAAAAATGCAATCCCTCAACACGACACATGCCGGACACATTTTACCGGTTTTCGATTTTCAATTTCGTTCTGGTTCAAATCCGTCTTATTTGTAATATTTTGCAAATTTGGCAATAGTGTTTGTTCTTGATAATATCTAGAATGTAATTTTAGTTCTTGATTATTATTTCTAGAAATCTGGTGTCACGGAGCATACAACTATAACAACTAAAACTAAACTTTTATATGTTGCCCCGTTTTTTTATGTACTATACTTTGAGCTCTATATACGACACATAGCATCTAAATTTTCATACATTCTTCTGTTTCTATGTGCTATAATTTCATTAGTAATATTTCAAACTAGTCCTAAAACACATAACACTAAATATTCTTCACTCTAACAAAATTTAACTGATATAAATAAATTAAAAATTTGTACAAAAATTTAAACATTGTTTCGCAGATATCAGTTGAAATATAATTTACAATGATTGCAGGTTGCAACGTACATTTTACAGCGAAAGACAATTTTGGAATTAAAAGCTTAATTTACTGAAGAGTACTGTATATATCCTCTCTACTACAGATACCACCTGCCACTGGTTTAGAAAGACAGATATTCCCCTACATAAAATGGATGTTTAAACATGACTTTAAAATCATTGTAATTAATCCGAATGTAACCTATTTGTTTTGAAAGTAAAAAAAAAGTACTTTTCCTCACAATATTTCATTCAAACTTTGTCATAGAGAAGCGAAACTTACTGCTGTACAGTTCTTATGACTAGTTTCGATGGGCAAAAAATATAACGATAGAGAATGTATAAAAATTTAGATCATGCAAATTTTAGCAAAATTGAGTTTTTAGTTTTATAAAAGTCATAGAATGAATTGTATCTTATTTAAACCTTTTTTTATTGAAAGTATATATCTACGACAAATGGTTACATGTAGCTATCTATCTATACACATACACACACACACACACACACACACATATATATATATATATATATATATATATATATATATATATATATGTGTGTGTGTGTGTGTATGTTTGTATACACATATATGTATATATATAAATGTGCTTAGTATTAATTTAAATTTATAATGTGTATATGTATATATAGAAATATTCTTTTGATATCTACGTATAGTTTTCAGATTGTAATTAAAAGAGAATTTTTTAAATTTTAGTAAAATACTGGTTCTTATATCATATCCAAAAAAATTAAAACGCAATGGAAAGAACGATTACATTTATATATATACATGCATATATATACAGATATATATATATATATATATATATATATATATATATATATATATATGTGTGTGTGTGTGTGTGTGTGTGTGTGTTTGTGTATATATATATGTATGTGTGTATACACATATAGATATATGTAACCATTGGTCAAAGATATATATACTTTCAATAAAACATGGTTTAAATAAGTTAAAAATACCATTATATATACCATATATATATATATAATATATATATATATATATATATATATATATATATATATATATATATATATATATATATATATATATATATATATATATATATATATATATATATATATATATATATATATATATATATATATATATATATATATATATATATATATACATATATATGTATATATGCATGTTTATATATATATATATATATATATATATATATATATATATGTATATATATATACAGATATATATATATATATATATATACAGATATATATATATACATATATATATGCATATATATTTCTTTATTTCATTACATACCTACTTACATATATGCATACACACAGTGGAAAAACCGAATTTTCATTTACGAACTTTAAATTATATGCAGAAATTTATAAAGCACTTAATATTTTAACATAATTATTTCCGCAAACCCGTTTAAAAATTATTCATCGTCCCCTTGTGAAACGGTTTCAAAACGCGACCAAACATATGATATAAATTAAGTCAGGCCATGAATCAAAGAATTAATTTATATAATAAGTTAGTTAATGTATCTCATAAATTCGTTATCCTTGAAACGAGGCACTTTAATAGTGAAGCACATGTTTCCGAACCAGCAGTATCGCATTATTTTTTCTTTACCTCAATAATAAACCGTGAAATAAAGTTTGTTAGGAAAAGAGACTTTTTGAAGCAGCCTGCCTCAAAGGAAAACGAAATTCAATTACTACTTACCTGTTACTTATTATTGTTACACCCCTTTGTAATCTGCTGTTAATGGATTTATACCGCAGTCATATTAAAAGTGCGGCTCTACATCAAAATAAATCAGCTTAATGGAATATGCGATTAATTAACTGTAAATGCTGTATTACTGTTGGTTAGACTGTAGAATACTATAAATCCATTATTTGATTAAATATATTATGACTTCTTAGATTAGTGTATTGTGTTTTTATTTAAATGTGCATCATACATTTTAATGAAGCATTTTAGCGTGGAACAAAATGTTTGTTTTAACCAAATATAAAGTTTTGTATACTTAAGGTAACCAACTAAATTCGCAGGCAAATTTTTTTTCATTTTACTTTACGTCTGCATGGTTGTTCATGTGCAAGTCTTATATTTTAACAAATTGAATGCGGGTACATTTCACAGCGGAATTGTACCGGGAGCGGGTGTTAATTAAGTTATTTAGTTAAATATCAATAGATCAAAAATTATTTAATTTTTTAACCAACTTTTCCTATTTTATATTAAAATATACAAACAAATATATAAATAGTGATATATAAATAACAACCATAAGATTTTTGTAATAAAAAATATATTTTTAGTGGATAAATTTATAATAATATCGTAAATATGAAAAATCATATAGAAATAGTAGTATATAGTTTTAATTTTTTCCCGTTCTGTGATTCCACATCGTCTGATGTAAAAACTAGTTTGTATTTGTCTAAATGTTTCCAGAATCTATGTAGAAGACAAGAATATTCGGATTCGCTTTCCTGTATATTCCGTTATTTTTGTACCCACTAACAAACCATGCTGTTACACTATTCTGTACTAGTACGTGCCCCGCATACAATGTGTTAACTAAGTCACCCCTGATGAAATACGTGTCCTAAGTAGTGCATTATATTTATTTTTAAATTGAATTAATTTATGTGTCTTTTATTTAATACCTACCACATGTAATAAATAATAGATAATAGGTAGATAAATAAATAGATAAGTGTGCGTGATCTGAAGAAAAATATTAGTTCATTAAAAATTAATACTAAAAACACACAGTCAGTGCCAGCAAACAAGAGTCCATATTCTTTCAGATAATCCTTATAACTGAACTAAAATTTATTATGGCTTCTCATCATTTAAAAAAATTTTGAAGAGCAACAAGGTGCCAATTTACAAGTCAAGGGTTAAGATATGTATGATTATTTAGCACATATTCTTAAACATTTATAAATTACCCTTTCCGATTCTTGAATTTCATTTGCCGATTTCAGTATATATACATTGAGCTACAAGCTCAAGATAAAACTAAAATATTCTAAAATACTCTAACATTATTTCTAAGCCTAATTTATATAATATATATATATATATATATATATATATATATATATATATATATATATATATATATATATATATATATATAATATATGTATGTATATATGTATATATACATGTGTATGTATAGGTATACATACATATATATATATATATATATATATATATATATATATATATATATATATATATATATATATATATGTATATATATGTGTATGTATAGGTATACATATATATATATATATATATATATATATATATATATATATATATATATATATATATATATATATATATATATATATATATATATATATATATATATATATATATATATATATATATATGTATATATATACATATATATATATTAAATTAAGACTATATATTTTATATAAAAAATCATAGCGTTATTTTTTGGCATTACATACCTACACACACACATATATATATGTATATATATGTATATATATATATATATATATATATATATATATATATATATATATATATATATATATATATATATATATATATATATATATATATATATATATATATATATATATATATATATATATATATATGTATATATATGTATATATATATATACATATATATATATATATATATATATATATATATATATATATATATATATATACATATACATATATATATATATATATATATATATATATATATATATATGTATATATATATTTATATATGTATATATTTATATATATATATATACATATACATATATATATATACATATACATATATACATATACATATATATATATATACATATACATTTATATATATATATACATATATATACATATACATATATATATATATATATACATATATATATATATATATATATATATATATATTATATATGTATATATATATATATATATATGTGTATATATATATTATATATATACTATATATATATGTATATATATACCATATATATATATATATATATACTATATATATATATATATATATATATATATATATATATATATATATATATATATATATATATATATATATATATATATATATATATATATATATAAGATATATATATATATATATATAATTCGTAGGCATTACATACCTACATACAAATATGATACAATGAGAGAAAAAGACAAATTTTCATTTATAACTAATGAATTATTAAATTACTTTAGAGTTGTATACGTAGTTTTCAGATTGTCATTAAAATAATTTTAAAATTTTAGTGATCTACTGGTTCTTATATCATATCCAGAAAAAATAAAACGCAGTTGAAAGAGTTATTTCACACAATTATTTTCGCAAACTCATTAAAGATTTATTCATCGACATCTTGTAGAACGGTTTTGAAACGTGATTAACATACGCTATAAATTAAATTACCCCGAGAATTAAAGAATTAGTTTATGTAATAAGTTTGTTAGGGTACCGCATAAATTCGTTATCCTCGAAACGTTGCACTTTAAGGATGAAGCACATAGTTCCGAGGCAGAAGTATATTATTTGCTCTTTACCTCAAGAATAAACCATGAAATAAAATTTGTCAGATAAATAGTGTTTTTGAAGCGACCTGTCTCAAAGGGAAACGAAATTCGATTAGTACTAACTGTTGCTTGGTATTATTTCATACCTTTGTATTCTACAGCTAATGGGTTTATATCGGAATTTCATTAAAAAAACGGTCTATGCACCATAATTAATCAACGTAATGGAATGTGTGACCATTTAACGTTAAATGCTAGATTCCTGTTGGTTCTATTATAGGAATGTATGTAATAGCACCCTGTTCCAGGAGCTCTATACTTGCGTGGGACCAGCTCGCCTACTTTACTGGGGCAGGTATGTTCGTAGATTGTAGCTGGGATGCATAAAATTACCTTCGTAAGCTTCTAGGACAACAAATAACATTCATTTACAAAAATTGACGAAAACATTAAATATTAAAGTAAACCAATTTGTCATATTTTGAGTGTCAGGGCCTATCTAAAATCAAAAATGATCAACGGAGAATTTTTCATATCCAAAAATAAAAGCGTCGTCGTGTTCTCTCACATCGAACAGAGAGATGTCTCCAAGTCGCAGGCCCGAATCCAACTGCCCCCGTGCAGATCTTAACTCCCTTCCTCGGGGGGGGGGGGGTCATTATTATCGAAACTTGATTCTTGCCGAAAAGAGAAGTTCTACCTTCCAGATGTACTGTCGTCCTGCAAAAACACTAACACGCTCATTCTAAAAACCTTATCTACTCTGATGAGGCGATTTAGATCAGTAATATAATGGATTTATTAATACGAGAAGTAAAATGTTTGGAATCTAAATCTGAACTCATCACATCTTTTGTAAATAGGAGAGAACAATAAAAGTTATTTCAATTGTTTTCGTCTTGTGCGATATTCTCGGGCGGGGTTCTGATCCCAGTGCCAGATTAGAACCACGTCCCCGTACATGACGCTAAATAAGAATGTACCTTTGTGGAGTTATTTATGTGTCCCTTAGGAAAGGTACCCAATTGGAAGGGGTAAGGTTTTTCCACGCTTGCGCCTTCAAGGCGGGGTTAAGGACACCAATTAGATTTTTACAACTATCCCGTTTGGACAAAAAGAAGGAAGAGGAAACAAAGATAAAATTAATATAAAATAAGAAAAGTGTAGGAAAAAGAGAGTGTTCGAGAGTGGAGTCGAATCAAGCAGAAGTCAGAAGTCGGAGGAGACGACTGTGACAGTGATACTTCGGGAGTCCAAAGAGAATAGCCTTGAGTTCGACTGTTACTCCGGAAACATTTCGAGCATCTCGCGGCTACCAGCAGTGTTCCTGTATCAAAGATTACGACCGCACCGCAAATACTCAGATGGAAGCCCCTGACCAGACCGACGGAAGATCCACACATACCGAATCCTGATTACTGGTCGTGCCGTCCAAATTCCTTACAATGTATAAGTCCAAAAGTACATTGTTACTTCTCAGATCAGTGTATGAACTTATTGATTTAGGAAAACCATATTTTATACTGGCACATTTATGCATGGATAATAATATTCATTTTAACTAAATAGAATATTATAAATATATAAGGTAAACAATCAAGTTCGCATCCAAACTTTTGCTGATTTTAAGTTCGCGGGACTGTTTACGTGCAAAACTTTTATATAAATTAGTTCACGACTGATCAATCTGCATCATAAATAGAGCTCTACATTTATTGGTAAGTATGTCTTAATTTAGAAATCCATGTTTTAAAACGTGACATATATAACAGATTATTAATAAAGAGAAAGATAGATAGATAGTCGAGTGCGATGCACAGATAAATATTGATTCATTACAAAAGTAATATTGAAGACACGTACTGCAAGTAGGTTTGAAAATGCTGTGTAGTATTAGATGATCATTTTGAATGACGAAAAATCTATTATGACTTTTATTCTTTTTTAAAAACATAATAGAGCCACAGCCTACCAATTTACAAGTTCAACAACAGCATTTTCCCCCTACTGTTAAAGTTTTAAAAATTAGCAATTTATAAAACTCAGCATTTTATAAATTGCTATTTTTAAATCTATTATGACTTTTATCCATTTTTAAAAACATAATAGAGAATCAGGATACCAATTTACAAGTTCAACAGCAGCATTTTACCCCTACTGTTAAAGTTTTAATAATAAAAATTATCAATTTATAAAACTCAGCATTTTATAAATTGCTATTTTTAAATCTATTATGACTTTTATCCATTTTTAAAAACATAATAGAGCCACAGCCTACTAATTTACATGTTTAACAGCAGCATTTTACCCCTACTGTTAAAGTTTTAATAAAAATTATCAATTTATAAAACTCAGCATTTTATAAATTGCTATTTTTAAATCTATTATGACTTTTATCCATTTTTAAAAACATAATAGAGCCACAGCCTACTAATTTACATGTTTAACAGCAGCATTTTACCCCCACTGCTAAAGTTTTAATAAAAATTATCAATTTATAAAACTCAGCATTTTATAAATTGCTATTTTTAAATCTATTATGACTTTTATCCATTTTTAAAAACATAATAGAGAATCAGGCTACCAATTTACAAGTTCAACAACAGCATTTTACCCCTACTGTTAAAGTTTTATAAATTAGCAATTTTCAAAACTCAGCATTTTATAAATTGCTATTTTTAAATCTGTTATGACTTTTATCCATTTTTAAAAACATAATAGAGCCACAGCCTACTAATTTACATGTTTAACAGCAGCATTTTACCCCTACTGTTAAAGTTTTAATAAAAATTATCAATTTATAAAACTCAGCATTTTATAAATTGCTATTTTTAAATCTATTATGACTTTTATCCATTTTTAAAAACATAATAGAGCCACAACCTTCTAATTTACATGTTTAACAGCAGCATTTTACCCCTACTGTTAAAGTTTTATAAATTAGCAATTTCGACTCAGCATTTTGCCTTTCAAAATGCAATCCCAAGATTAAAATAATCTTAAAATAAAATGTTCTTACATTATTTCTATACCAAAAATAACTTTCATATATATTACAAGAAGAAATAAATTAATTTAGCAGTTGAGAATTCCTTGCATTAATTGTTTAGCATTGTATAATAACGTACATAAACGTAAACTCTGACAGGAAATATCACCATTTCAGACAAAACTATTAAATTACACAAAAGTTTTAAAACATAAGTTTAGTTTCCTTCGTCCTGTTAAGACAATTTAAATTCCCCGTGAAAAACTTGTAGGAAATGTAATATTTGTAATACTTGTACTAACTTACAGTATATATATAAGTATTAAATTACACAAAATATTGAAAAGCATTAGTGAAATTTTCCACATTCTATTAAAACAATTTAAATTCCCCGTGAAAAACTTGTGGCATATATAAGTAAAAATTACAATACCCGTAAAAGAATCTCTTCCCATTATTTTCGCAAACCCTTTTAAAGAATAACTCCTCACCGCCGTGATAAACGATTTAGAAGCACAATCAATATACGCCATAAATCAGGTTGTGAATTGAGGAATTAATTTATGTGATAGGTTTCCGTAAATTTGTTATTCTTGACAAGTGGAAATTTAATTGTTTAACACCTGGTGTATATTTTTAGATGCCACTTGTAGAATTTTTACGTTTTTTAGAACTAGTTTTCTTTTTCACAGTAAGTAAAGAGAAATCTTGTAAGCAATCTTCAAAATTTCAGAGTTATTTCTATTATTATAAATTTTTTCTTTATATCAACACTGTATGATTTTTCGAACATCTCACATAAATTTACTTTTTTGGCCAAGTACATAGAAGACAAATGACACTTAAAACTCATTGAAATGAAGACAAATTTATTTATCTATTTAAAAACTCCATTTTACAGAATATTTTACTTGTAATACCAATAAATGCATTTTCAGAAATATTTTGTCTCATGACATCCTAGGATGTCCAAAATGATATCTGATCATTAACGTAAGATGCCTGTATTACTCAAAGTTCTTTCAACTTTACATCTATTTTATTTATTCTGTGCAGTCCACAATAACTTACGTTTAAGATATGCATCGATATATAATCAAGAAAAATAGGTCGGGCATCAATGGCAAATTTTGAAGCTTATATTTCACAGACTACAGTATCGTATTATTTGCTCTTTATCTTAAGGTATCAGTCTACGTTAAAAACGCCATTTTTTGCCAAAAATCATAATTTTTTTTAAATTTCTCTATTGTAAAATTTCAACATTTAGGCTTCTAAATCTGTTTTTGTTTTGTCTCTACGGCATTTTAAAGAAAATGTATAGCTGTTTAAACATCAGTGACAGCTGTAAAAATAAAACGGAAGTAGCGCCTTCGGAACCAGAAATTGTGAATTTAAAGAGCATTTTTAGGTCAAAACTTTTTTAATTTCCATGAAGATTAGTTTAAACATTTTTCTAGTATTTTTAATAATTATCAACTTGGCTATTAGAAAGTTTTGAAGCAAGAAAGTGTGGAGAATTTTAAACATGTATTTTAATTTTTTAATAGTTAAAGTTGCTTTCATAAAATTGAAATACATTTTTCTCAGAATCGTATTTTTGTTAAAAAGTTGAAACTTAAAACGTGATTTCTCAAAAAGTTCTTAAAATATTTCATTGAAAATTATTATGAATGCTTTTGATAGTATTTAATAGTCAATGACCTAAAAGCTTTAAATTTAGTTAATTTTTAATGATGTTACACTCATACTTACATAAAAATGTGATGAAAATTCGTTAAAAATTCAATATGTATGATTTTGAAACACCAAAATCTTTTAGCAAATGTAAATTAAGCAAATATTCTAGGTGATTCAGTGTATAAGAAATGTGTTGCATCAAAAAATATTGAAATAATTTAATTTATTAAAAAATATATACCTTTTGAAAAAACCCGATTTTTTTACTATATTTTCTTCATTTATTAGAAATTTTATAAAAACTTCTCCAGGAATATTTTATAAGCGCAATTCTCTATGATAATATAAAAAATAAATCTAAAAATGTAAAAACATGAACAAGTTTCTACGTTTAAATAAAAAAGTTCTCTGAACGTAGACGGATATCTTAATAATAAATTAAGAATTAAAGTTTGTCTGGAAAGAAATCTTTTTGATGCAACCTGCATCAAAGGGAGACGAAATTCAGTTAGTATTTACTGTTACTTATAATTGTTACTTTTCTTTGTATGCTGCAGCTAATGTGTTTATATTAGAGTTTCATTAAGTGCGGCTTCTGTACCAGAATAAATTAACGTAAAGGTATGTGTGACTGTTTAACGTTAAATGATACATTACTGATGGTTGGATAATAGCATTGTATAAATCCATCACTTGATTGAATATCTCATTACTTTTTAGGTTAGGGTTTAATTTTTTTGTTGGAGAATAATATTTTATAATGTAACATTTACCCATATCTGAAAGCATTTGCTTTGAACAGACAAAATATTTTGAATACTTAAGGTAATCAAGAATGTATGCAATCAAGACTTAATTGATTCCATGTTACGTTTGCATGGTTACTGACTCTTAAGACGTTTTTATAAGTTCATCCTGATCAATACGCGTCAGCAAAAGTAAGTTTTATTTATTTTTTAAGTATGACTGAATTTATAAGTTTGTATGTTATCATACAAACTTATTGACAAGTGCATATGCTTATATACATATATATGAGTAAAAATGTAATCCAGGATTTATAAAACTGCTGCGCACACTAGAAAATATAGCCAGCCCCTATTATTTTTACTTGCCCGGGCTGTTGGAGAAACCTAATCAGCTAGCAGTAATAAATTAAGATTCAGTCTAGCCACATTGAAGAGAACGGCACACAAGTCCAAGTCTAGTTGAAATTTTATTTTAGAGCTGCTAGAAAAGTACATCTTAAATAATCAACGGCAGACAAGAGAAAGACACAAAAATCTCTTCGCTCAAACAGAGGTGTACCCAAGAGCGAAGACAGATAGAATTTTCCCAAGGGACAAGAAATTTAGTCAGTGAATTCGACTGTTACGATCTGGAGAAAATCCTAGCCATTTGCTGGCGACAGCTAGAAAACGTGTTGAATAAACAGAAAAGTTACATCTATTGGACAAAAACCTTAATGAAATGTATTAGAAGAATTTTAAGCAGAGGATACCCCTATAATTAATCCTTTTGATCATTTTAAGGAATGGGAGAGAGGATATTTTTAAGGTGATATTAAAATGAAATATTTTCGATATATTACATGTATATATATATATATATATATATATATATATATATATATATATATATATATATATATATATATATATATATATATGTGCGTGTGTGTGCACGCCGTTAGCATATATATATATATATATATATATATCTATATATATATATATATATATATATATATATATATATACACACACAGAGAAAGATAAGTGTATGTATGTAAAGATAAGTATATTTAACATAAAAATGATGCATTAAAACTAATACTGAAGACAGCAAAAGTTTATATTCCTTTAGATGATCATTATCCATGAACTAAAATGCACTGTTTTCTCGTTATATAAAAAAAATAAAGCCGCATAGCGACAGGGTACCAATTAACTTGTCAGGTGCAAAATTAAGAAGCATTACTTCATTCTTAAACCTTTATTCATTAGTATTTAATTTTTCTTAACAAAATTAAGATTTACAATTAAGGTATGAATGTTTTGACAATAATTCTATTCGTAGAACCCTGTTTTTATCGTTTAATAAGAGAGAGAAAAATTGTGAAGTTTAGATTTGCAAGAGCTAACTTTTTGCATTACATACCTAAATACATTTTATACATATGTTACGGTAAAAATTTCAAATCGGTGATTATATAAAATTACCGAAATATACATAATCACCACTGCATTTGGTAAATATGATAAATTATTTCATATTTATCAAATTTACCTGTTAGTTTATAAAATATTGGTAATAAAACTCATATTGGGGAAGGGAATAAAAGTTCCTAACTTTACGAAAATTCGTTGAGTTTTTTATCAGTTAGGAACATCACAAAGAAGACTTTCAAAATTGTATACCAGAAATCAATTCACAATTTGTGAAAAAAAATTATTTTGCTTGACGATGTTCCAGATCTAGCAATATCACTTCGAGAATGCGTTAGAAAGACATCTCTATCTGGATGTCAGGGATATCAGCGATGTGTTTGTAAGGGACAATACCAGTCTGATAAGTGCACATGTAAAAGTCTGGTAAAATTTGTAATTATAAATGTCATAATAGTCTAATATGCTTAAATATGTAAACTTAAAATATTTAGTAATTCGTAGTAATAGCATTTAACGTTATCTGAAAAAATGTTTTTTTCCTCAAGAGTATGGGCTTTGTTTTTTATATGTAACTTTAGTTTGTTTTTTTACGTTCAACTGTTTTGTAGAAGCTCATGTAAATTGCATTTTTTTCATTTCACAGCACCTGTCAGACCCTTATTCCAATTTCGTTCAAGCTAAATAAATGTATATGGCCTAAAATAACCATTTATTGACTTTTTAATTGTAAAATATGAAATATTGTAATTCGTGGTTTCTTACGCCATATTGTCCAATCAAAAAATATCTTTCTGAGTAGTAACTACTGAAAAAAAACCTGCACTCTATTTTACTGGCCCAATAAGTCATATATTTATCACATTTACCGTTACGAGTTGGATATTTACCAAATTTAGAGATGATTAGGATGAAATGCAAATGTAAAAATTCTTGCAAAATTTGTAATTATAAAACAGTCTAATACGTCTAAAGAAGTAAACTTACATGTAAATGCAAAAAAATGATTTTTCCTCATAGAATATGGGTTTGGTTTCATTCCACAAAATAATCCGATTTTATTAGCTTTTTTATAAACTAACCGGTAAGTTTTATAAATATGAAATAATTTATCATATTTACCAAATTTAGTGATCATTATGTAAAATCACAGGGATTTTTATATAATCACCAAATTTATTACATTTATCGTAACATATATACTGTGGGAAAAAGTAAAATTTTTAAGTGTAAATATTAAATTACTCTTATCTGTTCTAAATATTAGTCTATTTATCCAATATATTTTAAAAAGAAACTTTAAAATTTTTATGAAATCAATGTAGCATATATCATACAAAGAAAAATTATAATTCACTTAATCTTATTCCACAATTATTTTCTCAAATCCTTTTAGGAGTTAATCATCAACCGTGTGCGAAACGGTTTTGAAACGCTATCAACACACGCTATAAATTAAATTAGGTCTTGAATTATGGAGTTAATTTATGCAGTAAGTTAGTTAATGCATCGCATAATTTTGTTATCATTAAGGCACGGCACTTGAACAGTAAAGCACATATTTTCGGGAGAGTAGTATCGCATTATTTGCTCTTTACCTCAATAATAAACCATGAAATAAATTTTATCTGGGAAAGAGCCTTTTTGAAGCAACCTGTCTCAAAGGGAAACGAAATTCAATTAGTACTTACTTGTTACTTATTATTGTTACATTACTTTGTATGCTACTGCTAATGTGTTTATATCGGAGTATCATTAAAAGTGAGGCCACTACACCGGAATAAATCAGTTTAATGGCATGTGTGTCTGTTTAACGTTAAATGATAGATTACTATTAGTTCGATTGTAGAATTGTATAAATCCATCACAAGATTGAATTTCTTAATACTTTTCAGATTAGTGTATAAGTTATTTCTATTTGAGAGGGGAATCATAATTTATAATAAAACATTCGTGCATTGCTGAAAGTGGAGGCTTCAATAAAATATATTTTAAACTTTAAATGTTCGAGCTTCCAAAAAAGAAAAAAAAACATGCCTAGCAAACAAATAAACTAATAAATATGACTCTATTGTGCTACCTAGGTAAGTGTCGTGTAGTCCTCGTTTATATTTGAGTATTAACCTGTGATCAAATGTATAGTGGTGATTTTATTTTGATTGCGTTGTGTAAAAGTATTTTTGTACAAAATTTAACCACAGGTTCTAAGAAACTACAGACATAAATATGAAGATAAACTAAAAGCTAAATTAACAGCATCCGAAACTAGCTTAATATAAAAAAAACTAAATTTATTATAATATATATATACATCTATGTACATACAAAACTGATGCTAATTTTCATAAAATAAGCTTTGCCAACATCTTCTAAATTAGTTCTGACAATTTTTTAATACTTAAGTAATTTTGTAAATAGAGAGAGGACCTAATCTCAATTTCAAAATGTATGTAAAAGGGGGTACCTTTGGAGAGTAAAAATGATGTGCCCGGAACACTGCTGGTTGATGGGTATCTATGGATCTTTCGTCGGTCTGATCAGGGGCTTCCTCCTGAGTGTTTGGGGTGCGGCCGTGCTATTTGATGCAGGAACTCTTCCTGTCGGACTTGGGTGAACTCTCGAACTCGTTCCGTCGGACTTCTCTCCTAGTCTAGACTATCGAACACCTTCTGTCGGACTCTCTACTCGTCTCGACTCTAGAACACCTTCTGTCGGACTCTCCTGTAGTCTCGACTCTTGAACACATTTTTTTGGGACTTCCGAACACCTTCTCAATTTTTAGATTTTTCTTATTTTATGAATTTCAACCTTGTCCCCTCTTCCTTCTTATTGTCCAATCGGGATAGTTGTAAGAATCTCATTGGTCTGCTTAAACCCTGCCTTGAGAGCGCCAACGTGAAAAACCTTATCCCTTCTAATTAGGCACTGCCCCTTGGGGACTCATAAATACTCCACAAAGGTACATTCTTATTTAATGTCAAGTTCGGAGACGGGATTCTAATCTGGAACTATGATCAGAATCCCGTCCGAGACCACTGTACAAGACAACAATATCTTTAAAATATAAATTTATGGTACTCTATCTTTTTACAAAGATGTGATGAGGTCAGATTTAGATCCCGAGCATTTTACTTATTGTAGGAATGAATCAATTATATTACTGATCTAAATCGCCTAATCACAGTAAGGTTCCATTTACATACTGAAAATTTGATTAATAATATCTTCAGTGTGTATTTTATTGGTAACATTAGGCATTAGAGAGTCAATATTATTCTAATAATATTTTAGAAAACTATATTGGATATGTTGCTAAAAGGTAACACATGGCATTTCAAGGTTAATATGTTCAAAGGACCTTGAATTCCATTTTTTTTATTTTCGGTTTTTAATGACAGGCACAAAATCTATTACAAAAAGTATCTGTGATTAAAATAAAAGATTATGAATAAAAGAAAATTCTTTAAAAAGGAACTTTAAAATTTCTATGAAATCCCTGTAGAATATACCATACAAAGAAAAATTATAATGACCGCAATCTTAAGCCACAGTTTTTTCCTCAAATCATTTTAGGAGTTAATCCTCACCCGTGTGCGAAACGGTTTTGAAACACGATCAACACACGCTATAAATTAAATTAGGTCTTGAATTATGGAGTTAATTTATGTATTAAGTTAGTTAATACATCGCCTAATTTTGTTATCGTTAAGGCACTTGAACAGTAAAGTACATATTTTCGGGAGAGTAGTATCGCATTATTTGCTCTTTACCTCAATAACAAACCATGAAATTAATTTTATGTGGAAAAGAGCAATTTTGAGGCAGCTTGCCTCAAAAGGAAACGAAATTCATTTAGTACTTACTTGTTACTTATTATTGTTACATTCCTTTGTATGCCACTGCTACTGTGTTTATATCGGAGTTTCATTAAAAGTGAGGCCACTACACCAGAATAAATCAGCTTAATGGAAATGTGTCTGTTTAACGTTAAATGATAGATTACTATTAGTTCGATTGTAGAATTGCAAAAATCCATCAGTAGATTGGATTTCTTATTATTTTTCCGATTAGTGTATAAGTTCTTCCTATTTGAGAGGGAAATCATAACTTATAATGAAACATTCTTGCATGTTCTTGCTCTTGAAAGTGAAGTCTTTAATAAAGAATATTTTAACTTTTAAATTTTAGAGCTTTCACAAAAAGCATGCGTAGCAAACAAATGAACAAATCTCTCTATATTCTGATAAGTAAGAAAGGTCCCATGTATTTATTCAAAATTTGTTTAGGTTTGGTTTAGAGTGCTACGGTCTACTTTTATGCACACTAGGGCTAATGGAACCAGGACATACTGATTAAAGCCGATTCCGAAATAGCTACGAACGTTCATGCCACTGTGGGATTCGAACCCACGAACATCAACACCAAAGGCCAGCACTCTCTCCATTCCACCAGCGACCGGCTGAAAATTCGTTTAATTATACCTTGAGTGTGTATTTTATCAATAACATTAGGCATTAGAGTGTCAATATTATTCTAATAATACTAGCATATAGCCCGTCATATGACGGGATCAGTAAAATTTTTAATTTTTCAGAATTGTAAAGGTACCCTATGAGGAAGGTAAAAAAAATTGTTTATTTTTTGGCTGAGAATTATCGTTCTACAAAAATAATCGATTAAAATTATCACATATGTACCTAATCTATTATGTAAGACAAATATAAAAGAAAATTATTTAGGTAATATCTAAGTTTAGTGATAAAACGTATGAGAATAATACAGAAGATATTTAAATAATCTAAAATAAATGATTAAATGAGATTGTTAAAGGAATGACGTCAATATGCTAAAAAAATTGTTATTTTTAACTATTTATTATGTGATAAATTGATAAATTTAATCGTCTGCTCCTAAAATAGGGCTTGATATAATGGCATTAAATGCTCTAAAAGCGGGACGAAGTGAATTTCGAAGTGTTAAATATGACAGTATTTTTCGCTGTGATACGACGCTTATTCATACCAATTTATTTTAGAATCGGATCTATAGTTTAGGAAAAAAAGTTGAAAAAATAATAAATATTTATTTTGAAAATAATAAAACGACTTTAGGATTAAGAATTTAAAAGGAAAAGCAGAAAATATTAAATTAATTAGACATTTAGAAAATTATAACTGAAGAATTACGAATTCGCTGAAATGGGAGAACCCTCTACGAGTGCTAGGCCTAAAAATGAAATCTAATTTTATATGTGTGTTTTTTTATCAAAAAAAAAAAAAAAAAAAAAAAAAAAAATAAAAAAAAAAATTACTAAAAAAAAAAAAAAAAAATTACGATAAAAAAAAAAAAAAAAAAAAAAAAAAAAAAAAAAAAAAAATAAAAAAAAAAAAAAAAAAAAAAAAAAAAAAAAAAAAAAAAAAAAATAAATAAAATCCTATATTAAAAAAAAAAAAAAAAAAAAAAAAAAAAAAAAAATAAAAAAAAAAAAAAAAAAAAAAAAAAAAAAGAAAAAATTAAAAAAAAAAAAAAAAAAAAAAAAAAAAAAAAAAATTAAATGAAATAACAAAAAAAAAAAAAAAAAAAAAAATATAAAAAAAAAAAAAATAAAAAAAAAAAAAAAAAAAAAAAAAAAAAAAAACAAAAAAAAAATAAAAAACAAAAAAAAAAAAAATTTTTTTTGGTTTTTAATGACATTTTTATAATAAGAATATTTTTTTTCATACAAAAAAAAATATTAAAAAAAATAAAAATCTTTATTATAATCAAAAAATTTAAAAAAAAAAAAAAATTACTTAAGTTAATATAAAAAAAAAATACAAATAATAATAATTAAAAAAAATAACAACTAAGTTGGTGTCTCGTTTTGATTACGCTCGGACCTCGCTGCTCCCTCTTATTCTATACTAAATTCATATCAAGAATGAATTTAGTATAGAATAAGAGAGAGAATAAGACTTGAAATAATAGCATTAAACTCTTGAAAAAGGGGGATGGGGTATATTTCGAACTCGCTTTGAATTTCACTAACCCTAACTCATAAAAAATCCAATATGGAAGCCTGTATTCATTCCAGGTACAACCGCTTCATAAATTCGCGGACAGACAACTTAGGCTATTATTATATAGGTAATTTTAGAAGATTAAATTAGGTATATTGCCAAAAAGCAATTCCAATTTTTTTTCAGTTTTTAATGACATTTTTATAATAAGAATATATAACGCTGTTGCATAAAACATATTATAAGGCACAGAATCTATTAAAAAAGAATTTGCAATTGAAATAAAAGATTATGTGATAAAAACTTATATTTCCCACAATATTAATCATAGTACACAGCGTAATAACCAAATGCTTTAATTTTTAATTTAATCTTAGTTTTTATATAGAAACAAAATTGGGTATCGAATTTTACTTAAGTTAAATTTTTTATGAGACAATTATTTAAAATTATACAATTTTTAATAACACTTTTCTATGTTTTATGGTATTAAATTGTGGTGATTAAGCAATAACAACTAAAGTTGGTGTCTCGTTTTGATTCGCCGAAGATTGACGCATCATTTATAATGAAGCCCGTTGACATAATGCTCAGTCTTTGCAAATGGTGTCGTCTATATATTATAAATATTGTAATATTTTTCACATATTATTGTAACATGAATTCATTGATCTGTATGGATATTTGTTATGAGTAAAGTTTTATAGTTGTATTTTTATTTGTGGTAACACAGCATCTTTTTAAATATCTGTAATGTACGTATATGTTGTCTGCATATACGTGGATAAGAGTCAATGTGCCAGTAGCAGATGGCTCGGTTGTATCGAAGGTGCTGATGTTTGTTTACGTAACTTGTAAGTTCAAGGGTTTCATTTTGACTAATTTTTGTTGGTGTTCAAGTATACTATAAAAGTGTTTAAGTGTATTTTTAAGTACTGCATTAAGAGGAATCACTTATTCGGGAGTGTAAGTAAGTGAAAATATAATAATTCACAACCTTTGAGGTCTACAATTGACATTTATGTGATTTATACTATTTAAATGTTATTAGTTTCTTATTTTTTTATAAACTTGATTTTAGTCATTGCTGAGAAATGTGGAACATTCTTCTTTAAAATTTCATCTTTTCAAAACTTAAAATTTCATACGGGTTGTCTTTTAACCAGGAGCACTGAAATTTCTCTTTATTTTTATAGAAGAGAATGATGGCTATGTGTCACGTGACTAACCTTATTATTTTCTGTAAATATTTTACAACAGGAAATAAGACTTAATAATTTTCGAGACATTCCGAGCGACGCCGGACTATTCTCCTAGTATTCATGATAGGATTGTGGTGATTACTCAATAACAACTAAAGTCGTTGCCTCGTTTTGATTCGCCGAAGATTGACGTCATACGCATCATTTCTGATTAAGGCCGTGACGTAATGTTCAGTCTTTGTAAATAGTGTTTTTCATATATTATAAATATTGTTATGTATTTTCACATATTATTGTAACGTGCATTCTTTGATCTGTATAGATATTTGTTATGAGTAAAGTTTTATAATTATCGTTGTTGAATCTCCAGTGGCAACAGAATAAAAACGCCAAGCTGTGGGAAGCGTCGCGTCCAGAAAAAACAAAAATAAACTTTGAACTTTTATTCGTGGTAGAACTATTCGTCGCTTCCATACGAACCGGAAGCTTAATTCTAAAATATTTGTATTCTAGTTAGAGAAATTCTGTTATTATTTGTTATCCTATGTTATTCTTAATTAAATCTATGTTATTCCTTATTGAACTTTATTCGTAATTTTAAGGAATTTTTTATTAGTTGGGGAAGGATATAAACTATTAGATACCGTATT
This sequence comes from Pardosa pseudoannulata, assembly GCA_032207245.1. Lineage (NCBI taxonomy): Eukaryota > Metazoa > Arthropoda > Arachnida > Araneae > Lycosidae > Pardosa > Pardosa pseudoannulata. Next base: position 175,192,517 of record CM063501.1, read on the forward strand.
CTAAATAGTAGTCTTATATTTTTTAATGGATTTTGTGTGTGTTGAGCTGAAAGTTTGCCATCCGGAATATGGGAGGAGGTAAGTAATTACCTTTCTCATATCAATCATATTTCAATAATTACTTTTTATTCTTATTCGTTTTTTTGTGGAGTTAAAATCTCCAATCGTATTTTTATTTGTGGCAACACAGCGTCTTTACAAATATGCAAACATCTGTGATGTATGTATATGTTGTCTGCCTATATAAGAGTCAGTGTGACAGTAGCAGATAGTACGGTTGCATCGAAGGTGTTGATGTTTGTTATGTAACTTGTATGTACTTTCAGTATTTTAAACTTCTGTAACTTTAGTTTAGTTTGATATCCAGAGCTCTACGTCATTCATTATACTTTACTGAAATAAATGCCTGTGTCTAGATTTAGTTTTTTAATTGCACCGTGTGCTGAGCATGGTTTTATATGTGAAGTGATCCCTGCGGATACTTCTTTAAGAATCGTCGAGCCATAGCAGGGGTCTTCATAAAATCCAGTGTAACATGCAAAAATATTTCGTGATTTTCAAAATCATACCTAGTTTAAGTTAAACACATTAATAGAGAGTCTCCAAAATTTTGAATTGTAATTACATAAAAGTAATGCACTTGAAATATTTCAAAATATTAGTCATTCGATACAAAAATTGTCAAACTAGAAAATAACTATGAATAAGTATAAACGACTTGTATCCAATTAAACAATTTAGGGTAAAAATTTAAGACCAAAAATAATTATTTAGAAAGTTTATAACATAACGACTATTCCCAATGCGTAATTTACATTTGAAATTCTTTCCCATATATTTTAGTTTGGTTCAGGTGACACGAGCTCAGGTTAACGTGACAAGTATAAGAGAAGTTATGTAGAGAAAGATGTGCTTCGTAAATATGATTGATAGCCAGAAAGAGAAGATAATAAGAAAAATCAAATAAAGGTCTTGTCACTACCATTTAAAATGCCATTCAGTGATAAAAAGTATACAACTGCAGGGAAAGAAGTAAAAAACAACAGTGTCAAGGGAAATGTAATCGTGATACAAACAGGAAATCGACATTGATTATTTTCTCAAGATATTACCTTCGAGTATAAGTGCTCAAAGGACACTGAAAATATAACATTTAATATAAAATAGAACATGTAATAAGAAGTGGATATATCGTAACAAGCCCTAATAATTATTTCTATTTAGAACTTGTAATTAAATTCTTTATTGAAAATCTTTAATGCAATGAGATGCTTTTACCCTCTCTACCTAATATCTTGATAAAAAGAAGCTGATAAAAAACTACAAATGGCATATTTTACATTTACAGTTTTTATATTTGAATGCCATTTTAAAGAAATTTCTTTCGGCTATTCACATTGTGAGATGTTAAGAATTAGTGGAATGTACAATAAATAAGAATAATGTGAATGTGGGGGATACCAAAATACTTAAACACAATGAAAGAGAATTAAATGAATGTGGATTGGATAAGCTTTGGGAAAATAACAACCCAATAAGATTTATGATTAAAAAGAATAAAGCATTTATTTACAATCTTTGAATAATCACACGTCCAAACCATCCACTTTGAAAAAAACCAAGAAAAAAAAACAGAATATATGGCCGATTTAATCCCCTCGCTCTCAGCGAACACTATTGTATTATTATTTACAGATGGCGCTACGCTCAACGGTAACAAAAGAAACAAAGTTTACAAAAAATATCAAGCAATTGCTGTCGCATCATGGCTGTTGGACGGAACACACATACTTACTTAAATGCGGTGTTTCCTCTCAAATTTATTAATCTATAGTTCAGGTAGCATGAGTCCTCGTTCATTCAGTGAATGGAACAGTGCTACTGCAAAAAATATTTTATGGTTCTTTTTGCAAAGATCATTCATAGTAGAAAAAGAGAAAAATTAAAAAAGCAATAGTAATCTAGATGTACAGAAAACTGACGTGGGATCTTTAAAAATAACTTTCACAGGTAAAGAGAAAAAGAATAGCTCCGCTAAATGTCGCATCATGGCTGTTGGACGGAACACACATACTTACTTCAATGCGATGTTTCCTCTCAAATTTATTAATCTATAGTTCAGGTAGCATGAGTCCTCGTTCATTCAGTGAATGGAACAGTGCTACTGCAAAAAAAAATAGATTTTATGGTTCTTTTTGCAAAGATCATTCATAGCAGGAAATGAAAACTAATTAAAAACGTAATAGTAATCTAGATGTACAGAAAACTGACGTGGGATCTTTAAAAATAACTTTCACGGGTAAAGAGAAAAAGAATAGCTCAGCTAAATGCAACCATAACACACCCATATGAATATAACTACACTTTTTTATTATTCAAATAATGTTGCTAACTATAAGGGCACACTAGAATCCTAGAAAAGAATATTAAATATAAAGATAAGTATAAAGATAATTTATAATTCCCAGTGTTCATAATTAAATAATTTTATTTAAATCTTTAATAATACTAACGTAACTACAAAATCATTTGATGACAAACTTAAAAATTATTTGATGAAAAGCATCTATTTTCTAAATTCAATATCTTCTCAATATTCTACAGTTTATAAAGACTCAAAGGATTTTAAAAATATTACACTTAATGATTAAGATAATTATAAAGTATATAATAATTATCCCGGACCCTCGTAATTAAATGTTTCTACGAAATTTATATGCATCATATTTAATATACATTTCATATGCACGCGAACACACAAAAAAAAACATAAACACACACACACACATGCATTTAAATCTTCACACACAGACTTGTTTTAACAATTAGAAAATTATGAAAGTATCATCTTTATTAATTACAACAAAAAAGAAATCAATTCATGCAGGAGAATTTTAGCGCATGTTACATCACAATTCAGACATTTAAAATTTTTAAAATTCTGCTCGAAAGATAATCATAAATTTTTATCTCTTGTGTTTTCGATAGAATGAATTAGATTCTTCAGTTTAATTGGACATTTAAGTTATTTATAATAAATTTTCTAGTTATCAAATGAGATACATCTTCAATTCAATATATTATATAAAATAAATTTTTAACAATAATTATGAAAATTTTCATTATATTTTTATTTGACAGAGTTTAGATTTTCATGTCACTTTCTCTCTTGTGATAAAACTGAAGCCATGTTTAATTTGACCGTTATTAAACGATCTATTCGGAGAAGTATATAGCTGTAAATAGAATGTAGATTAAGTTGAAATTTTTGATATACAATCAAAATAATGCAATGATGAAAATTTCTGCGATAAAAGTACAGAACATTTCCTAGTAAAAGACTTCCAATAAATAATTGTGGAAAACAAAAAAGTAGTTAAGACTATTATTTATATTTAAATCACTTTTCTCAGTAATTATAAGAAGAGCTTCGAACCCAAAACCGGCCCCGTTATAACGGTAGCGGTTCGTTCCGTTGATCGGATCGAAATTCGGAACTAAATAGAGAAGCAAATATCGGTTTACTTCGGTTCGATACATCTTCAGTCATTTTGTTCCATTCCGTTAAATTAGGAAATATTGATAAGTTCACCAACTTATCAATATTTCCTAATTTAACGTTAACCGTGTTGTAATTATCGTCATTACATGTACATTGCTCCTCGATTTCCTGTTATGCACTAGTACTTTTCTGTTTCAGTTTCGCATGTAAATGCTTCCAGGAGGCAGATTTAAATCAGTTAAATTTTTAGTGATTTTGATTTAGTTGGTACGTTTCTGATAATGGATGATAACAAAGCCAATGCTCGCCGTTCTCTGCTACAGCTCGTATCGTACATGCTGGTTAATTCTATCGATTCACATATTGTAACAATTAAAAAGGAAGCTCAGTAGGCAAAGGCAACAATCTCATAACTGAGAGATTACGGGTTCTTAACCCGAGCCGACCTAAGATCAGCAGTATTCGTTAAAGGAGACTGAGGTTCGTAGATTTGTTCGTGGTCACAATGTCCTCCAAGATCTCAATCAATACCTCTGGGGATGGCAAGCCAAGCCTACGGATCTTCTGCTTGGTCTTTGCTTCAAAATTGCGAGGACCTACTTGAACGAAATCATTCTTTCACCTTAATGGTGCTCATTAAAACAAAAGGCGCATCTCTTGGCCTTAATACGGGAGCCTGCAGGCTCAATCGTGCTTGGTTTGTCCAAGTGGCATAATAAACAACAAACAATTAAAAATAAAAATAAAATTTTCTAAACTTTGAATAGAATTACACTTTTTGCTTATGGTAGATTTATATTTTTAGGACAAATAAGGATATATATAAAATAAAATTTATTCATTCGGAATTGAACGAAAACCCGCAAACAAACCCGGTATTTTTGGCGGATCGAAATTAAATCGTTATATTTTCTTTTAGTTCAACCGGAACGAAAGAATTATATATCAAAGTTCTGATTATGACATTCAAAACTGATATTTTCCTTTTTAAAACATATTAATAGTACAAATAACGATAACTGTGCTGCCACAAATGAAAGACACAATCTGATTTACTTAAGCTAAGGAAATGAGAATAAGCATTAAACCCAAAGGGGGAGTTCGAGTGATTATCATTCTTTCTGTTAAGAAAACTATTAATGAACTGATATACAGGTTTTTGTTAATATGTCTTACGAAATCCAGAGTTACGCAGTTGTAAGTCCCTAAAATTCAGTGTAAAACTTAAATGTGCCGGAGGTGAAACTTTTAAATTTCCTCATGGTTGAAAATGTTGGGTTGGTTTGGAGCACTACGGTCTACTGTTTTGCACTTGAGGGCTAATGAGTCTGGATTAAAAATGTTAAAACAAAATGATACCTCTAGAATGTCTGTTATAATCATTTTAATTCCAAGGCACGCTTATTCTTTTATAAGATCCAGTAATATTTTTCTATTTAGCTATCTGTATGTGTATCCATCTATCTATCTCTTACATAATGATAGATAGATCGATAGAGTGTGTGTGTAAATTTGTTTTAACCGAAAAGTAACCATTTTAATTATAATTCCATTTTAAAATAAACTTTTAGTAATTCGAATACTAATATTTCAACCTTTGGCTAAACTTCTTTGTACTCCCTTCTCATTTGGATAAATTTGGCAACATTATACAAAAGTTAATTCCTGCTTAGCTCAACTATTCTTATATAGATCCTTTGCGTAACTTAGTTTCGGTTTGTCCGTGTCATCAAGGACTAATTATCAGCACTCTCATTGGTTGCCTCAAACCACTCTATAACCACATATGCTTGTTTTTCGAGCCAGAAACGCTGTAGACGAGGTGTCAGAATAAACTCAACATTTATTTCTAAATTTTCATGAATTTTTTCAACCCCTCGACTCTACTGTAACCAGTATAGATTCCTTTCCCATCTGTAGTGTGTTTAAAAAGCCCACTACACACACACACACACACACACACACACATATATATATATATATATATATATATATATATATATATATATATATATATATATATATATATATATATATATATATATATATATATATATATATATATAAAAGTAGATCGGAGGTAGCACTTCGCGTTCCCATGACACAGTTCTGAGGTTCGACCCTCGGATTAGATAAGATTAACTCAGCCTTTTATCCCTTCAGTGGACAAACAAACTGAGAACCAAGCATGCTTAAGATCTAAACACTGGGGATTCCGTTTAAGGTTGACAACCTAACCGGGACATACGGTTCGCATCCCAAGCCGTTTGTCTCGAAAACGGATATTGGCACCGCGGATATTATATGTATTCAAAGCAATTCGAATTATAGCTATAGAGTGATTTAAAAAGTCCACGTTTAATTAAGGTCACGTAAAATTTATAATGCTCAGTTCAAAAGAGCTTACAAAAAGATCCCCACAATTGTCTTAATCTATAAGATGACTTATATTCATAAACTACATAAGCCAAAACTAGTAGAGGGCTATACTTATCTGAAAATACCCGTACAAAATGCATTGCTATTCCCAACTTGGTTTGAAGCGCTACGGTCTATTATTTTGCTACACGAGAACTAATGAATTTAGGACTTCTGGACACACAAACTCTAGTAACATGAGTCCATTAATTATAGTATCTATGATCAGCTTCCCTGTTTCAGCCATTTTTCAGGAACTGTGTCGTGTTAGACTAATACTCAGAACATCCACGTCTATTGAAGCTATTATAAACAATTTTAATGTTTTTAATAAACATTAGTTTTATGAATATTTAATATTTGAGATAAAGTTTGATGTATTGTTTACCTTAAAAATAATTAGATTTAAAATGTAGGGAAATTTAAAATGTATCCTAAATTTCGCTTTAAAAATTTTAGAAGTTATATATGTGTTTAAACAGTTCCAAATTTTTATGCTAAAATCAAAATTCAGACCTGAAAGGCTTAAGAGTATTTTTTCAAGTTATTTACGAAATTACGTAACAATATCTCGCCCATATTTATTAGTTTGATTCAGGTGACATTCGTCCTCTATCGAGTGATGAATTGAAGAGAGCTTAGGCAGAATAAAAGAAAGACTTTACGGCTCCCCCTCTAGTAAGGATGATGGATGGTAGAAAGTGAAAGAAGAAGAAAAAGGAGAAATTTCTTTTTAAAGTACTTGAACAGGCATCCAGTACTTCAAAATATATTTCAAGAAAAAGGGGCGCAAGAATAAAACACCAATATCGGAATAACTGTAACCAAGATGTATCCGTGCAATAGAAATGTCATTAATAACTTCCTGTTCTGTTTCTTCACATTGACAACATTCTAGGTAACTGGCTAAGTTAGAAAAGCCTTTTTTGGCAAGAATTCCAAAAATTGTACTTTTTTTCTCTTTTTTTACTTGTAAAAATATGTTTCTCAAAGTAAACAAAACAAGGTGATCACATGTCATACTGAGATATTTTATTCAAATCAGGCCATCAATAAAATGAATAGCTAGAAATCAGCCTGTCATTCAAAGCCAACAGCCTGCTTTTTTTATCATATCTAATGTTAGAGGTTTAACATTACTACAAGAATGGTAAATCCACAGCTTTTACATTGCAAAAGGTTACGAAGAAAGTTATTAAGACACAAAAATGTTTCATTGAATGGGATACTTATTTAGTACAATATTCTGAAGAAACGGAAAGGAAAAGAATCATCAACGAATTTGCAGTCTATGTTTTAGCGTGGATTGCGTTCATGTTGTACAAAGAGTTCATAAAATGGTATTATATAAAAGTGATTGGGCAGGAGAGATATCAAAAGGGTGTAGCAGTGCTCATGAAGCTGATAGAAGAATGTACATTCTAGAACCTTCGATTCGACGTTTTAGACAAAATTTTGGATCTGAAACCGTACTAAGATTATTTACTATTTATTACAGCAGATACAAATGCAAGACTAAATTTGGCCCAAATGGAAAGTAATACAATGGTTGCTGACATGAATACAATGCCTGTATGTTGAACATTATGTGGACGTAAAATACTCACTTTAAATTGTATGATGACAATAATAAAATAAACAATTGTATTTGGGTGACGTCAAACCCTCGAGAGTACGGGAGTCAAGTTGTGCATTCTTCTAAATTGGTTGTTTATTGTGGTTTCACTGAGTCTTATATTTTGGTCGTTTTTCCTTTTTGAAAGCCTTGACATTCCTGCATCGGGCATGAAAATCTATATAAACAATCGCAATAGACCTGAACTTTTGCTTTTGTCTGACAATTTTATACCTGCATTACAAATTAGGGTTACCTGTTGTCACATATATGCATGAAGATTCTCCTTTCCACGTTACACAAGAAGTTAAGACATTTTTGTTGAAAATATTCACTGAAGACCGAGAAACAAATCGTTTTGTGAAACTTATGATAGCGATGATTTGTCTCGTATGTACCGGACTCTTAGAATTGCTTAGGTGGATCTAACATGCTACTGAACATGACGGCGACATGCTGGCATTGGTATGAAAGTCGGTTTGGTTTTGGTTTTTTGGTTTTGGAGCGCTATGGTCTACTTTTTGCAATATGAGGGCTAACGAGACTGGGACCTACTGCTTAAAGCCGATTCCAAATGGCTACGAACATTCATGCCATAGTGGGATTCGAACCCACGAACTCCGGTCTTGAAGGACAGCACCCTAACCATTCGGCCATTGTTCGGTATGAAAGTCGGAGTGGTGTGGATCACTTGCGTATTACCTTGTAGTGGTGCTAATATTGAATATCTGTAAATTTAAAAGAACATACAAAGATTAATTTTACTGTGACATATATAATTTCCTCTTTGAATTTGCTTGGTGTGGAAATCATTATGATGTATGAGCGCCGACTTTCGGTTACTTTTGTATTACTTTTACATTACTTTTTGGATTTACTTTTTTTACATGAAAAAAATTCCGCCTCCCTATGATCACACTAGTGCAAAGATATATTTTTTCGAACATTACTTCTTTTATTACGAATTTTTGAATTTTATACAAATTTATGACACCTTATATGCAGATGTTTGTGCGTTTGTTTGAGAGAGACATCGAGAGAAACTGTGTATGTATATATATATTTCTCTCTATATATATATTGTATATATGTATATATATATATATATATATATATATATATATGTATATATATATATATATATATATATATATATATATATATATATATATATATATATATATATATATATATATATATATTGTATATATATATATATATATATATATATATATATATATATATGTATATATATATATATATATAGGTGTGTGTGTGTATTGTTTATATATATTATAATGTATATTTATAGAGGCAAGCCCAGTGGCGTTGGGGTAGCGCTTTGCGCTCTCACGACACAGGTCCGTGGTTCGATCTCCGGGCTGGGCAAGGTTGACTCAGCCTTTCATCCCTTCAGTGCGTAGATGAACTGAGGACCAAGCGTGCTTGGGAACTAAACACTGGGGGTTCCGAGTTAGATTGACCACCTAACCGGAACATATGGTTCGCACCCCAGAACCCTTGGTCTCGTAAACGGAGATTGGCACCGTAGGCCATGGCCCCCTAGGAGCTGTTGCGCCGAGGAGTTTAGTTTTTATATTTATAGAGAGACAGGGAAGCGGGGAGGTGTCAAACTAGATTGATAGATATATAAATATATCTACAGACATATGACTTTATACGTCTCGATGTTTATAAATGTATATACTGAATCACTGTATAATTAAGAAATATAGTATTGATTTCTGTGGAACCCAATATCATGTTAAATATTCTAATTAATATTCTTATTAAATATTTTCAAGTAAAGAAAAAGGTATGTTGATAATTTTAATATTTATCACTATCAAAGTCTTTCGTTAATATAAGACCCTGAACTGCAGTCTTTCGTCTCATATTAAAAGCAATTTATTTACTGCACTCATTTCAGAAGTAGTGCACATGGATTTCGCTATCGAATTCGCTTAAAAATATATTAGTTTTCCGATACGTGACATATCCGTCCTGTGTCGCATGATGCATAGACAGGATGTAAAAGTTCAGGTAATATTTTTGGGTGGCTATTGTAGAGTTTAGGGATTATGTATAAGAGAAAGTTGTAGAGCAAAAATATATTCATATACAATTTATGAAAACCATGCAATGTACATAGAAGATTAGTATTGGAAGAAGTATATACGATTTTAGGATCACTGCAAAGATACAGTGTATATATAAATGTATATACAAATAGTGTGTGTTCTATGTAATATATTAAAATTATTACCGAAAATAATTACCAAAATTCTATTTTTGTACCTTCTTATTTTTATACCTAATTTCATAACCTTAAGATGTGAGATAAAGGAGTTTTCTCCAAATTAAACTGTTTTTACCTTTCTCTCAAAACTTACGCTGGAATAAAAGATAATTTTCTAACCACTGAACTTAATTTTTCAGTCTACCCAAGAAAATGGTTTTTCTTCTGCCATAACTAAATCGCAGAAATGTGTATATTTTGATAAAGATTAAATAATCTAGGTTCGCTCTTGCACCCAAAAAATTGCTGAACAATTACTCTCAAGGCAACAATTTTTTTTAAACTTTAGTGAAATATGTATTATTTTTACAGGATTATATATTGTATGCAAAACGTTGCACTGTGTCGACGGTCACTTAGAACAATGCTTCTCGATCTATAATAATTGTTAAATTCCGCAACGTTGGACTGAATTCACCATTGTAGTAGGATTAGACTTTCTTATTGCCTAAGAAACATAGATTATTTGTATAACAGTGGCTAATTTTTATTGTAACAGGAAAGAAATATATTTACAAGTGCATATATACTTTATATGTACATATATATTATATGCACATATATATTACATATGTACATATAAAGTATATGTGCATACACACACACACACACATATATATATATATATGTGTGTGTGTGTGTGTGTGCATATTGTATACATACAAATTATATGTGCATATATATGCGGGTATTTGTGTGTAAACAAATAGGCATGTATATAAAATCCCTGAAATTTTTTACAAAACATTTGTTAATTAATAGCATCTTCGTTGAAAGTCTTGAGTAGCATTAATTTCCCTACATGAATTTGATGAAATATAATTATTAACTTTTAACTTCTCATTCATATCATTCTGTCAGTGTTTCGAACTTCTACTTATAGAGTTGACAGGTATGTATGACATATTTAAATTTAATACTTCATCAGAATGACTTGAACGGAATCTTTGAATTGACGTCAGTTCAAGCAATTTAAAATGCATTGTTCAGTGTAAAATATTCTCTTTTCGTGTATACATTTTGAAGGACTTTATAAAATTCTTGCCTTTCATTGATAAATAGAAGAATAAATGACACACCCGTCAAATATATACGGGGGTCACACTGAAAGTTTCGAGATGCAACTAGGTTTTTAAAGTTATACTTACAAAAATTTAGGTGTGTTCAAAGTAGTCTCCTCCATCAATACACTTTTGTAGACAAATTTTCCCAGATTAAATGCCTCAGGCCATTCATTTCTCGGAATAGATGAAAAAATGCATTTATAGCCACATCAATCTCTTCTTCTGAATGAAAACGACGTCCACGTAAGTTGTTTTTTAGACTAAAGAAGATTTTTCGATTAAAGTCAAACATAGCTATATCAGGTGAATACGATGGATATTCTATCCCTTAAACTTGTTTTTGTTTAAGAAACTCTAATGTTAATCAGGCTGTATGTCATGGTGAATCATTAGTCCCCTAACATTCACTTCTTGTAGAATTTGTGGAAGACATTTAGTGATATACCAGTTTGCTATTACTGTCTTCTGTACATCCAACTTTGTGGTTAGGCCAATCCCGTACTTCTGAAGAAAAAGCCATACATCACGTTTTTCAGTGCGCTTTTGTCTTTTCACCATTGTTGACTTGGGATTATCTAAAGACATATACTTTGCTCTCTTGACGTGTTGGAACGTCAAAAAATAGTATGTGCTTTGCATCACCCGTTACAATTTTAGAAATGATGAGGTGGCCACCATCATTTAGCATTTTAAGAGTTTTTTTTACTGATTCTGATACGCTCATATTTTTTGGTGCTCAGTTAGATTATGGGGAACCCAACAGCAAACTACTTGTTTCATACGTACTTCTTCATTAATAATTTTGTGTATGGCTGAGTATCCAATGTTAAGTTCCTTCTGTATAATTTCATAGATACAGCAATTATCATCCATTAGCATTTTTCGTATGGCAAACACATTATACGGGATTAATGCAGACGGCTGCCTTCCTGTGTGTTCTTCATTCTGACGAAAATTCCGACCTCTGCTAAATTCATTAAACCATCTGAATATATTAGCACGAGCTGGAGATTCATCACCAAATGAATATTGCAACCTTTAAAAACATTCTTCTTGATTTAATCCTGCTGTAAAATCGTAGAAAATCATAGCGTGAAAATGTTCTCGTATCAACTCCATTTTCTCTTTTGTTTAAAATTTATTCTACGCTAAACAAGTTGAAGTTAGTAAAAAAATCTTCTGCTGTGTTAAAATACTTTA
>CM063501.1:175209614-175227114 GCA_032207245.1 Pardosa pseudoannulata
CATTTTCCCCTACTAAACATACATAACAATTATTTTAACTAATAGATTCTTGCTGTTCAAAACAAGTTAATTTTAAATGCCACTCTACAGGATAAATTATTGATATATTTCGAAGATATAAGAAGGTTAAAAATGCACCTAGGTGGTTTCCAATACAAAAACTATGAATTTCGGAAAAAAAATCGAAATTATGATTTTAAAACTATTTTATCCACTGGTTGTCCCATTCTATTATAATAATGTTTCTCAGACTTTAAATTTCATATGTGTAACTAAAATTAAGACGCTAAGCTAAATTATTTTCTTTTTAGAATATTATCCATTGTGTATCATCGAACTACGGCTGAATAATAGAGTACTGTTCTGCTCTAATAGAGTCTGGAGTTTGCGACAACGTATCCCGTTGCTTACATTCTTATCAGGTTGGACTTGGCATTAAGCTGTAGGTCCTGGTCTCATTTTCCTTCGTGAGCAAAACAGTAAACCCTCATGCTCCAAACAAAACTGCGCTACATGTTATATACAAGCGTTAAAAGGGATATCTATATTATATGTGATGTACAGTACAATAAAAAGGGTTAAATTTGTTTTCTAAAATAATCAAATTGTATGATTTTGTGGTAATAATTACATTAATTGAAAGGTATTGATGAATATTAAAACTCTTACTTTAGTTTTAATTCTAAGATATATTCCACAATTTAGTGAGATAGAAAATTTGAATTTTCAAGGAAATTTGCCTAGTTCAGATACAACTGTAATCCTTTTTATGACTGATTAACTGTTAATACAAAAAGGATATATATATATATATATATATATATATATATATATATATATATATATATATATATATATATATATATATATATATATATATATATATATATATATATATATATATATATATATATATATATATATATATATATATATATATATGTATATTTATATATTATATATGTATATGTATGTATATATGTCAAGTCTAAAAAAGGAGTTGTTAGAAATTAAGTGAGTTATAAACGATTTTAAAAAGGGAACTCTTTTATAATAATAAAATAAATGAAAAAGACCCACACTCGCGTAAGCTTTTAGGATTATCCGGTCAGGCGGAAGTATTTTGGAACAATTTGATGAGCTTGAAAACAGATAAGCTTCAGTTAACGCGTGGACATTGAGCGGTCAACACCTTTCCCACGCTTAGCTCCACCACGAACAATGAAAATGGCTCATGTTGCTTTTCTTAAGAACGATTAGTTAATAAAACTTATCATTATCAAGAAAACTGTTTTCCATTCGATCACGACATTTCACACACACACACACACACACACACATACAAATATATATATATATATATATATATATATATATATATATATATATACATATATATATAGATATATATATATATATATATATATATACATATATATATATATATATATATATATATATAGATATATATATATATATATATATATATATATTATATATATATATAATATATATATATATATATATATATAATGCATATATATATGAGTAAAAGTGTACAATCAGAAAATTGCAAACAATTATTATCATTCAATTTTTAGAAGATTAAAACTGTTTTCTTATGTATAGAAAATTTTTCTTGCCAGAAAGTAGAAATTAAACGATAGTTCTACATAGGGTTAAATTCTAATATTTGTAAATAAATGCTTTGGAAGTTACCAAAGCTTGAATATGAAATCAAACTTTGCATAATTTAAAAATATTTTGGACAGTTAATGACCGTGGATGACAAACGTTTCAGGAAGAGGGATCTACACCTTTCACTTTTCTCCCTTTCAATTTCTCTGATTTTCAACAAAATTTAAGGTTATTGGAGCAGCTCTTATTTGATACAGATTTAGCCCACGTCTGTTGTGAAAATAAGATAAGGCGTTTTCGAAAAAAATATAAATTTCAATTGAATTTATAAATCTACAAAAGTATCTCTTAAAATGCTTTAAAATAAAAAAAAATCATCTTTAGATAAATCATACTTAAAGAACTCTCATCGAAATAGAAATATATTTAGTATTTCTAAAGTGTTAAAAAGAATGCTTTCATTCTGCTACATGTGGAATAACAATAAATATGATTTTATACATAATCTTTTTTTTGGGGGGGGATGTTTAACGGTTCTCAGATAACGCAAAATCGAATGAAATTTATCAATACACATTTTATTAATTAATAAACAAAGGAGACTTAAATTAGCTACAAATTATACTTTTTGCTATCTTCAAATTTCTATTATGTAATTTTATTCTAAGGGATATGTAAACTGTAAACATTTAAGTACAGGTTATAAAGTGAATGAATGTTTCTTTATTTTATATATTCATTAATTATAGAAATATGATTTTTTTATATACAAAATAACATTTAGTTCTTGTATATATTGTCGTGTAGGTCTCATTAAATTTAGGGTATTTACCTGTGATCAATTTATAGTAGTATTTATTTAGTTAGTCTAAGACTAAATTTTATTTGTGATGCGTTGTGTAGATTATTTAAGTTTTAAATTGAAGCACAGGTTCTGTGAAAATACAGACTTAATTTTTAAAATACTAATAAGCTAATTAATAGTTGCTAAGAAAATATTATACACTTAAATAAAGACATAACAAAGTTGATACTTTAAAATAGAAATAAGCAAATTTATTAGTATACTATTTCTATGTCTATGTACAGAACGTTGATTCAAATATAAAGAAAATTGTCTTTACAAATATTCTATTATGTACCACCTTATCAAAATCCAATATTAATCAGCTATTAAACATTTACGTAAAACAAAGGTGGGAGATTACCTAATTCCAAATTGAAATATTTATAACAAGTACCTTTGTAGATCTGCAAGGGGATGTACATCTGCAAGTCTATGCCAGGGCGGTACTAAGGTCAGGAGCTCTTTAGACTTGGAGATGGTGGAAGGATGTAGACACCTTTGCGTATACTCTAGATTGGTGGGATAGCAATGTTGACTTCAGTCCCACCACTGGTCTGGGGTCTTCTAAATAATTGGGGAATTGTGTGAGAATGCAGCTTGAAACACTTCAAGTCGCTGCTAGATGTCCTTGTTAATTTTTCGGAGTCTTTCATGGACCCTACTCTTCTTTCGATCCCCGAACTCTACTCTCCAACTCTCTTCTTTGTTTTTTTTTATAAATTTCTCATTTCTGTCCTTTTCTTTATTTTTCTTGCTCCAATCAGGAGAGCTGTACATATTCAATGGTCTCAATTTTCCCGCCTTTAATCCGCAAACATGGGGAAAACCTTAATCCTTCAAATTGGGCACTGTCCCTTAGGGACTCATAAATAACTCCTCAAAGGTATATTCTTATTTAGTGTCATGAACGGAGACATGATTCTAATCTGGAACTGGGATCAGAACCCCGCCCGAGAATCCCGCACATAACGAATCCGTTCAATTAATTTTTTAGTTCCTCTCTCCTTTACAAAAGTTGTGATGAGGTCAAATTTAGATCCCAAGCATTTCACTTTCCGTTTTATTTATATTTATTAAATTAATTAGACTGATATAAATCACCTCACCCCATATATATCGTTAAAACTTTATATATTTAATAGAGTATTCTTATAGAATAATAATATGTATTAATAGAGTTGTTGAAAAATATCATGGAATATTTTGTTATTCATGGAACTTAATATTTGTTATTTAATAGTTGTCATTGATATTTAAGATTATCTTCATTTATGACTTGAAATAGTAACCACAAAAAAAATAATTTCTAATTCCATATATTCAAAGCGCTGTAGATTAAAAATTCTTAATTAATAATTAACTCTTTAAGATCCAACTACTAGAATTTTATTTGTTCTCCCGTGCCCATCCCAATAGCCCAAAGTTTGCATGTTTTCCTACCTAACATTCTTTTTATTTCTTCTGTGATTTTAAGTACACAAGTTCAAAATCGAATAGAATAGCAATCAAATGTGTCATGTTACCCGGTAACAAGAAGTGTTTCTCAACGTGTTGAAAAACATCAGGGAAAAGCAACTGCTAACATCGAATGTTTACAATGAAACCTCTGTTTACCGCAATTAGCATTCATGCCTCCAGGGGGGAGGGTGAGAATTTAAGCAACGAGCATTCCTTCTAAAGCCGAGATTTTGTTGCTAGGAAAATGAATATAAAATTTTGAGAAGGGAAAAGGAGAATCTTATGTAGCCTCCTCACTATGGCTAATTGTTCACCACTTCCTGATGGTCACCTTAAACGATGGTTCACGAGTTACATCCACAGGCTGGACCACTAAATGAGCCCAACACGTGCATTCGTCCACAGGGTCTTCTGCGCACTTTAGTTGCGCATCTGGCTGCCTTGTTACCAAACACACGGATCCCTTTCCTTGTAATTAAATTTTTAATTATAATTTAATCTTGGTTACTTGATCTCGTTTTTTTTTGTATGCTCCGTGGTTTTTTTTCATCAGTATGTAAATAATTTTAAAGTTTACGAAATCAAGAAGTATAAATGAAGGCACTTTATGTGACCATTTGCCTGTTATTTTTACTTTTGTTATTGCCTGGTGATGCCTGTTGCTCGTCGTGTTTTGCTCCAAATATAGTTTTTTCCCCCATCAGGTAAATTGCATAATGCCACACTTGCCAAAACTTTGAATTTGAAACTTTAGTTTATTATTATCTGCCAACTGTATTGAATGCTTTGTTTTATTCACGTTGTTTTTGAGAAAGGGAAAATAAACTTTGATGTTTTTGAACTTGCTGATCATTCCTTTCAAACATGCCTTTAATCTTTGGAGAAAAACCGCTTCTAAAGCCAACCTCCGCGAAGGCCATTTTATCGTCTGCCACTATCGACCACAACATCAACAGACGGTGGTGATGGCTTTTAGTGGAACATGGTGTTGAAGGGTCTTTAGATAATTTTCATATATTATATAAATACAAAAATTGTCTATCTTAAAACGGAAAATCATTTTTTAAGTTAAAAAAAAATGATGTATGACGAAAAACAGATTTCAGTGCTGCAAAATATTCATGTTATTAAAAAACTATTCCTTTAATAAAGCGTATACCCAATTTGACTTTTTCGGGGAAAATATTTTTTCGTCGAATTTTGTATTTTTGAAAGTATTTATTCCCTTTGGGAAACTGAAAATCTAAAATACATTTTCTTACCATACTGTAAAATAAAATGTGTACATCGTATTAATATAATTGAAGTTTATAGAAGGAAAACTATAACTAGCTTCTATTTGACGTAAAAAAAATTTCTTAATTTAAGCATTTAAGAAGTTCTTTTACGAGTAACTATTTTTCTAGTTGTTGTTTTTTCTATTGGCGTGTATATTTTATATATTTAAAAACTTTCATTGCTTCATATAACAAAAATAAATTATTTTATGAAGTTAAACCCCAGGTGGTTCAGGAAAATATTTTATTTTCTTACCCTTTGCTTGTCCTGTACATCCCATATGTTGTAGACATTTTATTGCTGTATATGGTGTTCATGTGATATACAAAAAACTATATTTAAAATACATGATTTTATATATTTTATATATTACTTTATATCACGTGTGATAATCAAACGTATAAAGGTTGTTTGGTTGATTGATTGAAGTTTAATGGTACTAAATCCTATAGGGACAAACTGCGCCAAATAATATGTGGCAATAAACTAAAGACGAAATTTAGCTAAAAAATTTTGACAAAATATAAAATGAAAGATACTAAAACGGATTAAAGTAACAATAAAAATATAACATTCAACAGAAAACACGAATAAAGATTCAGTTATATACAAATTAACAACAATTGGAAATTGAGTGAAGAATTAAGAATTTAAGTTAAAAAATAATTAAAATATTAAGAAAAAAGGAAAAAAAATTTGAAAATTGAAAGATTAGAAATTGAATATTAGAAAATTGTTAAGCATTATTAGTATATCATTTGAAATATATAAGGCAGTCAAAGGTTAAACAGATTAGTGCTTTTTTTATATACCAAAAACTAAGAAGGGCTGTTATACTGAAGAATTTTTACTTCAAACAGTAATATGCCCTCTTAATAATTTAAAAGCTCAATATTATCATTAATGTTGACAGTTTCTTTTGTGTAATATGCGCAATAACCCAGGTTCGTATCCTGGTCACGGCACCAAAAATGTAAAAGTAATGTTAAGTTGATTTAGTGTTTTAGAATAAGTAATTAAAACTCATTAAAAAACACATGGACAAATATATCTTCATTAAATGATTTTATACAATTAAATCCCTAAGGAATACAACTGAAATACAACTTATCATTTGTAGATATGGAAGACTCCTCTTGACTCGGCGTTGGTCTTGCAAAAAATAGCGTCGCTTTACCTTTTTTTGGTGTCTCTCCAAAAAATGTCTATCCCGCAAGCAGCGGATGACAGCAGCGTTCCCCCTCTTCCTTCCTCTGGTAACAACCTGTATTCTAAAAAAAATCAGACTGCCCCGCGAAGAAAAAACAGGGGTCCACTCTAGAACGGAGGGGTCAGAATCCCGCCAAACCAAAGGATCCTTCTATTGGTTTTGAGAAGTCCGAAGTTTCTTCTTAGTTCAAACCAGTTTTGTTCTGTATGTGTTTGACGAAGATGGTAAAACAAAGTCGAAACACCGAATGTCACTTATTGTTACAGCCTTTAACTTTAATAATTTTAACCCTTCCCTTTTTTTTCCCGAGCTGAACTCGGGCAGGCGAAATGTACCATCCTGGCTCATCCCGAATGTAGCTCGGGCACTGTGAAATTTAACACTGTGCAATCAGTCTTTCCCGAATTATCTCACATGTGCTTTTTATAATTTCGAATGCTTTTGTTTACTTTTCTGGCTACTAAATTAATTGCTGCTCAAAGAGAAACAGCAGAGGTAAAAAGGTAAGGAGAGAAACGAGGTTCTACTGTCCAAATTGCGATGTTGGACTCGATGTTGTGCAGTACCGTGTTTCCGATTGTATCATACATGATCAAATTTTGATTAATAATTTCATAATCATTTATGTAAATTTAAAGGATATAAATAAAATTTAATTCAAGATATAAGATAGTAGCTTTATATTTATAGTTATTGTGAATTGACTCCAAAATATAATGACTTCTGACGTACAGAAAGCCAACTATACAGGTAAATTACTCATTTATTTAAATTGATTACTTTACATTAATTTTTAGGAAATTTTATATGCTATGATGTTTAAAAAGCAATATATGTATGAATATAGGAATAAAAAATTGATAGTTTTCATCCATTTTCCTGAAATAAAATGAACCTGGAAGGAGTTAAAAAAAACCGCAATTAATTGTTTTCATTTTCAGTGATTTCTCCCTGTATCTTTGTCTAGACAGTATAAAGTAAACTATACATTTACCTAATTATTAATTTAATTGATTACATAAAACTAACATTACAACTTCCAAAGTAAAAATAAATGACATATTTCTATATCCTACTTTAATTGAAATAAAATCATTTTTAATCAGTTGAATATATCTGAAAAAATATATTTAAAGACACAATCAATATTTAAAAAAATATTTATTAAAGTTTAATGAAAGCAAATTATTGCGTGAGAAAGAACATTACTTTTATGACCGAATTAAAAGATTTAAAATGTCCGATTCGGTTGAATGGGAAATCAATTGGCATGCAATACGACCATTTATCAGACATCTCACGCCCCAAGGCTCTCGTCCGAAATGAATATTCGATTAAGCCATTAACTCCGCGTATCTGCTATCGATACATGACCACAACTTGTAGCAAATATGCTTTTATGCGTGACGAATGTGACGCTGGCGACAAAACACCTCGCGGGTTCTTAATCCCAGAGTAATGAAGTCGTAATCGGCTTTAAATAAGAGAGTTCCGAAGAACTGGGAAGAATCTTTCCCATCGAATGCGAGATAAAATCAAGAACCAAAAGCAAAATGCGGTAATTTAGTAGCTGTTCGTGCAATGAATGCCATGTTTAAAGGATTTTAATTCCCGTAAATCCCAGTAGTAATGACAGCTGGCGTAAGTTAAATTATTAAACAAAATTAGGTAATCTAAATTTAATGTCGACTTTAAAAAAATTCAGTGAAAACTTTTCTGATAAGAATTAAAACTACAATTGTGATAGACAGTATATTCCTGTGTATCAAAAGGGGACTTGTTTACCACAACTAGAGAGATAAGCTTTCTTATCTATAAAACAAAGATAATGTTTATTAGCTATTTGTTGTTTAGCAAAAGTTAAAAAGATTTAGTGATGGGAGATTGGAGTTTCAGAGTTGGATTAAAATTTTTATTCTAGTTATTATTTAATGAACTTCTAAGTTCTAAATATTTTTGTACATCTGAACACATGACTAACTGCTATCGTGGGAATAATTTTAGTTTTACGAATTAAAAGATTACGAAAGATTAGAAAGATTAAATTATAATGAAAATAAATTTAATAAAGTAATTAGTAAAGATAGTGCACATACACACATTTACATATATGAATACATATTAATATATATATATATATATATATATATATATATATATATATATATATATATATATATATATATATGTAAGGAAAGTTCTCAGGGGTTTTCAAATCCGAAGTCAAGGGCTAAAAATTCCGGCGTCCTTTTGCATTTTTCTTTTTAACCCCTAACCTAAATTATCGCTAGGGCTACAGTTTACGCCCTTAGGGAAGAGGGTCTGACCAATTATAATTCTACATTGCCCTAGAGGACAATTTAGTAAATGTCCAAACAAAAAGGACATGCACGCAGTCGGAGGTGGATTTTTCTAGAGATTTTCCCACAGATGTTGACCCAGAAGTTAAGGATCTTGTACATATAACTTCATTCTATCTGACCCTTCAGTTTGTCCTGTCCCTATGATGAAGTGGGAACTCGTCCTTCAACGTTATCTTAATAACGGTCTTTAGCTAAAACGGTGTCATTTTTATGAGCCATGACTGAAACCACCCATCGTGAAGTCCATCTCATTACACGCACACACACACACACACATATATATATATATATATATATATGTATATATATATATGTATATATATATATATATAGGTTTAAAACTATTTGTTATAAATTGTATAATAACCACTTAACAGACATAATATATCTAGAAAATTTTATTTACCCTTTACATTTGTTGTACATCCATCACATATGATATACACATCTAACTCTTTATAAGCCTCTGTATCACATGTGATATAGAATAAGAAATATGTAAACTATAGTTCATTGTGTTAACGTGTGATATAGTTTGAAGCATTAAATGTGAATATCATACCTGATGTATACAATATGCAAAGGGTTAGTATTAAAAATTATCTCAAAAATATTTGTATCATGATTAGTCACATCAAATTAGTGATGATGTATGATGTAGGATGTATGTGTGATGTAGAAGTGGACTATAGAATCAGTTAAGTACCTTTAATTATTGACGCTTGTATACTCAAACTAAACTTCTCTCGCATTGTATTTTTACTAAATTTTTAAAAGAAACTTCCAATGAGATAAATAGAAATAATACAATGGCTAGTTGTGTAACCTTGATAACCATATGTGAATATTTTCTGAATATTCTAACGAGTTTAAAAATTATTTTAACGGCCCACGGCGGTAAAAGAAAAATACAAGTATGGAACAAAATAATAGAAACATCCATTTAAAATTTATTCGTCCTTCGACAGTGCAATAAACGGCTGTCTCTTTTTACAACTATGTGCCACCTAATGGCAGCGAAAGGCAAGGTATTAGTTAACTATTTCGCAGTGTGAGAGTTGAATGAGAAAATTCTGTTCCCAGCAAAGCTTGATTATGTCCGGCCTCACCGACGTGATTAGAGATATGATAATTTAAAGCTTTCCTCGATGGAGGATCTGTGTGCAGAACAGACAATCTTGTGGGTGTGTCAAGGACCACTATATAGAGTTATGACAGCCTACACAAACCTAGGTAAGGTATTTCCTGTGAAGTACAACAGTGGGCGGAAGTCTAAGTTGAAAGACCGTGGTAAACGGGTGTTGAAGAGGATAGTAGCCCGAAATCGCAAGAATACACTGCTGCAGATAACGTCTGAGATGAATACCCACTTTCTGAACAATGAAAACTATTCAACGAGAATTGCATGCTACAAATATTCACGGTCAAATAGTTATTCCAAAATCGGGAGTTTAGGCGTGGAATTCTACGAATAGACTGTAGTGGTGCCGATATCACCTAAACTGGATATAATTGTAATGGAAACAAGTCATTTGGTCGGATGAATCCTCATTTACATTATTCGAGACATGTGTTCGTTAGTCAAACACCGGCAGAAGAATTTCATGATGACTTCCTGGTTCCAAATGTGAAACATGGTGGGGATTTTGTAACGGTGTGGGCCATAATATCTTTCATGAGACTGGTTGCCGCGCGTTGTCTTGAGGGGGATGAAGGCGGCCATTAGCGGAGTATTTTCGCAGATAATCACCACCATATTCTTCACTTTCTTTCTAGGAGAACATCCTGTATTACAATATGACAACGTACCAGTTGACACGTCTTGTGTTCAAACATGTTACGTGAGCATGATTATGAAGTTTAACATCTAACCTGAAAGCCTGATCTCAATATCATTGATCCTTTGTGGGGTTATAAAGAGAAAAATGTCCGTGCTTGGTTTCTAGAGATGGCTCTACAAGAGTAAAGGTGTGAATTCCGGTGAACTTTCTTCAAGACCTTTATTTGTCAATCTAACATTGAATGCAAGTTGCCATTCAAGCTAAACCTGCCGCAACATCTTACTAATTGAAAATTTTTATTTTTTCACATGTGTTTTTACTACCCAAGTAGCTAGTATAAGATTACAGCCAATAAGTAAAAAAACGATAGTAGAACTACACATCAGTATGTATACACAGAATTATTTCTTTTGTCATCTTAATTAGAAAATATTTGTTGTGAGTTGAGGAGTTAAAAAAATACAAATTTTCAGAACTATAATTGTCATAAGATGTATTTGAATTTGTACATGAGTGTAACGCTATCCTACATCTGCCATTATTTATATAAACAGTTTTATAAGTAATACTTATTTAAGAAGAATATAACTTCGCATTTTAGCCTTCACCAGCAAGTCTATTAGAATTTAGAAAAATATTGAATTTCGGAGAAGGTTGTCTCTTTGGTATTGGATATCGACAAAGAATTATTACAAAAAATAATACTGAGTTAAAATTAAAAAATTTAAAAAGTTAAAATTAAAAATTTTGTATATAGTTTTGAATATAATAACACACACATGTATATATATATATATATATATATATATATATATATATATATATATATATATATGTGTGTGTGTGTGTGTGTGTGTGTGTGTGTGTGTGTGTGTGTAGAGAGAGAGAGAATATAGATGTTTATAACAGTTTTCAGAAGGATGACTTCAGAAATTTGTAATTCTTGTTACGTAATTCAGAGGTTTGTTATTGCCGAATTCTTAGTTTCTCCTTAGACAATTTGAAAAGTTGTTTTTAAATCATAACAGCCTCTTGAACGATGCTATTTCAGACATTCATATTGCCTACATACCTCTTGGAAAATAACATATTGAGACAAGTGTGTAATTTTTATGGCGTCGAAATGATAAAATTTTTGTTAGATTCAAAAAATAATTTTATGATACAAATAATATTTTTATAAACAGATCATTTTTGTTATAGAATATTTTTACTTTCATTCTTTTACTTTTATACAATCTATAAAAAAAATTGTTGAAAACGTTCAATAATTTGATCTCGAGATTTTGATTGATTGATAGATTAATACGTTTTTAACCTCACTGAGACCGAAACTCCAATTTTTGATATTATTCTTGTGTGTTAATGTAAGCACAAAAAAGCGAATACATTTTAATTCGAGAAACCAAATTTAGAATGCCTATTGTAAAATTGAAATTTTTTCAGAACTTTTTGATTATTTACGTCAACAGGGATTAGCTGTTTAACCTCTAATTCAGATTATTGAATGACTACTCTCTTGTTACTGTCAGATTTTCGATTACTTAACTTTAAAAAAGTGACAGATCAGCTAAAAGAGAGGTTTAATATATGTGATAGTATTAGTATGTTTAGTTGTTGTTGACTTATGCCACCTGGTCAAACCTAGCACGATTGAGCCGTATCCTATTCGTATTAAGGCAAAGGGGTGTGCCTTCTGTTTTAACGATCCCCTCAAAGCTGGAAGTACGAGGTATGTTCAAGTGGACCCTCGTAATTTTGAAGCAAAGACTAAGCAGAAGACCCATAGGCTTGAACTGCCACCCCAAGAGGTTTCCATTGAGAAGTTGAAGGACATTGTGACCAAGAACATATTTTAAGTGCCCCAGTTACCTTTAACGAACACGGCGGATCTTAGGTCAGCTCGGGCTCAAAACCCGCAACCCTCCAGTTATTAGAGCGTTGCCTTTGCCGACTGAGCTACCACGGCTCAGGATGTTAAGTAAAGGTAAGAGAAAAATGAAGGCTACCGAATACAGTTACTTTTATATGAGCATAAAGAAAAAGTCGAGGGAGAATACTTCCTATTTTTTTGCAATAATTTGTGGTTAAATTTATTAAATTGTACGGGCGGTGTTAACTGTATAGCTAAAGGTATAAAGCTATTATTTATCCCTTTTCTTTAATTTTCATATTTGAATACCAAACTTTGAAAAGACATTGCGAACTACTCAAACACACACACGCACAAGCATAATTCCTCTACATATTGATACTCCACCATGTATATAGACTATAATTTGTGAACAATACGAAATATTAATTCCTGGTAAAAGACTATTATGAATCGGGGTATTAGGCTTTTAGTTTAGAGTAATCTAGTGCGATCCACGTTTTCGTTTTCAAAGTTTTTTATTCAACGTAACAGTTCAACAACGTAACATAGGACTAACAACAGAACAATTACAATTTTTCAGCTTCTACAAATGCTCACATAGCGCCATCTGTTGAGATAAAATTATTAGATTACTTGGTTAGAAGATACAACAGAGAAGTTCCTGAAACCTTAAGACGTTTTTTCTTCATCACTTTAAAATAACTATTTCTTCATCCGAGAAAAAAAAAGGGTCCCTGCCTGACCACCTCATATAAACTTGCTCGTGGAGAAAAATCTATATCATAAGTAGGAAATAGCTATGAGGCGATAGGACATACATTGCGATTGAAAAGCAACAGGACTTACCCACAGAGATTATGTCTGGGATTTTCTGCATTATAATCAGATAACATTTTTTTAAAATTTTATTAGATTGAGAGTATAATAGTTATTAAAAAGAAAATGTCTATTCTCCTACATTTTGTTAAGGGAAGCTACTAATTCGACTCAAGCAGTACATTTCCTACTTTAGTAGGTAAGGATCTGCCAGAGAGAGGAAAGATTGGCTTTGACCTATAAACAACCTGAGGTATTGTATTTGAGCTCCTACTATTTATATAAACACCGAGTAGGATGTCTGTTCACTGTAGATTTTATATTTCTATAATTAAATAATTGGCTCCTGTGTACGAAACTAACATTTATTTTTTCGGGAATTCAGCCTATCACTGATTTTTTTACTACACTCCTAGTCATTACATTGGTTTGATTTTTTATTTCTAATCTACTGTTTACGAGGGCTAATGAGATGATATTTCTTAAAGATTAATACGAACATCCATGCAGTAGCATTAAAAATTTCTGAAGGGCAACATACCATTCGGCCATTTTTCACTCTAAATGATAATCATATTCTATTTTTTCTAATGAGCTGGATGAAAATTTTATTTTAATTATTTTAACCATTTTAATTAGTTTTAATTAGTTTATTATCTTATTTCATTAGTTATTATTTTAATTGTTTTAAATATTACTTTATAACAGTATCTGGCATCCCGAAACTTAACCATTATAAAGGTCTAATACGGCCTTTCCCCCTTAACATACATACTTACTTAAAAATTAATTTTAGAAATTTGAGGTGTTGTCGTGGAGAAGCCTGATTTGTAGACGTTTTTCTTGTTTAAGTAAGACACTTTAAACGATTCGTTGAAACTCTTTGAGGTGCTTTTGAGCTGTTGTAAATTCGTACCAATACAAATATCTTATAAAGATAAAAAGAAAAAGAACCCGGACAATATAAAGAATTTTCCGTAACACATGAAATTTCAGTTAAATACTAGAAATATTTTTATTGTACAAATCATCTATATATAATACACATTCATTGTATGATAAAACTGCTTCTATAATTAGATTTTCTTATGTCTGGTGTACGAAGAAACGTAAGTGTTATGAGACGTAAAATTCTCAATCTCTATTATGGCATTCGATGTATTTGGCAACAGAAGAAACCATAGAGATCAATTTAGACTTTATTCTAGTTTTAACGTTATTGGTTGGTTTCTCA
Source organism: Pardosa pseudoannulata (assembly GCA_032207245.1). Classification (NCBI taxonomy): domain Eukaryota; kingdom Metazoa; phylum Arthropoda; class Arachnida; order Araneae; family Lycosidae; genus Pardosa; species Pardosa pseudoannulata. Next base: position 175,224,116 of record CM063501.1, read on the forward strand.
AACCTTGGGATACATTACAAATCTCTTGAACAATAAATTTTTGGGCCATTACCTTATAAAGTGTAAAAAAATAAAAGTTTTGATAACTGTTATATATTACTATAAATTACCGATGATGCAAAAACAAAATATGTATATTATGTGAAAGAAATATACATGCATAAATTCATATATAATATATATATATATATATATATATATATATATATATATATATATATATATATATATATATATATATATAATATATATATAAAAAATATATATATGTATATATATATAAAATTATTTAATTTAATATTTCTTCAAAGCCTCCTCTATATTTTAACTCATTTAAATATCTTTACAGTTAAAATAATCAACGAGTATTATAACATTCCTTTCTGTGTAAAATGTAAACTTTCTGTCTATAGAGCAGTTTTCAATTAAGAAATCAACATGGTTTCGCGTTTTGCTGATATTGCATTTTAATTCGCTTATTAAGCTGTTTTTTGTTGTGGGAAAATTCGTCAGCGCTCTTGGGATACTTGTGTCAGAGCAGAGTGAAATTTGGCTTTTGATTAAATATTAGAAGGATAGATTTGCGTGTTGCCAAAAATAAAGTTTTAAAATTAACTTCTGAGTTCTCTAAATATGAAAGACTGCATTTCATTACTTATAGCTATTGAGCTTTTTGTGAAGGAGTGATATAAAAAATGGATTATAAATATTTAAAATATATATATATATATATATATATAAATATATATATATATATATAATATGTGTGTGTGTACGGCCATAGATGCAATATAAGTAGACATATATTCGACGCGTGTGTATATATATATGCACTCCAGGAATTAAAAAACTGCTGGATAAGGGGAAGCCATAGCCCCTATTATTTTTAATTGCCTGGGCTAGTGGGCAAGAAGAAAGCTAAATAGTTAGCAGTAATTTGGTAAAATGCAGTTTGCCCAAATTAAAGGAGACCGCCGCTCGTCTAATTTAAACTTTACTTTAGAGCTGCTAAAATGGACATCCTTACTAGTCAATGAGAGACAAAACAAAAGACACAAAAATCACTCTGCTCGAACAGAGGTGCACCCAAGAGCGAAGACAGAAAGAAATTTCCCAAGATACAAGGAAGTTAGTCAGCGAATTAAAGTGTTAAGATCAGGAGAAACGCAGAGCCATTTGCCGGCGACAGCTGGAGAACGTGTAGAATAGACAGAAAATTTACATCTATAGGACAGAAAGCTTCGGGAAGTGTATCGAAAAAATTTTAAGTCGAGGAAACTCCTTTGATTATGACATGCAGAGGCTGGGAAAAAGATTTTAAGGAATTAGAATGGGAAAGAGGTTGTTTTTAAGGAAATATTAAAGTTAAATAATTTTGATATATTACATATATATATATATATATATATATATATTTGTGAATATGACTAGAAAAAAAAGAGAAAGGGAAACCTATAACCTTATTTCAAATTCTCGTTATCAGGTAGATATTATTGTTTTTCAGTCTCAATCACATAGAGAATACACATTTATTATAATGTATTAACCCTCTAAGCGGTTTGCACGCACAATACCGCCAGCTGTCACAGACAATTTTCGACCTCCAAAAACGTTCCAAAAATAGATGAATTGTACATTTCTGACAGTGCTTTCCCCCATGAAATTATGAGGTAGGAGGGTCAGGTCGATTGATTAGGAACTTCACCCCTCTTTTACTGATATTTATTGAGGGATGCTCCCCTACTCTCTAAGGAACAAAGACGCTGATAGCTTCTCACGGCTTTGTCAATCTCTATTTCGAAGTATTTCGTTTGCGGTAACATATATATCGCTAATTGCGCCACTGAAATATCTTGGATGACTTTAAAAAAAAAATATAAATAATTCTCAAAGAAATTTTTTTATTCGTACTTTTAGAATACATTATTTCTTATGTGATGATCTTCGAGACTTGACGAGCTTTATGTGTCTTAAAAATTAACAGTCAATAATGTCTAGTTATATATCTATTTATAACCGGAAGTAAAGGAACAATAACGAGGGTAGAGCAAAGTGTGAAGTAAAAAATCATAGAACACTTTGGTGACTGACACAATAAATCTTTAGCGTATTTTTTGGAGACTTTTTTCCCCGGTATGTTCCACTTGGAGGGTTAAGATCATCTTACAAAATTTGTCATTCTAAGTTTCTAAAGCCAAAGATGTAGTCTACAGTACAAATAGTGTATATATTCCTGTTGCTTGGGGTTTCATATATATAATACAGATTGATAAATTGTAAGAAAATTGCCAATAATGTAATAACGGGAAAGACCCGCCATTGACAAAGTCAGAGTAGTGTCGAAAGAGCTAATCAAAATATCAAAAATAGGGTCTGGACATGAATGCAGGACAAGAAATCTATCCACTGGAATAAAGATTTGATTTTTGTTTAGTTTATGAAATCCAGATCTTATAATTCTGATTTTTACAACAGAAGTTCTTTTGGGCTACAAACATAAACGAACTTACAATGTCTTTTCTACACGAAGATGCTTTAAAAGACATGCATACAGAGGAACAGCTAGAAAATGTAATAGAAAACTCCAAACAATAGGAAAAGGGAAAACTATCCAAATTATACAAGAAAAGAGCCTGTATAAAAGAACATAGACTAGATTATAGTCGATAGTGGATTAAATCAACATATTGAAAGAATGCTTACAGAAGATATTTTCGTGTCTGCACATGTTGTATGTATTTAAAGAAAACAACTAACATACTTTCAAATAGTGGTCAGTTGTAAGTACTCAGTCCAGGGGAAGAAACCAAAGATTCGTCAAAATGTGTGTGCAAAATATAGTGCCAAAATATGAAGTGTCCTTGAGTGAAAAATATAATGAAATTTGCTTGGAAATGTCATTCAACTCTATCATATTGCAACAAGTATGTTTATTTAAATTTTTTATTTATTAAAAGAAAAGTTTTTCCCTTAATAAGAAAGGCGTAAATTTTCTTTTG
>CM063501.1:175229614-175237384 GCA_032207245.1 Pardosa pseudoannulata
GATTTATTATATATCCCAATGTATATTTTTTATTTTTGTTTTTGTTTTTTAAAGGCGAATAAATAAATATTTTTTTTATATAAAAACACAATTTATATATTAATTTAGAAAAAAATTATTATATATAATAAGTAATTTATAGTTATGTATATATATATATATATATATATATATATAAAGTATGTAATAATAAAAAGTATTTTATGATAATATATATTTATTAATATTTTTTCTTTTTAAAAGACTTTAGTATATTCATTGTTCGTGACGTATATAAATATATATGTTGACAGCTCCATGTCCATGCGCTAACTGACTCTTATCTGTTTGCAAAGTCATCAAATCATATCATTATATAAGAGTTCCCTTTTTAAAACCGATTACAACTCATATAATTTCCCCACTACCCCTTTTTTAGACCTGATATATATATATACACACACACACAAATATATATCTATATATATATATATATATATATATATATATATATATATATATATAATATATATATAATATATATATATATATATATATATATATATATATAAGAAAAAAATAAATTGCATCGTGTTTTAAGGAATGTTTCATTTACTTCTCTTTGTATCAGGTAACCTCGAAATATTTTCAGCATAATGTCATATAACACTTACACCAATTATAAATTTTTATCATTCATATAAATTTATTCCACTTGTTGTAATTTATTTTTAAATCATTTTTACTAATGGCAGTTCAATACAGTATATGTCCAATCTATTATAAAAAGATAAAAGTTTGTTCTTTAATAACATTTCAATTATCAAAAACTTCAGAAAAAACATGCGATTTAATCTAATGCAATATTTTATTGTTTCAAAGGAAAAACAAAATGTAATTAGTGTAACAAACCGAACGCATTTCCTGATTTTGAACTGTTAATCACCTTTTCTCTGAGTGGTAGAAGAGCAGCCGTAATCTATCAAACTAATGAAGTCATTTAGTTGTTGACGGCCTGCGATCCTTCCTGAAACTGCGACCGTAACTGTACACTGAAAGAAGGAATCAATTACGATGATGGTTTTCATTGCGTTAAGAACCTCACGTGTGACAGGTCTAAAACGCTTTTAAATCTTCGCTTTCAATTGCTTTGGCAGTTTTTCCTTTTTTCACTGACATGGAGTATATAAATGATCCTAACTAGAGATAAATCCAATTATTAAAAGAAACTGTAGCACTTTTTCATTTCCGATTGATTTTTTTGTTCCCCGAGTCTTTCTATAAAACAGCGTAAATGGAAGTTTTTTAAGGGAACGTAGTACTTTTCCAGCCCAGATATATTAGCCATTATAATAGCCTATTTTGATTAATTGAGATACAATGTTCAGTTATAGTTAGGAAAAGCATTTTGAGTCTTTAACCCTTTAATGTACAGTTTTTATTTTGTTTTTGTTTTTTAAAGGCGGACCAAAAAAATAATTTTTTTAGTATAAAAACACAATTTAGAACGTTGAATTTAGAAAAAATTATATTTTATACTTGAATAAGTAAGTGTTATAGCTTAAAATCAAATGTAAATGATAAGTATCAATAAAACGATTGGTTTTTTTTTTGTTTGTTTGTTTTGTTTGTTTGTTTTTTTTTTTGCTTTCGTATAGTTATTTTTAATTCTCGATTGCATTTAAGTGTGAAAAATTATAAAAACATAAAGTACAATGCCGCTCGAATTATCTCGAGAGTGCACAGTTTAGTCAGTTTAGCGTGATCCAGTTTACTCGAGCGTGCACGTTAAGGGGTTAATGACATGATACATAGTATAAAGCATTTTTAAAAATTATTAAATCAGGGTCTTGAAAATTTGAACATATATAAACATAAGCATAAAATAAAGAAATCACATATTTTTCCTTCCGATAAGAAAACATTTTTTATAATTCATTTTTAACAGAATTTTTGTTAATTTACAAAATACTTCTCGCGACTTCATTTTTCACAGATTTCATGCAAAATGTTTACCAAACATTCCTTGTATAAAATAAATCTAGGAATTCGTTTAAAATTTCTATTTTTTAAGTAATTAAGTCTCAATTTAAATTTTAAAAGCTCGAATATTTCTGGAGAATTCTACATACAAAAGACTTTTCATATAAATTAATTATTCAATCTATATACAAAACAATACTCAAATGTGTTCAATAGTCATTTTCAACTTTTAATTAATGGTAAGAAACAAAGAAAATGCAAAGCTTAATATTAACTTAGAAGAAAAATTTTTAAAATCCTTAAAATAATTCAGAAAATTGACTTTTTTAAAAATATTACCTATTATTTAAATTGTTTAAATGGCTTTTATATTTATTACAATTATAATTATTTTATTATATTATATTTTATAATTTATTAACTCATAATTTAAAAAAAATTATACTCTTATAAATTGATGCAGAAGGGAATTTATCACATTAAATTTGTTCTCTCAAATTTTGACTAACATTTTTGTATAGTTCATTTTTATAGAATTTTTTGTTAGTTTTCACAATTATTATTTTTATTTCATTTTCCATAAATTCCTACAAAATGTATCCCAAAAATTACTTATATTAAAATAAAATTGGACATTTGTTTGGAATTTCAATTTTACTTAAATTATTAAAACTCAATTTCAGTTATGAAAGTGCGAATTTTTCATGAAAATTCTATCAGCGGGTATAATAGTATTTCCTATAAATTAACTATTTTAATTCTAAATTACCTCCAAAATATTTTCGAAAGGTACTTTCAAGTAATAATCCCCTATATAATAATAGCCTAAGTTATCTGTCCAGGTATCGTCGAATTTATGAAGCGATTTAACCTGGAATGTATAGAGGCATCCATATTCAATTCTTGATGAGGTAGGGTGAGAAAAATTGTAAATCCACCCCTCCCCCCCTTTTCTAGCATTTAATGCCATTATTTTAAGCCCTATTTTCCCCGGTTAAGAGAAGGCAATGATTAAATTCATTAATTATATCACATAATAAGTAGATGAAAATAACATTTTCTTCTAGCATTATTACGTCATTCCTTTAAATATCTCATTTAATCATTTCCTATTTTAAATTATTCAAATATCGTCTGCCTTATTTTCATATCTTTTATCGCTGAACTTAGATATTAAGTAAATAACTTTCTCTTATATTTGGCTTAAATAATAAATTAGGTACGTATATGATAATTTTAAATTTAATCATCGCTTATTTTTTGTTGCAATGAAAATTTTATCACCGGTATTAACAACAAAATTCTTTTCATAAAAGTCAAATATCTATTTCTCGGTCTAATAAATATCTAGCGTTTAAATTATATATCTTTGAAAATAAAGAAGTCTTTCGTTTGTTTGTTTTTTTTATACATAATCACACGGTTTGTAAACGATTTGCTAAATTTTGGACATCATTCATATATACCACCAAATAATATTAAAACCTCTGCTGTTCATCCTTTCAAATAATATGACAAGTTAAATTAAAGTCGGTAACTCACATGCGGTCAATAAAGATAAACAAATTATTTAGCGTGTACCAGATAACTCTCAACCAAAAAACAAACCATAATTTTTACCTTCCTCATAGAGTACTTTACAATTCTGGAAAATTAAAAAATTTACTGATCTCGTCATATCACGGGATATTTGCTAGTTATAGAATAAGCAACATATATTTTACATTTTTAAATAAATATTCATATGCTGGATGTCTACCATCAACTCCCAAGGCTTATGTGTATAGTAGAGTGCAGTTACATGAGGAACTTTTCTTAAAATATTGTAATTTTGACAATAGTTTTACATGATTTCAAAACTTGTTCGGCAAAATTAGGTACTTCAACTAAACACTGCGTGGATTTAAATAAACAACAAAAGTACATACACAAGTACGTAAATAAACCTTTTTACAAACACATATGTTAGTAAAAATATATGGTTAGTAAAAAAGTATGGTCGACTGTTTTACCCACGAAGGATAATTTAGCAGAACCTACTATTTAAAGCTGATTACGAACGGCTATGATTACGAACATCCATGGAAGCAGCGTACCTCGAACCTGCGAATCCCTGCTCCAAAAAGCAACGCTCTACCATTCGAACGCCTATGGGTCAACTAGAAACAGATAATTTTTTTAATCTTCGTGCTCAAGAATTTCTTTATAATACATCTACTTGGAATTAAAACACAGTATCAATAATTTGTTATACACAAATTTATTTTTTCTTCTGCCAAATGTTTCAAAATCTGGAAACAGTTTAAAAAGCTTTAAAATAATCTGAAATATTTGTTTTTACAGACATAAAAGCTTGAAAGCGGTAATTAGTATATCTTCATCAATATATCTAGCTATACTAAGGACCCATGCTTTAAAAGCTTTTTAAATGTTTAGAAAGAGTACTTTTACAACCAAAGTCTTATTTTAAACATATAACAAATTTCACTACCCTTTCAAGAGAGAAATTCTTTTTATCCAAAAGCAATCTATTAATAGCTACGGAAAAACTTGACTTTTGAAAAAATAAAAGTAGAAACTCATCAAAGTTTAGGATGAATTTCCTCTCACAAAAGCTTTGCTGATACAAGAATACGATTTATTATTGTAGCTGTTAAAAATATCCCTTGGTGAAGCGATTGATCGCTTTATTGTAAATACGTTTTATGCAGCATGTTCTTACAATCTCCAGAATACAATTGTTGTAGCAAGATCTAAACATTTGTGTTTGGAATTTTATAATATGTAATTGGAGAGGCACATGAAACAAAATTCTTCTGTGGTTATTGGTTCTAATATGTAACTGGCAAATTATTATTTTATTTAATAAAATTTAAATCTTCCGCTTTCTAAAGGCGTGACACTATCTGTATGCATGTGAAGGTATAACTCAAAATCAGAATTAGTAATATTTTATAAATGGTATATGTGTTATCGCTATATCGTAGTTATTCCAAATGTACCGAAGCCGAACGCTTGCCGATTAGTTAGGGCACTAATTGTCTGTACCGGAGTTCGTGGGTTCGAATCCCACTATGGCATGGATGTTCGTAGCCGTTCGGAATCGGCTTTAAGCAGTAGGTCCCGGTCTTATTAGCCCTCGTGTTCAAAACAGTAGACCGTAGCGCTTCAAACCAAACCAAACCAAACCAAATGTACTGATTAAAAACATACGTTTTGTAGCGGTTAATCGCAAATGAGTTTTAATTGACGCATATAGCAGGGTAAATGTTCTGTTTAAGTTTTCTAAAATTGTAGAACTTAGAGCCATTAACCATAAATGGACATTCTTGTTAACTGTATTGTAGAAATTATAGTCAATTAGTATTAAGAACTATAATGCATCGCAATTTTCTTTGTAGCTCAGTTCGGAACCTAACTCATTGGAACGAACAATAACAGTACGCATGAGTTTTCCCATTTAAAAATCCATAAAAGAGAGACTTTAATTCTTTAATAAAATCTCTAAAGAAGTGAAATGAATTATTGTATTTCGAATGAATTATAAAGACTTAAGGATAATTCTCACACTTACTTAAATATATACGTATTATACGCATTCATAATCTACTTAGTTTTGTTAGTTTTGAGCTTTACGATCTAGTTTTACTACACAAAGGATAACAATTAATACATAAAAAATTTTTAAAGTCAATTCCTACTTAGGTCAACAAAGAAAATTTTATTTTAGTTACTTTTTATTAAATAATTACAATTAATATAAATATGTATACAGAGTGTCCCAAAAGGTCCTTTACAAACTTAACATGCTGGTCTGTCATGTGATACTGAACAAGATTTACATAGGAACTTGTGTCCTAAAATGCAAACAATGATCGCTAGAGGGCAATAATTGCAGGAAAATCGCTGGAGGCAGACCGCCGCGATCCCCCGACCTGACTCCCCTGGATTTCTACATGTGGGGACACATGAAGTCCATGGTGTACGAGATACCAGGATATCGAACATGGATCTTATCGCCAGGATCGCGAAAGCTGCAGCATGTGTCCGTGACACTTCTGACCAAATTGACCGAGTTTGTGAGTCCATGCGCCGACGTTGTGAAACGTGCCTTGTGGCGAAGAGAAACAATTTTGAGCATTTGCTGAGATGTAATCATCAGGTGTAGGGAAAAGTATATTAACACTGCTGTCTATATCCTTTTCTTTTCTCCTGCTCCACACTCGTGATCACAGTACTCTATCGGTCACAGTTTGCATTTTCAGACACAAGTGCCTATGTAAATCTTGCTCATCGTGATATGACAGACCAGCATGTTAAGTTTGTAAACGACCTTTTGGTACACCCTGTATACATATGACAGAATCAAAATATTAAGTGGCAAAATAGAAAGTGAATTTAATTGAATTTTTTCATTTTCCTTTCTATATATGATTTTGAACTATTATTTTTGTTTGTTACTATTTATTCGCTTTTAATTTTTTTTCGTTTCTAATTTATGAAGCTGGTAGTGGTCTATAATTTCTCGCTTTATCCATTTCTTGTGATGTTTCATTATTGCAAGAAACCTTTCCAGTGAGTCTCGATCTGTCTAGTTCTTCAATTAATAGTTCATCTAATGATTTCACACGACTCAAGGCGACATATACTTGACCTGCTGAGAACACTTTTTGTTCTAGGTATAATACTGCATAATCTACAGTTCTATCTTACATTTTATGTACTGTTGATGTCCATGATAGTATTAATAGTAGTATTTTTCGTTCAGCAGTACCGCAGCTACTTTTGAAGGAGAATTTCAGCGATATTGTCGATTCTGTGAAACTCTATTATTGCCAAAGTTCACAGGGACTGATGGAAATTAATTAATTCAATTTAACTAATAAATTAATATTCGAAAACACTATATTATAATCAAGTGTCATCCACTACAAGTTTAAATAAATGAATTTGAACTTGAGTGGATGAATTAAAAGTATTTTATTAACGACTGAAAATTTGAACAAGATAAATTAATAAAGGGTGAGTGCGAACTGATAGGAACAATTGAAAAAGTATAGAATATGAAGAAAATGCTATTTTGATATTAAACCATTAATCCCCTAGTCCTTTCTGACGAATATTTACTGATGAATATCCTAAATATAAAGTATTATGGATTTCAAAGTAAAACAAATATAATGCTTAAACAACTTTAAATATTACAGCTTATCTGCATTAAGGATAAATTTCATTTCAAGATCCTTTAGATTTATAAGAAACAAAACTTTGCTTAAAAAGATTTATTTTGGTATCGCATATAATATATGTATATATAGTGAAGCTTTATATAAGATAGTTATTTATTATGAAGTCACTCGATGTGCTTGTGTTAAAAAGCAAATGTATGTGTGCAAAACGTTTTTGGAGTGGAACATTTAAGTTCCTTTTTTCACAAATTATCTATTCTTAATCACGTTTCAGCTACATTGGTTTGTATCTTCGAACTCAACCATGACTATAGTGTATGTGTTAAAACTATATCTTCGAAAATTATTAGATATCGAGAATGTATGTACGGATTTGAAAAATCAGAAAATGCTTACCCAATTGACAAAATTACAATGAACAGCAGGTCCTTGAAAATTTAAAAGATTTTTTACAGCTATGGGTCCCAAACTTTTTATGTCCACGGACCCATTCTCAGACCAAACACTTTATCATAAAACTTTAAATAATATATTTTTATTAAACTACATAAAACGACTATAACTTTAATATTAATCCTTATACTAATTTTGGAAATATTTGCGAAAAAGGTGTATTCTA
>CM063501.1:175237484-175254984 GCA_032207245.1 Pardosa pseudoannulata
AATATAGAGAAGTCAGAACATTTTATTCCATTCCAATAACAGAAATTCATGCTACGGACGCATAAGAATTGTCAAGTTCAACAATCATGCAAAAAAATTCAGATGCAGAAACCATTGTGCTAAATGTAATAGAAATGTTTGCGGAAAATGTGTTTCAAAACAGATTTTATAAGTAAAACATGAGTTCCATGAATTTTTGATAATAAACATTTCCTTTAAATTAATTGAATTATTTTCTTTACAAAAAACTTCAATGTATGTCAAATGGGCTCAATTCAGTAAAGTATTCATCAACATCATAAATCTAGTGTAAATTATTTTTTTAAATCTTTAAATCACTTTTTCAATTGAATTTATAATATACATTTAGATGTCTAGTTTTCTTTAAAATTGTAATGTATGAAGCTTAAATAAGGTGTGCAAAATATATTCGTTCTTAACCTGAAAAAATTCAGGACTAGTAATGAGTTGATTGTTTAAAAGATCTATTGATGAGTCAGAAATTCAAAAATGAGATTTGTGAACAGTTAAAAAATTGATATCTTTGTAATTTTGCTTTATATTCATTATATATATATTAAGTAATCTAGTTTTCATAAAAAAATATATAATTTATAAAGCTTTATAATTGAAAAATGTAGAAATACTTTTGAGAACGAATATATTTTGCAACCTTAAAATCTCAAGATTATTAATTCATTGTTTCATTGAACTGTTAAATTAAGTGATGCAAATATGAGCCTTCGTAGTTTAAAAAATCTAACCTGATCACGAAAATTCAGGACTAGTAATGATTTGATTGGGGTTTCGGGAGGGAAAGATCTATTGATGAGTCAGAAATTAACAAAATGAGATTTGTGAACAGTTAAAAAATTGATAATTCTTTGTAATTTTTGCCTTTATATTCATTATATATATATTAAGTAATCTAGTTTTCATAAAAAAATATTAATTTATAAAGCTTTATGAGTTGAAAAATGTAGAAAGAATACTTTTTCCCAAAGAGGTTGAACGAATATATTTTGCACACCTTAAAATCTCAAGATTATTAATTCATTGGAGGTCTTCATTGCACTATTGAAGAGTTAAGTTAGAAAATTAGCAAAAATGAACCTTTTCAGTAGTTTAAAAAATGTCAACCTGATCACGAAAATTCAGGACTAGAAATGAATTGATTGGGGTTGCAAGGGGGAAAGATCAATTGATGAGTCTGAAATTAACAAAAATGAGATTTTTGAGTAATTAAAAAAATTGATACTTCTTTGTAAGCAATATTTTGCCTTTATATTCATTATATATATTAAGTAATCTAGTTTTCATAAAAAATGTATAATTTATAAAGCTTTATGAGTGAAAAATGTAGAAAGAATACCATTCCCCCAAAGAGATATAAGACCTAAAATCTCAAGATTATTAATTCATTGGAGGTCTTCATTGCACTATTGAAGAGTTAAGTTAGAAAATTAGCAAAAATGAACCTTTTCAGTAATTTAAAAGATTTTTTTAAGCTAAAATTTTCCCTTTTCATACATTCAAATATTTAATTTTCTTTTTATATATAAAATGTATATGGCCTGATGACCGAAAAGTTTTCAAAAGGTACTTTTGAAAAGGTCTAAATTGGATAAGGTCAAGAAAAATTTTTATTAATGAGGCAATTCATTTGGGAAGGTTATGCCTTCTTTGTGAGTATGGATAAGTCAGAAAATTATCAAAAAAAAATACAAATCTATTCACAAATATAATTCATAAATTATACCTTTACATCGATTAAAATCCAAGCATTAGTTTTTTTATATGTAGAAAGTGTTAAAAATTTAAAAACATAATAATGACGCATAAATTATTTGACAATTCAGTTTTAACAGCTAAGTCATCAGTACACAAAATTTTACTTACTTATTAGTAGCAGTTTTTAAGGTACTATGCGCACTAACTAAGAAATATGAAATTTGAAAAAAAAAAAAAAAAACATAATTTTAAATTACCTATGTGACATATGTTTCAAAAATTTAATTTGCCATAACCGTCTTCCATTTGAAGAATTATAAAAGTAATGTTCTTAAAATAAGAATTAATATTTATAGTTTGATATATAAAAAATTAAAAATTAAGGATGTAATAATTTTGAGACTCTTTATAAGAGTGGGATTCATAGCATCAGTAGTTTTTTTATTGCATTTTATATTTAATTTATTTTGATACTATAGTGATTTTCTGTACAGCATTTTTCCATTTAGAAAAATTTTGTAAATCTTTTTGTCTGAGCATATGTGGTGTTTTACTTCTAATAATACTTGACGAGATTGATTTCCCTTAAAGGAATTTTTCGGCCAATCATTGAGTCAAAAATTCATTCTATTATAATGCTTGGAATACCTCACTTTTATAATTATAAGCATAGAAATGTTTGATTTCTAGTTCTTTAAAATTTCATGGGAAATACAATTGTATAGTTGAAAACTAACAAGAAATTTTCTGCAATAAGTAAATTTTTATAAAGAATCCTACTCAATGAATTTTTTATGTAGTCAACTTTTTCTGGAGCATAGTTAGTGTTCGTTATATAGAGACTCGACTGTACCTTTTATAGAATTTTTTCACATTTTCTTACAGTGTTAGTACCCGCATAATTGTACTGCTTATTAAGCTTATGAGAGTGAATGATTATGAAATAACTAACATATTAGATATAAGGAGAACATTATCTACAAGTATAAAAATTTACCTTTACTTGTTACTACTAACACTTGTTTCAACACTATCAGGTGTAGGTTTCAAAAAATAATTCTTATTAAAATAATTAGACTCCTAAAACTCAACACACTTTTTTAAAAGCAATTAGCATTTTTTCCCATTTTTTTTCTGAATTAATTAGCAACATTGTTTTTAAGAGTCATTGAAATAATAATTATAATAATTTAAGTTTTTACATAAAACTGAGTATTTTATTGCTTATATACTAATCCTTTAGTTATTCTTTAAATTGAAGTTTATACTTTAGCGGTCTTGTCAATGTATAAATACTTTAATTATTTAATGTAAGAGAGTTGACACTTAAATTTTCTATTTTTTAAAAGAGGTATCCTATGTATTTAAACTTCACCATTTTGCACACAATTTTAAGGTATAAGGTTTTCTTTGTGATTTAAGTTTTATGTTCCATTTAACAATATCACTAAGACACCAATTTATACGCATAGATGTACGAATACGTGATCTGAACGTATAGACTTTTCTTTGTTATTCAAACTTCATATACCATTCAATGCTATTCAAAGCAAGAAATGGTAAAACACCTAACAGCTTTTCTTGAGTTCTCTGTATATGGTAAAAAAAGTGTTATTCACATGAGTGTAAAGCTTTTCAATATAGCGTATTTAATAATAAAATTATATGGAATACCTTGCTTTGAAATCAATAATTATTTTATAAGTGAAATTACAATATAAACTTAAGAATAAGGAACATGCTGACAAGCATTTCTACTTTTAAACTTATAACATCCGAAAACGTTGATTTGTGCAAAAAAATAATAAGTCCTCAATACTTTAAGGTTTTGAATTATAATTATTTCGTTCTAAAAATTAAAAATTAGTTCAGTACGTATGATAATTATACAAATTACAGAAAAGATGCCGAATCTATTGTTTAGAGATACTGTCTTTGTCTCCACTTTGATGCTTGGCAATTAGTGTCTGATCTAGCATGACTATTATTCTGTTTACTACGGTAATCAATTAATCCATTGCAGCTTTAAGCACCACGAGACAGATCACTTTACTGTTTGCAGCTCTGGTTAACGTAAGTCTTGACGTAACGAATCTTGGAGTTTATGCAGCTGGTCTTTATTTCTTTTTCTCGAAAGACCCAAGCGATGTCACCCACTGACATCTGACGGCCACCCCAAAAAGATGTAGGCTATTCTATCCGCCTACGGTTTTTGAAGGCGGAAAAAAACACTTTTACTTGCTCGCGGTCACAATAATTATCTGCCTACGAGATAGCATTAGGTTTTTTGTGATTCCTTCATAAATAGATAATTTCCTATTGATGTTTTCTAGGGTTAAATAATTGACACGTGTAAGAATTATCATATTTTGTACGGTTTATTTAGATACATTAGCTACATATCTGAGATTTATCGCGGAGAGTTTTTTTCTAGCTGCTGATAAAACAAGGTTCTTTTTCATTGTAGATGATTGATTATTCAACACGGAAAATACTTCAATGCGTTTATAGCTTCCCTTTACTCTAAGACAGCGTTTTTCAACATTTACTCTAATTCACATCCCTGAATTTTCCATGCCTCCCTACCTTTTATTTTTAATAAGAATAACAATAATAATAGTAATAATGTAGACACATTATGAACAATACTAAATTTAATACAAAAAATTCTGAAAACAATAATTAGAATAGCAATAACACGGTTTTGCTATACCATACACAATCATGTAAATTTATTTTTAAATTAAATTACAAATTAAACCACATCTAACGCATCAAAAATTGATGCGAGGGTTATTGCTTAACAAATCTTGGGGACAATGTGGGGAGCGTCATTCGTAACTGTTTTTCTACTATTATTCTGGCCTGATATTTGGTTTTAGTTTGACTCTGTGCTTTCTTTTCTTTTACTTTTGATAGGTGTAGTGATGTAAACAAATTTTAAACAACACTGACAACTTTATTACTGAAGAAACATTCTAAAAAATACAATTTTATGTAACTCATTGTAAATTTATTTTTATATTAAATTACAAATTAAACTACATCTTGCGCATCAAATTTTAATGTGAGGATTATTGTTCTTTACTGGCACAAAGATTATCAAATCTTGACATTATGGAAAATGCTATTTGACAATCTTTTTCAACTATTAATCTTGCTCTATATTTTGTTTTCATTGCAACCAGTGCCGAAAAGTCTGTTTCATATAAATAAGAATCTACCAATAGTAGAAGTACTTGCACTTCAAAGATTCATATTTTACACTAAGATTAATTCCAAACTGAATTGCGGTTTCATTTTAAAACTTCTGTAGGTGTAATAAAGTATGAAAAATAAAAAATCATTGACTGAGTTTTTACTGTTACGTTACGATATAATGTTTTAGTTATGTGTAGATATTATGATATAAAAAATATAATTTTTATTCTGAAAAAGTTTTGGCGTGTTACTTAGCAATTAAGCATGTCCCATGTTAGTTTTCCAAGCGTATGGCTTTCCATTTATTGTTTTCTTCTGATACAAAGTTTTTATCGTCTTGTAAACCTTTCATTTTATTTTATACTAGCATATAGCCCGTCATATGACGGGATCAGTAAAATTTTTAATTTTCCAGAATTATAAAGTACCCTATGAGGCAGATAAAAAAATGGTTTGTTTTTTGGCTGAGAATTATCAGGTATACTCTCAATAATTTGTTTATCTTCATACTCCTTTAAAGTCTGCCGGTACTGGGAATGCAGCTTAGAATCACGTTGAATTCATTCAGAAATGTAATTCAAAGTTTTCTTAGCTACGTTGAAATTATCGTTAAGTTCTTCCCATTTTTTTTTTGTCACAGTAATTAATGGAATAAAAGGAACGAAACTATCATTTCCATTACAACATAGAGGTAAATAGAATTTGTTGCTAATACCAGTGATAAAATTTCCATTGCAACAAAAAATAATTGATGATTAAATTTAAAATTATCACATATGCATCTAATCTATTATTTATGCCAAATATAAAAGAAAGTAATTTACATAATATTTAAGTTCAGTGATAAAAAGTATGAAAACAATGTAGACGATATTTAAATAATTTAAAATAAGAAAGGATTGAATGAGATGATTAAAGGAATGACGTTATATTGCTAGGAAAAATTCTATTTTTATCTACTTATGTGATAAATTGATAATTTAATCGCCTGTTCTTGGGCTTGAAATAATCGCATTAAAAACTAGAAAAGGGGGGGGGGAAGAGGTAGATTTCGAACATTGCTAACTCTAACTCATCAAGAATCCAATGTGGACATTCCAGGTTCAACAGCTTCATAAATTCGATGACAGACGGACAAACAACTGAGGTTATTATTACATAGGGGATTTTATTTTAAGTATTCATTATTCAGTTTAATCTTGTAGGCAGAAGGGAAACTTTTACGTATCAAAGAAGAATTTCTTATAAGTTCTTTAGTTTTGTCCTCTTTTAGCATTTTTACATCTAAAGAATTTTTAGCTATAAAAAATTTCTGAGTTATGATTCATAACGTCCTTTGAATCATAAAAGCCAAAAATAGAAAAACTCGGTACAATAAATCACAGTAAAAGCCCAAGGTATTTCTGTGAAAACCGGTACTGACCAACTCGTAGTTTTACAAAGTAGTACACCGAAGCAGAACGGAATAGATTTTGATAGAAAATAAAAGAACAAGCTTTGCATAAATTTATGTCATTCTATAAAATGAGATGACTTACTAGAAGAGTAACGTGAAATTACATTTTTTATGTAAAGTAAAAACACCTATAACCTACTAAGTCATGATAACCTACTTAATTAAGGACACATTAAACATACGATAAAATGATTATTGACAAGGCCGATGAACTGATTGAACACTTTACCAGCCCTTTCATAAAAATTCAAGGCAGAATCTAAATCATGTTTACTTTCCTGAACAGTACTTGAAGTCTTTTTTTTACACCTGTAACTCAGAATTTTTTTCATGAACTGTTTTAAAAATAATACCAAGAGAGAAGTCTATCCATCATGTTATTTATAAAAAAGACGATCTGTATTCTATAGATGCCTTGTTGTTTGTGACCATCTCTTTCGGATTTGTTCTATAAGTGATATCTTAAAGAAGAAAAAAAATCACTTCTGTTGAAAAAAAAAATGAAGTCTCGGCAAAAAATAATGCTTTACGGTCTTGTAAATTCAATCCACAACTGCTTTGAAAATATTTATGACGCTTCAAGCTATATATGAGGCACACAGAAGCCTATGTGGGAAGTCCAGGAAAAGCAAATAGGAAATAATCTTACTTCGCCTTTTTCGTATACACAAAGAAAAAAAAAGTATGTGTGAAATTACTTTACGTACTTACTTTTAATATTAATTAAGTTGGTGTACAATTATTTGATGTATTTACTAAATCCAACAAAATTAAGAAGTAAAATTACATAATAGGTATAGTAACAGGATGTAAAATTTCTGCTACTTCCCAATGTTGGAAATAAGCCCAAAATTGATTGAAAATTTAAATTTTATAGCATAAGTATATTAAATTTGGTTTCTGTACGTTGTAGTTTCCACACATACACTCATAATTCCAAAAATAATATTTTAGGATACAGGAAGGTCCAAAACGTGAGAGCAATCAGAATCTTAAGGTCGAATTTTTGGTCGATTACAATGCCTCATACACGAAAAGATAAAAAAATGGGAGTTTTAAAAAAACTAAGTGTTTTAATACATTATTTTTTAATTTTTGGTTTGTAAAATTTTTTATAATAAACAATAATAGTCATTGTCGAAGCAATGAATGAACTCTCTAATAACAAAAGTAAATATCATTTATTCCATTTAATATTAAAAAGTCAGAAAATGTTAAAATAGGTATATTAAATTTTGTTTCTCTAAGTCATCGCGTACTCGATCGTCTATCGCTTCCTCACACACACTCATAATTTCAAAAATAATATTTTCGGATACAGGAAGGTCCAAAACGTGAGGGCATTCAGAATCTTGAGGTCGAATATTTGGTCGATTATAATACCTCGTACACGAGAGGGTTAAAAAAAAAAAGAAAATGGGAGTTTTAAAAAACTGAGCTTTTTAATACATTATTTTTTGTCAATTTTTGGTTTGTAAAATTTTTTTAATAAATAATAATAGTCATTGTCAAAGCATTGAATGAACTCTTTAATAACTAAAGTGAATATTATTTATTCCATTTAATATTAAGTCAGAAAATATTAAAATATAGAAATATAGATTTAATTGCACGACTTTTTAGTGACTCCTATATCCTTTTTTTCTATAAAATCATACAGTGTAAAATTTAGTTGAGCCTCTTACTCTAGCAACACGTAGTTCCGTTTGACATTCACTGAATATCTAAGATGTTTTATAGATAAGAAGTCTCCATCGTAGATATCTAGTAGAACATGTTTTCTTTTAAGAAGGCTTAGAGAATACAGACAGTCCCTAACAAATATGTTGACATGTTTATGATGCATTTAAATTGACATTATTTTAATATTTTGTAATTTACACCCAAAGCTATTTAAGCAGAAAAAAAAATCATTTTTATTTCAATTTTTAGACTACAAGCACATACAATACATGTAATTTTTAAAAAATTGTACTCTTATTAGCTTAATATTTCTTACGGTTGTAAAAAGTTTTTTATTATAAGTATTTAAACGTTTTATTTGCTTTAGCCTTCCTATCACATGTTAAACTCAGTATAGCTATATACAGTTATTGTATATAACTATTTTGCACTCATATTTAAACATAAAATAAGCAATATTTAACATAAAATATGTATTTAATATAAAAATTACAAATGTGGTTGAAAGGTTAAAGAATTTAAATCGCATTAAGTAAGCATAGATTTACAATTGGATTATTATTTTGTGTTTTGATTCATCAGATGTTTTCATCTACAAATATGGGTCATGATTTGATCTCCAAGTAAGGAAGCACAAAGCGATCAATGCTAAACTCTCGGCCTCTTAATCTTGATTTTTCTCTAAACACCGATTTACCATACAAAGGTATTACACAACGTTTCATACTTTTATGTGTTTGAAAAAAGTAGGATATCAACTTCTGACTGCTTCTGATTTTGTGTATTCGTACTCAGATATCTACTTTACTCATTCTTTCCACAGATTTCTTTCGTAACTTGTTTTACTTGAAATAATTGTTATTTATCTAGCATTTTTATTCCTTTATTTTTCTGTGACTGATAAAGTCCTACATGAATTAAGTAAAAAAAGCAATACTTTGGAACTATTAGTATTGTTATAATTCATATGAACAGTTTTTAAAATAGGAATGCAGAAATGTAAACAAATTTACATTCCTGTCATCACAAAAATATTTTCCTCATATGGTTAAATAATATATATGTCTATATATGTGTATATATGTATATATATATATATATATATATATATATATATATATATATAATGAGAATTTTTTCAAAAAGACATCCTTCGAAAATAGTTTATCATTTTAAGCATTACTATAAGCATTTATTTTTTTTTGGGGGGGGATTTTATGTTCTATTTTAAAGCATGGTAAGTATATTAAAGTCTAAACAATTCATTTAATTAAAATTAAATATTTTTAAAAATTTCATAACTTGTTTGAACATTCAAAACTATTTTAGATATGTTAAGCCTTCTAAAGGAAATTTTCTGCTATTAACAACAAATTTTAAATCCAATTCGATATTCCATGAATATATTTCAATGTTTTCTTTTTTGAAAACTATTAGACAAATTTATAAAATTTTCATAAACCATTAAATAAACCATAGGTGTTTTAAGTGTTGATAATTAATTTTGTCTTTTAAGTGAATCAGGTTTCTTATATTTAATTACTGTAAAATGCCATATAAACTTTGTTGTAAATTAATATACATAAAGAAAGTGGACATTCGCAAATGATCTTTACACACTTTTAAGAGATTGTTAAAATATCTTTTACGGTAAGCAAAATAAGGAAAATTTTCATTTTAAGAACCTCGAACAATTAAGACTAATATCGTATACAGAGAATTTTCTGTTTCACCATAAAATTTTTTACTCATCTTGCTCATAAAGATGTAGATTAAAAGCTTTCCTATACGTGATTCCTCTTAAAATTTTATAGCGGTTATGATTCATTCATGCTATCAGTCTCAGGTTTAGCGATTTTTATTTTTTTTTTTACCACATACGCAACCCCCAAAAATTCTGCTTCTAAGTTTCAAAAGACCTTTAAAAATTAAAAATAAGAACAAAAACAGAATTATAAAATACCCATTCTTACCCGAAAAATAATATATAATTGAATTAAGACAGTAATACTAATAGAAATGTATAGAAAATAGTTTTATTGTTAAAGAAAACTAACATTTTAAGGTGTCACCGATAATGAACTTGAAAGTAAAACTAGTATCTACTATTTTCAGCAATAAATTATACTTTGAAAACCGTAAACAAACTTATAAGAAAAATATTCGAAGTCTAAATCTAAATGAAAATATTTTTACAGCATGTGTTCATTACTTTTTATTTCACTTTTGGTTCTTAAGTTCAAAAGGTTTTGCCGCTCCTAAATTTTGCCGCTGTAGGCAGTCGTCTCATACCTACCGCCTCAGTCCAGCCCTTATGTTATTCACAAAATCCCTTGTTATTCTGGAGAAAATGAATTGAATTGCTTCTAAGTGTCGATGAAATTACAGGCTTACCAGAAACTGTTGGTTGTCTACCAAAAATACTTTCTTAAAGAAGCCTACAGAACCACTAACCCGAGTTCCTAAGTAGGAATCCAAGTTTAGAATAATTGGCACCTGCCTTCGGAATGTATCCAACTAGACTCGAGCATGTGTTTTCTGAAGAGGGAATTATCACGAATCTGAAACGTGATTCGAATTTAATCAATGAAGGAAAAGCCTTCGAAACTTTTTTCCCCCGAAATTAGATCCTTGTTTGACTTCATTCTCGACAACTGTGTAGATATAGTTTATACAGAATATATATGTGTGTATAGATTTTGGTAATTCATTATACATCGTCTCACTGAACTTGTTTTGGGGTGTGTGCTAGATTCCCTTCCATTTATTTTTTGTGTGTGTTATAAATACAGTTCTCGATAACCTTCTCGGAGAGAAGAAAAAGTAAAGTTCCTGTATTGGAAATCATTTTTTTTATGTACAAACAAAAAAAACTTTCGTATTGTAAACATAATAAAGCTGTTTGAATAGGGAAATTGTTCTCCGACTTTTAGAAGTGATTTATTAATCTAATTATATATATATATATATATATATATATATATATATATATATATATATATATATATATATATATATATATAAGATTATTAGAGAAATAATTAAATTTTGGTAAGCAGTACTTTTGGTAAGACATACAAATAGAAGAAGAATCTTAATTTGCAATTCATAACTTATTTGTATTTAGCTTATTTTCTTATTTAAAATAAATAGAACATTTCACATAGTCTACGTTCCCCAGTAAGTAGTAGTTTATGAGTATGCGTACAAATACAGTATGTACAATATAAGGTTTTACAGACTCAGCTGAATGAATCACTTTTACATATTCTCTGGATAATAAAATTTTCAACAATATTCTCTTTTAACTTGAAGATAATAGCTGAAGAACTTTCAACGATGCGAAAGTTTTCTGGTTAACTAATCATGTTGTTAAATCCGAAAATCTTGTTGTACTTATCTCTAAATAAAAGCTCAACATTATAGGGAAATTTAATTTTAGTGACTCGATCTATTCCTATTATATTTCTAAACAAAGAGTATATTTTCTTTACTTGCGAAGGTACTCTTCAAAGAGAGTCATAGACCTATGTTTTAAAACTTAATTTGTTAGTTCTAAACTAAAATTCAATTTAAAAAAACAATTGCAGTAAAAAAATCTTTATTTTATCTAATAGATCACCAGTTTTAGAAAAAACATACATTTAAATTTTTGTAAAGCAAAAAGCGTGTAAATAAAAAAAATTCTAATTTCCCACAATAAAAAAATCCTTCTGAAGATATATAAAAACATAGCAATTTATTTCTATAACTAGATCGTATACAAGAACAAAAAACTATTTCTAACTAAATTTCCAAAAATAATGATAACTATTTTTTTTTAATCGCTACTAACGAGCAACTTTGTAGTTAAACTAAACAAAACGTTTTAAATAAACAAATGCGTAAATAAAAAATATCTGATATAATGGATTAGGAAAGTAATGATTTAGTGTGGATTTTGTTTATAATTTTTATTTTCGTGTAAATCATCAATTTCATTTAAGCTTCTTCAATTCTCTTTAACAATACTCGAACGCTAAGTATTTACATTGAAATTGTTTATGTTGCTTTGCATTTCACGATCACTAGTAAATTATAAAGTGATGTTTATAAACATTTTTTATCGGTGGCTATTTAGCTGTAACAAATGTTTCTCATTTTTTTAATTATTATAAAAAAAAGGATGTAGTATTTTCATCTAAAGATTATTAGAGCAGTACTTTGCCTTACGAGTTTTTCGAGTTTGGAGTTGTAAAACAGTCCATATTTTGTCTTGAGTTACGAGAGAAAATCCGAGTTACAAATAAGTTTCAGAACCACAAACCACTGATCTTCAAACTAGGAGAACTATTAAAGCTATTACGTTTTATTAGAAATGCCTACTATATTTATCTTTAATTTTATGTTGAAATCACGTAACAAAACTTTTTTGGGGAACTGGCATCAATTATTTTAAACTAGGAATCTTTATTGGAAATCTATTTAATTAGATCAACCTTTCTCCTTCATCTCCATCAATAAAAATTGCTGTACATTATGCTTAAAATCAAGTTAGATGTCGTGCATTTTACATTAATGTTTGTATATTCAATATTCATAATTTAAAAGTGCATTCTTTAACTAAACAAGGTAAAAAAAGTGCGATGTTTTTAATCTTGGTCATAGGCACAGGATTCAGGAACAGATTAATTGCATTTCTACTCCTTATAATATGATGTATTGTTTTGGGATATAGGTGATTCAGATTACGAAATCTCTCCCGTAACGAGATAAATCCGTAAGCTGTGAAACCCCTATATTGCACGATTGGATCATGTTAGGCCCAGTGAAACTAGAGCAGTGATTCTCAAAATGGGTGTAACAGCTTACTAATTCTCCACGAGATATCTTTAAGTATGCCGCGAGTATTTTTGGTTAATTATTAAAATACCTCGATATTTTATGGAAAATATGAAATTATCTATTTATCGTGGAGCATTTTCATTATGCTTTCTTTTCCTTATATCAGAGATCAAGCATGTTGGTCCTTTGTCACTACCAATAGGAGTCGTGTTTTATTTTCACTCTATGAGTTCATTTCAGCTCAAGGAATAGTCATTTGCTTTCAAAATCTTTGCTTGAGATTATTTATCTGCAGAATGCCATGCATTTTTTTCGAAGTGAAATCAAGAGGAAAAAATCGAGAAATAGTTGCATGTTGCTGTTATAAAGAGGTGTCGCAGTAATAATCCTAATTTCTACATTTCCAAGTAGGTAAAGTTTGTTTTGGTTGCGTGAGCTACGATATAATGTTTTGCTACACGAGGGCTAATGAGACCGGAATCTATGCTTAAATCTGATTCCAAACGGCTATGAACATCCATGCCACCAGTGGGATTCGCACACGTGAACTCCAGAAGATTTTGAGTAAAAAAATTACACCTTCAAATATTCTTAGGTCAATGACACAGTAAAGTCCAAAAAATCTCTCATTTTGTGTGTGTTCTGTGCATTACCAAAAAAAGTCACTTAATAGATTAATATTAGCAGCATGAGAATTGCCCTGCACATAGATTTTATTACTTTGAACGGTCTTTGCAATTACCCCGACGGTTATATATTTCTGTAAAAAAAAATCTTACTTTCCCTATGTGTTTTTATTTGATATTGCACAGTAATCTGGATCATTTTATACTTATCTAACGCAGTACATTTTTACTCATTTTTAAGTCTTTATTCTTTAATTTATAAACACATTTTACTGATTTAAAACAAGTAACAAAAATTTGCTAGTTCATCCTCTTGATTTTTCACGGTGTGTTTGTTTGTAAAAATGAGTTTTGGAACGGATTAAAGGTATTTCTATTTCTTTTATTGAAAAAAATTTGTTTTGATTTAATGATAATTTGAGTATTATTAATAAGAATTATTATATAGTTAATTCAACTCGCAAGTGAAATCACCACTGTTTATTGTGTAAGATTCGCTCTATGTTGAGCTGAACGAATCTATAGATACTCTATGCTTTTTTTTTTTTTTTTTTTTTTTTTTTTTTTTTTTTTTTTTTTTTTTTTTTTTTTTTACAGATTTAACACAGTGCATTTTACAGTCACGTTTTTCATGCTTTCAAAATTTATATTTTACTAATTTAAATGAGGTTGCAAAAATTATTGTGTTTTTTCATTTTGATTTTTCACGATGTATTTGTCCGAGAGAATGGGTCATGGAAAGAATTAATGGTATTTTTATTAAGAAAATTCATTTTAAGATATGGATAATTCGGGTTATGCGAACTATCATATAGTTAATTCAACTCATAAGTTGGGGTAACACTGTACATTGTGTAAAATTGGTTGCATGCTTGGCACAACGGTTCTATAGGGAGTCGACCCTTTCATCTAAGAATTTATTTAAATCAAAATCTAAAGATCAAAGTCTCTTGATATCTCTTTAGAAATAAATCTTCTGCCGCTTTGATCTTTAACTTGTTTTGATCCGATCTTATCTTTATTTATTAGAGCTTCTTTACACAAGTACTCTTTAATGATACTAAACCGAGTGGACTTTCAGCAGTTTTTTTTTAATTTCGGTTTTCTTTAAAGATGTGATGCAACCTCTTCCGATCTGTTTCGGTAATAAGAAAATTCTATTGCTATATTTTCTTCCCACGTCCTAATTTCTAGAGGAAGTCGCACTGTTGGCAGTCTCTAGTCATTATCTCTATCAGGAGTATTATTTCATCTAAGCTCATTGATCTTCCTTACAGCTTCGACCCTGAAAACGATTTATATTAGGCAAAAGTTATTAATATTACTATCGGAATTTCAAATGAGAGTTCATAAACTATTTACAAAAATAGCACATACTTTTGAGACAGATTGTGACCTTTCACTATGATCTCTGCTTCAAATTCTAATGGGAATCCTCTTTTAAGACTGTTTCCCTTGAATTCAGTTTTTTTAAGAAGTATTTTTTTCTGTTGTTAACGCTATGAAGTCTAAAATTGTATTATGTTAATTTGCAAGTACAGTTATACTAAATTCATTTTGTGTATTTTTTTTTCAAATTTTACCTAAACTCATTTAATTTTAAGGATATGGTTGATCCTTTGTATCTCAATAGCTCTGTATTATTTCAGTTTGAAAACGGTTTATCACAAGCAAAAAGCTGTTATGAAATTCGGGTGACTAATATTGCTGTCAGGCTTTCAAATTAGAATACATAATGTATTAAAACAAGATACAATAGCACGTAGAACATACTTTGAAAACAGTTTGTCATTTTACGTACCTAAAAAAGTATGTCAAAAAAGCCTACTTTAGTACAATATACATATACTTACATTTTTATGAAAATTTTAAGCTTTTTGAACTAAAAAGTGCCTTTCCGTAATGAATTTGAGAGTACTTTTGTAAAAATACTACTTCTAGATTTATGAGGACTTCTAATTTTAACTAAAGTTTTTATTTCAGAAATAATCATGTAAAATACATCAAAGGAAACTTTGGTGTGAAATACAAACTTAGTTTTGCCAATTATTGTAGATTTTACGGAAAAAATCAATATTGATAACATTATTGTAAGATTAAACAATCAATAAAACCATCTATTAAATCTCACTCAGGAAAGGACACTGTTTTTTGTGTTTACAAAAATGCTTTGTAACTCGTTCCCGTGTACGAGAAATTCGTTTTAAATTATAGAAAATGCTGTCAATGTTAAAAAAGGTGAAAGTAAGTATTTGCCCTGAAGCTAGTAATGAGTATGTATAATCACATTTTAATGTGGAATACATTAATACATACTTTCTGTTCACTTTGTATTTACATCACCAGTTACAAATATAGATATCAAAGTAATACACAGTGCATATCAAATTATATACTACATATAACAAAAATTAGAATTCTTGATACGTTTTGTTAATATGTACGACAAATATTTTTTCTTTTTAAATAAATATTGAATCTAAAAAGCAATTATAAACTTACACGTCGGTTTATATTTTTAAAACCTAGATTTACAGATGTTTTGGATGTGACGTACGATTTAGTTAGACTGGCATGTTAAATGAATTATGAACAAAATATGTGTTCAAGGAAAGCAACCAGGCTTTTAATGAGATAATGTTGTTGAAATGTTGAGGAAACATCTGTTAAAAGCTTTCAAGTAATTTCGATGTTGCTGTTCCTTATGTTCTTTCCCGTTGGAAATATTTTCTTTAAAATCGTAGAAAACAGTGCAGTTTCAAATTTATTTTCTTTAAAATCGTAGAAAACAGTGCAGTTTCAAATTTTCTTTAAAAAATAAAGAATTTAAATAAAATTTTTATCTGTATTGTCATAAGAGATTTTGTGTATTTTTTATTTATTTAAAGTAAATATGCTGTATTACTAGAAAAAAAAATATTTAGGATCTTTATTTCCTGACATACTTTATACGACTTAGTGTGTGTGTGTGTGTATATATATATATATATATATATATATATATATATATATATATATATATATATATATATATATATATATATATATATATAATATGTGTATATGTGTCACAAATGACAGAACCACTATATAATATAACTATCGGTATATACTCGTAGTAAAAAAAAAAAAAAAATTCTATTTTGAGAAAAATATATTACGTTAAAATATACTGCGACATAAAAAAAATTTTAATGCTAATTATTTTTTTTACTAATTAAATTGTTCTAGTGTATGAAGGAAAATAGACTTATTAGAACTTTAAAAATAATTTTATGTTGCAAAAATTAAATGCTTTTTGCGCGCGCACACACACAAACACGCACACGCACGCACGCGAGCACGCGCAAGCATACACACACACAATTTTAAATTTTTGTGATTTAAACTTTAATATTTATTATATTTATGAAATTAATGTCTGCATTACTAATGTATTTTATTTATTACAGATCCTGGCATCTTTCGAGACTGAGACGAATCTGGCATCAGTTGATTCATATCCAATGATGAAGCAACCTCGATTGCCCGGGACTGAAAAATTCAAGTTTGCAAACTCGGACAAAAATGTACCTTCTGCACATATATCGATAGGTACTCCGAAGCACAGACCTATCAGTCTGTTGCAGTCTTCAGAACAATCCATCTCACCACATTTTATATTCCACTCCCGCACATCTCCTAGTGGCAGTCAAGGTGAACTCAGCCAAATAACAACAACTAAGTCTGTACCAGTCTTGAACCGTAGCGATTCCAGAAGACGAGCTGTTTTGCCTATTACTTGTAAGAAGACTTCAAGGATGCTCAATAACACCAATCTGGAATTAAATGTTGACCATGCGGATCTGATCTCAGAAGAAGCGGTGAAGCCAAGACTGGATTCCAGCAGAGTGCCTTCTTGTCCTAACCTAGAAACCTCTAGAAGTCTAAATGTTTCAAAGACCTCTCTTGACACGTATTTCCGAAAGATGTCTCTCCA
>CM063501.1:175259984-175267484 GCA_032207245.1 Pardosa pseudoannulata
TCCAGACATTAAAACTAGATCTGAATGATATCTGAATTTTAATATTAGGATACCAAATATCGATATATCAGTTCTAATATATATCGCCTTATAAAAGTAGTAAAAATCTAAAAGCGTTCTGTATAACATAATACAAACATACATACATCAGTGTGTGTATTGATTTTCCAGAAAATAAAAGTTCAACATCTTAATCTTGATACATAAATTTTAATTTCCATATATTTGCTATAAAAGGATAATAGTTTCTCTACTTATTTGATCTAAAATACATATTATTCAAAATTTCCAAAATTAAAAAAAATTAATCAGACGAAACAAATATATGTATAATTTCTTGTTTCGTTTCATTCGTATCATGTATCTAGTTTCTACGATAAAAAATACAATAAGAGAAAAGGATTCAGTTCTTTTTTCTAAAGTTCTTTTCGAATTATCAGAAAAAAAATCTGTTCTTTATAATTTTCAAAACAAACCTACATAAAGTTTCTGAAATATCGGAAAATTTCGGATCAAAATCAACCCTGGATGACACATCCACACACGTGGTCAGTTTTCTTTCCACAAAATGGTCTTTAGAATTTTGGAATTTTGGGAAGGGACAAGTCCCCTAAATCCCATCCCTTGTCTACGGCTTTGATTGAAATAAGCCTAAAAAATAATGCACCGCTCTTGAATTGTGTTCTTAACTAAGCGACTGTCTTAAACATTATATTGCGATTTCATAAATAGATATTAATTTTATTTATACTCGCTTTTATGATTAACATTACTGAACTTTTTATGTCACAAATAATGTTAGATGAAACTGAGGTTATTTAGTCAAGTTCGAAGACCTTTTAAGGTCACTTTATTTTTACACTTGGAAGTTTGTGATAAAGCACATTCGATATATAAATAGAAATGTTCATATAATTCTTCATTTTATATTTGCTTATGTACATAACTCGTGGTAGTAAAATAATTTATGCGTAATAATTTCTTTTGTTAAAATATTATTATTATTATTTCCAATGTAGAACCACTTTCTTTATAGCTTTCGATACTAATGAAGTTGCAGATATTTGTTGCACAATTTATTATGGGATCCCAATAGAGCCAGCCAATGGTACTGCCTAGGGCAACATAATCAAAGCATATCGGCGAACGATGGCTGAGTTATAGGTCGCTGATCTTCGGTACCGAAGTTCATCGGTTTGCATCCAACTGTCGCTCTATTGCATTGCATGGGTGCATTCTATTTGTGCCTTACATATTTGGCTTTTCATTTATGCTAAATGTATTTATGCTGCTTTTCCGATTCTAATCGTCCAGAAGGAGGCCTATTCCAATCATTTTTGTTGGAATTTCTTCTTATAGATTAAATTTTCTACGTAAGTTAGTGGAGACTTTTCAGTATATGTTGGCTTTCCTTTTATGCTGAATATTTTTGTATCGCTCTATAACACTACATGAAAATAATTAACCTGTGTCGCTCTATTATATTGGATGAATGTATTCTATTTCTGCCTTACATATTTAGCTTTTCATTTATGTTAAATGTATTTGTGCCGCTTTTCCAATTTTAATCATCCAGTAGGTGGCCTATTTCAGTAATGCTTGTTGGAACATTTTCGTATAGATTAAACTTTCTAGATAAGTCAGTGGAGGAGACTTTTCAGTATACGTTGGCTTTCATTTTATGCTGAATGTTTTTGTGTCGCTCTATAACACTACATGAAAGTAATTAACCTGTGTTGCTCTATTACATTGGATGGCTGCAGTTTATTTGTGTCTAACATATTTGGCTTTTCATTTATGCTGATTATATTTGTGTCGCTTTTCTGATTCTAACCATTCAGAAGGTGGCCTATTCCAATCATTTCTGTTGGAACCTTTTCTTGTAGATTAAACTTTCTAGATAAGTCAATGGAGGAAACTTTTTCCTTAACCAGAGAGTCCACCTCTTTTTTTACTACATAACTACAGACCAGTACCAGTCAAAATCATCCCAATCAGTCTCTACCATCTAGTCTTATCCAAGGCAATATACATCCAGTGTCCTTTACGTAAGAGTTTTCAGTAGATTTCAATGCACTGAATCGCCTAATATGTGGTCTTCCGCCATTAATTTCTATGCTTTATAATTCTCATACATTTTTTAAATGTGAGCTGTTTTTACTGGGCTAGTATTCTAATCTTTAAATAAATGTATTAGTTAAAGTGGTATTTCGTAATCTTAACGATGTCTGGTTGTCTGTAATTTTGGTAGATTTAAAAGGTATCATTCATCAGTCTCGACCTTATTATTGTCGAAAGCAAAATCGTATGGGAGGGTAACTATTGAACGATCTACAAACAAGACAGCAGAAGGCGTTGAAGATTGATATATCTAATTTCCAGCAATAAAATTCATTTTATATTCTCCGTATATCTTTATCTATATAAAAACAAAAAAATCAAGTGCGATTATAAAAGGTCATGTAAAAATCGATGTTCCAATATATTTGCCTCTCAAAAAATAATAACAATGCAGCGTAACAATGAGAAGAGTTTTAACTGACTTTGGTCCTAGTTTCAATTTTATGTTCAATTCTTTTTGTGACAGGAGTTTCTTTCAGCAGAAAATAAGCCCTCTTTCTCCAGTTCAAAGCTATGTCAAAGTCACTTTTTTGTTTACTCCAAGAAACATAAAAATTATCTTTTTTCTAAAAAAAGGATTTAATATTGTGCTGATATTATTTATAAGGTGTTTGTGTCATCGAATATTGCAAAAGATGCTGTAAAAATATAACTATCGGGGATTTATGATACTTTAAATTTAAAAGTAAGGTTTAATTAATATATATAAACCGCAACATCGGTGACTAGAAAATATAAAACTGATTCCTTAGATGTTGTTTAAGACAGTAATGTATTTGCAAAACAACGAACGCGATGTATATAAAAGACTAATGATAAATGCTTCCAGACGTTAATGAATTATTCATTAACTAAGAAATTCTATTTCGAATAAAAGACTGTTTAAGTACCTAGTAAAATTTTTGCGCCTATACACTGTTAATATATGGTTTATAAATCAGTTTGAGGCTGATATATATATATATATATATATATATATATATATATATATATATATATATATATATATATATATATATATGTAGGGCAGGACGGCGTCTAGGGGTAATGACGACACTTTTTTGAAGACAAATCACATTTAATGAACAATACTTGACTTTACAACACTTCACACACACATAAAATAGAATTAAAGGGTTATCTCAGGTCGTTCTCTCTCGGTCTCATGGTCGACCTGCGCGTCGGACCTCAGGACCCTCTCTCATCTCAGACACCTTCGCTAGCACTCCGCAGCGCCATCTATGCGTTCTCTGTCATCTTTCTCCCAATGGTGTCCACCGATTCTACACATATATATATATATATATATATATATATATATATATATATATATATATATATATATATAGATATATATATATATATATATATATATATGGGGAGGGGTGCTTGTGTAAGTGTTTAGCAACCTCTTTATTCATTCTTGAGACGTTCTATTTCTGTAGTCCAAATGTTTGCATATATCTATAATAATAAATTCCCTCGATTATGAAGTTACACTTTCAAACATTTTCCGGCCTAAGACACTGCCGAGCGATGGCCGAATGGGTAGCGCGCTACTCTTCCGTAGCGGAATTCGCGGATTCAATTCCGGTAGACGGAATAGATGTTCGAATTCATTCAGAATCGGGGTTTAGCAGTAGGTTCGATTCTCACTAGCCCTCGTAGCAAACCCATAGATGTAGCGCTCCAAACCAGACCATCTTTAGAAGATTTATTTTTACCAACTCTACCTTTTCATTATATTGCAAGTTTCAGTTTTATAACCGAAGATATACGAAAGATGTATTTGTAGAAGAATGAATAATAACGTAGAATACAAATGAAGATCAAGTCTTTGCAGTAACAGTTCTTAAAAATTGGAAGTTTTGATAATCTGCCTGTATAGCAAATACAATATTTTTGTAAGCGAAGTCATTTCAATCAGTTTAAACACTCATTCCAATTGGAGTACAAACTTATAGTTTATAACAATACATATGTTATGAAAAAATCGAGAACGAATTCTCAGGTATACCAAATAATACGGTTAATTTATAAAATGATGTATTATACGAATATGTTTTACGTAGTTTTTTAATCTACATCTCTACGAAATGTTTTCCTTAATAAAGACATTTGAGTTATTCTTGATTAAGTAGAATATTTTAGATGTTTTGATAATTACATTATAGATTAAATTAATATGTCATACTTATTTTTGATTATAAAACTGCACTTTACAGCTATGAAAATATATTTAAAGGAAAAAATACAAAATAATACCATAATATTATACGCATATTATACAAATATGTTTTAAGTAGTTTCTTTTAATCTGCATCTTTATATAATGTTTTCCTTAATAAAGACGTTTGAATTATTCTTGGTTAAGTAGAATATTTTAGATGTTTTGAAATTTATATTTTAGATTAAATTAATATGCCATGCTTTTTTTTAACTATAAAACTGCACTGGACAATTATAAAGAAATATTTAAAGGATAAAATACAAAATACTATCAAATTAAACTATTTTTAATAACGCATTTTCCCTTTTCCGGTATATGAAGTTTAATCAACTAATATGTCTTAATATCTTAGTCCCGTGGATGATATTTTTCTTGTATATAAAAAATATTGGTAAAGTTGTTCTAATTTATCTCAAATCACGTTCTATTTGTCTGAATCTTAAATTTCCCAAGCACTCAGATTAAAAGCAAGGATTTGATTTTTAAAAATTGCATCTCCGTTGTGAGAAGGTGATATTTACGACTAACATTTCCAATCTTTTTATGCTACTAAATGGTTTTCTATAAAGTACAGTCTAGCGGATCGAAATCGAAATTCTATTACGGTTTTTTTATGGCAGCCCCATATTTTAAATGTTTTGCTCGAAACACATTTTATATATTCAAGTAGTGTTGCATACAAAATATCTGTCTATAATAATTGAATATCTATAATAATAGAACCTCTTTTTGAATTTACGTGAAAAGCTTACCTTATGTTAGGAGTGTACTATTAATGTACACACTCTACAAACATGCAGATCAGAAACAGTGAAGTTGATATCATGGATGCTAATTTAAGTAGTAATGCAATTATTCAATCCCAAATGCATAGAGATAAAAAAACAATAACTATTTCCCTAAGTTATTGCATTATTCAATACCTCTACACATATTGTTGATAATAAACAAAATGGTTGTCGATGTAATCACATTTATATAAGTTGTAATACAGGTATATTGATATATACATGCATTCCATAAATAATCACATCCAACCCCCATATAAATGCATGCTCATGTAAACACACACACACACACACATATATATATATATATATAATTTTAATTGTTACTAGTAAGATAATATGTATATATATATATATATATATATATATATATATATATATATATGTGTGTGTGTGTGTGTGTGTGTGTATGTGTATCCATATTAAGCATAAATATGCACACACACAAACACACACACATATATATATGTGTGTGTGTGTGTGTGTGTGTGTGTGAGAGAGAGAGAGAGAGAGAGAGAGAGAGAGAGAATGATTAAATTATTCATATAATATTTAAAACATCTGCAAATAAATTAAAACTGGAATGGGTAAATAGACTTAGTCAAATTGATTAATATTGTAAATATTTCGAATAAAATAAACAGCTTGCCATTTATTAACAAATTGTTCTATTTGTGAAAGTTCAATATATAAATACTATAAATACAATATATAAATACATATAAACTACCATTTTCATTTTTCTTAAGTTTGATATGGTTACCGGATCACTCGACAGACGTTCTTCTGTTTTAACGCTGTAAAATCTAACATTATAATGTTTTTAAATAATTTATAAATTGGACCGTTTTGATAGAAAAATAAGGAAAGAAATATTTAAAAAATACCTGATGCCACCACGCGTACAGTTACCACAATTGTAATTAGATTAAATTAAAATTTCCACATTGCCTGTACGAGGATTCGATCCTGACCCTTGCGCTGACCACTGCTGTTCAGACGTAATTTCTATTAATCTATATCTGTAAATAATATTTTCCTTAATAATGACATTTTAATTATTCTTGGTGAAGTTGAATATTTTAGATGTTCTGATAATTACATTTCAGATTAAATTAATATGTCATTCTTATTTTTAACTATAAAACTGTGCTGTAAAATTATAAAGAAATATTTAAAGGAAAAAATACAAAATACTATTAACTATTTTTAATAACTCCTTTAAAGTTTAATAACTTATATGTCTTCCTCTTTCCCGTGGATGATATGTTTTCATATATAAAAATTATTGCTAAGATCTTCTAATTTATCTCAATATGTCTTAATCTTAACTTTCTCGTGGATGATACAGGTTTTTGTCTAATGTGTCTTACGAAAACCAGGTTTATGCTGCTAGGCCGAACGATGGCCGATTGGATATGGTGCTAATTTAATCTCAAATCACCTTCGGAATCGGCTTTTTTTCTCATTATCGTGTGTGAACTTTCGCTAAACCAACCTAAACACTCAGATTAAAAGCAAGGACTTTATTTTTTTAAATTTCATTCCCGTTGTGAGAAGGTGATATTTACGATTAACATTTCCAATCTTTTTATGCTACCAAATGATCATATCTACAGTACAGTCTAGCAAATCGAAATTTATTAAGTTTTTTTATGACAGCCCCATATTTGAAATGTGTTGCTTGGGAAACTTTTTCTATGTTCAATTAGTATTATTTACAAAATATCTGTCTATTCTAATAATAGATCCTTTTTTGGATTTACGTTAAAAGCTTACCTTATATTAGGAGTGTACTATAAATGTACAAACGCTACAATAATACAGATCAGAAACAGGAAAGTTGATATCATGGATGCTAATTTAAGTAGTAATGCATTGATTCAATCCCAAATGCATAGAGATAAAATAATCAGTAACTATTTCCTTAAGTTACTGCATTATTCAATATACCTCTATATATATTGTTGCTAATGCACAAAATGGTTCTCGATGTTAGCACATTTATATAAATTATAATACATGTATATATTTATATATGAATGCATTGCATACATAATCACATCCAGCTCCCATATAAATGTATGTGCATGTAATCACACACACACACACACACACACACACACACACACATATATATATATATATATATATATATATATATATATATATATATATATATATATATATATATATATATGTATATATGTATATATATATATATATATATATGTGTGTGTGTGTGTGTGTAAATGATAAAATTATTTATATAAGATTTAAAACATCTGCAATTCGATTAAAACTAAAATAGACTTAGTTAAAATAATTAATTTTGTAAATATTTTGAATCAGATAAACAGC
>CM063501.1:175272484-175279984 GCA_032207245.1 Pardosa pseudoannulata
TTTAAATTTGGGTAATAATCAGTTTTATAAAAAAATTGTTGCCGAATATAGACAATTAATTTGCTAGACATGTGTCAACACTAGTTTTTAAGTATGTGTCAATATTTATTATAGATAAGTACTTCTTAACTGTATAGAAAAAAATCGCATGGAAAAGTTTAGAATATTATCAACAGCTTTTCTTTAGATGTGCAATTAATTAACTAGACACATGTCAGAAGTAGTATTAATAAATGCATATTAATTTAGAAATAAATGTTTCTTTTTTTTAAAAAAAAGGAAGGTACATAGAATATTTTATTATGCATAATTACCCTTTCTTTTAAAATAGTTTAGTTTAATTAAATATAATGATTTTTACTGCTCCCACGCCAAACTATCAATCTACACTAAATTCAAGAACTAATAAATAACAAAAATTACGGCAAGGAGCTATTTTATAGACCGGGCGATAAATTGGGGCTTTTCAGTATTTTAATAGCACACAAAAATTTACGAGGAGCACGGTGGTTATAAAAAGATCCAGGTGTGTTTCAAGTATTTATAAAATAAAAAACAATTTATTTAGAAATCAAATATAAAGTTACTACTACAGTAGTCGCTTCGTGCCTAGCTATCAGTCTGGCTAGATTAAGAATTCCAAACGTACGTTATATTTACTTCAAAATTCATATTAATGTTTACTGCACATACAGCAAGAAAAATATCATATACTGTACAAGTACGTATCAATGTCTTTGATAAGTTTTTGGGACGTAGAAGATTTATTGTGTGTGGTATAGACAGGTAATACAAAGAAGCCTTATTATTAATTATAGTTCCTGTACATGAACATTTAGCAGGAAAAGGAAATAATTAAAGAGCAAGAAATTCTCATTTCTTGCTCTGAAAATTCGCAACTATCTATATTCAAATAGATTCTCAGATTATTCTTTACGATCTCACAACCGTAACACATAATGTATCACTTACATTGCAAATAAGTATCACTGGACATGAAAAATAATTACAACATATATGATAAATTGTGCACTGTATACTTGTATTACACTAACAATATAAGCATTTGAAAAACTCATTAGCTCAAACAAAATTAATATATTTATTTACATTTAGTTTTCCTCCTGAACTAAAGCAATATTATATGCTGAAACAAAAGGATTTTATGTTATTATATTTAGAAATTTATCTCTAGACTAACGTCTAAGCTTAAGTCTGTTCTAAAAACAAATGTATCTAGAAATCAAAATGTGGCATAAATGTCAAGTATTTTCAGACAATAATGTGTTTAGCGGTAAAATAAGTCTGGAATCTAAAAAGGGCGTAAAAGAATGGAGCAACTAAATTTAAATTGAAAGAAATACACAAATTGAAATTTATAAAATGAAATAATTTATGTAAATATGGTGAAAAAAGCTATAAATATTGATAATCTGAAAACATATATTAAAGACTATAAAATGAATAAAGCTTCTTAAAATAATTCAATTATTCTAGAAAGGAAATAAAAGGAGTATATTGGAAAGGGTGCAAAATATAGTCATTAAAACGCAATTTAGACTAAAATAGAGTGTTATCACTATACTTCTTTGATTTCTGAAAAATTTGCTTAAAATCTTCCTGTCTTTGTTATCATTACCATTGAAATTATTTTTTATCCTGGTGAACGTTGTTGAGTTACACAATTCCCTAGTGTAGGAAATCCTACACCAGGTCCAATAAACCTTGTCGCAGTATGAGACTGGTCCATTGCTAAGGTAATTAAAGATTCACTTTTGACCAAGGAACCACGAGGGATGAAGACTTACTTAACCTTAAGAACGGGTATTTGCCATTTGAATGCAGAAGACTCCCAGGCTTGGCTTGTAACCACTAGAGGTATCGTTGGGGAACTTGGAGGACATTGCGCCCACGAACCAGTTTTACGTACCCCAGCCTACCGTCCGGCAACGACGAGATCATTGCCTTTACCGACTGAGCTACGGCAGATCATATCCAATGCTCCCTATCTGAAAGTTTAAAGAAATTTACAACCAAATGCAGAAATATATTTTTTTTGCTATACTCTTTGAAGGTCTACAGTTATGTAATCATTGTAATTCAATAACTGATGAACCCAGATTTTAAATAGTCAGGAGTATAATGGACTTATCAAAGTAAGTAGGAGGTTTAATGCCAACAATTTGTAATACCAGATTAGTATACAAATAAAAGAAAAATATATTAAATGCAATTATAGTCTCGTATTCTGTTACAAATTTACATAAATCAATAACACTCATAGCACAATAAATATTTTATGTAACCGATAACATTCACGATTGATTGTAACAATATTATGGGAAATAATTTTTAAAAAATAGCAGACTTAAACAAAACTAAATGGAAATCAACTAAAATATGACATTTAGACCACAATGAAAGTGTTTAAGAATTAACCATAAAAATAATTTCTAATAAAAATTTATTCCTAAAAATTATTTATAAAAGCTTCTAAAATTGTTTCCCAGACTTTCTTCAAGGAAAACCAAATATTAGTAATATATCTTGTTCTCATATTATTACATACATGAAAGTTGAGTAAGAGTGTAAGCGATTATTTCTTTTTCTTAGAAGTCCATAGTCTTAACTCCCATTGAGGTTTACTGAAAACTTATTCCCGGAGAAATGTTTATACTATCGACGCCCAAATTCTGGCGAATTCTAGTCATTCATCTCCACACCGAGACACACTTCATTTATCTGATTTTCTTTTTCTGGAGAATTCGCCAAGGGATCAAGTGTACCTTGAAATTTTAGAAAGGACCTTTGGAATTCTGGCATCACCTGTGAAGTAGTCCTGTTCAACCTTGTCTTAGTTCCTTGTCTTCACCCTTTTTTTGGGAACGTCTTTCTTAAAGTCCTATCTGGATACTTCGGAACTTCCTACTGATGAAGATAATGATTGAAATGAAATTGATGTTTCCCACAGTTCTTCATTAAAAACTTGATTAGACATTAAAGTTATTAGGTTCTTGATTAGACTTTATTGAACATTAAAACTTTGACCAGCCTTAACACACGTATATTCAACCTCGTATATACATATTATAAAATAAAGCACATTTAAAACAATCATTTCATTTCCAAACAAGGTTTAGTTTTCCAAAATTTGTCTCTCGTTTCATTTTGTTTCTCATCTTGTAAGAAATTTATAATAAATAAAATTTATAATTGGTGAAGTCTTCCTACTAAAGTTCGCCTTAAGGTATCCATCTACGGTGGGAGAACTCATTTCTTACTAAACAACTAGTAAACTAGTTCAAGTTTTTACATTTTCAGATTTATTTTTTATATTATCATAGAGAATTGCACTTAAAAAATGTATTCCTAGAGAAGTTTTTACAAAATTTCTAAGAAATAAAGAAAATTTAGTAAAAAATCGGGTTCTTTCAAAAGGTCAAATTTTTTAAGAACTTAAATTATTTCAATATTTTTGACACAACACATTGCTTATACACTTGACTAGTGGCCATCCCCTAAAATCTTTGCTTAATTTACATTTCATAAAAAAGTGTTAGTCCTTCAAAATCATACACATTGAATTTTTAACGAATTTTCATTATCTAACTATGAATGTAACATCATTAAAAATTATCCAAATTTAAAGCTTTTAGGTCATTAACTAGTATATACTATCAAAAGCATTTATAATAATTTTCAACAAAATATTTTAAGAACTTTTTGAGAAATCACATATCAAGTTTCAACATTTTATTAAAAATACCGTTCTGAGAAAAATGCATTTGAGATTTATTAAAGCAACTTTAACTGTTAAAAAATTAAAATACATGTTTAAAATTCCGAACGCTTTCTTACTTCAAAATTTTCTAATTGCCAAGTTGATAATTATTAAAAATACTAGAAATATGTTTAAACTAATCTCCATGAAAATTTAAAAAGTCCAAAAAATGCTCTTTAAAAGGCTTTAAATTCTCAACTTCCAGTTCCGAAGGCGCTACTTCCGTTTTATTTTGACAGCTGTCACTGATGTTTATACAGCTGTAACTTTTCTTTAAAATGCGTAGAGAGAAAACAAAAACAGATTTAGATGTCTAAAAGGTGAAATTTTACAATAGAGAAATTAAAAAAAAAATATGATTTTTGGCAAAAAGTGACGTTTTCAACGTAGGCAGATACCTTAAGATAAAGAGCAAATAATGCGATGTTGTAGCCTTTTAAATATAAGCTTCAAAATTTACCATTGATGTCTGAACTATTTTTCTTGATTATATATCGATGCATATCTTAAACGTAAGTTATTGTGGACTACGCAGAATAAAATGCAGTTGAAACAACTTTGAGTAATACAGTCACCTTACGTTAGTGATCAGATATCAATTTGATCATTCTAGGATGCCAGGAGACAAAAAAATTCTGAAAATGGATTTATTGGTTTTACATGTAAAATAAATTCTGTAAAATGGAGTTTTTAAATAGATAAATTAAATTTGTCTTCATTTCAATGTCTTCTCAGTGTTATTTGTCTTCTATGTACTTGGCGAAAAAGTAAATTTATGTGAGCTGTTAGAGAGTGTTTTGCTTTGACAGCTGTCACTAATGTTTAAACAGTTATCACTTTTCTTTAAAATGCCGTAGAGACAAAACAAAAACAGATTTATATGCCTAAAAGGTGAAATTTTACAACAGAGAAATAAAAAATTATGATTTTTGGCATAAAATGACGTTTTTAACGTAGATGGATACCTTAAAGACAATGGTAATTGATCTACAATGAAAATCATTCACGAGTTTGACATCAGTAAAAGCAGTAAACTGTAATCTGATGTATGAACGATCACGCATTTTCATTTCATGATGATGTAAATGACGTTTAAATGATGTAAATGACGTTTTTAACGTAGACGGATACCTTGAAGACAATGGTAATTGATCTACAATGAAAATCATTCACGAGTTTGACATCAGTAAAATCAGTAAAATGTAATCTGATGTATAAGAGAGCACGCATTTCCATTTCATGATGATGTAAATAGTATTTCTATAAACCATGCTTCTGAACTCTATAAAGCTACATCAAAACGTTTCCCTTAATAGATTCCGTATTTTTTACGATTTCTCCCCAGTATTTTATGGCCCACTGAAAAGGAAAATAAGTTTGATGTAGTTGATTAAACCCATGACTCTTTGCTCATTTTTTCCCATTTCCCTTACGTGGAGAAATAATGTTGTATCTGTGGATTGGAAGGAATATTTATTAAGTAATAAAAGATAGTTTAATGCTTGTTATATTGTAATCCTTTCTTCATATAATATTATATGAAGACATGCACTATGAATGATCATTTGGTATAACAACATTAAATGTTTTTTTTTGACATCTAAAGCTCCGCAAATAAAGGAAATGACAAAAATAATGGGAGAGATATCAGTTTCAAAATAAGCACTGCGAAATATTTGCTACGCGCCTTACCATTACGGATTTTTGAAGGTTTATAATGTAATCCAGCTCGTAGTCTTTACTATTACATATATATGACTTTCCCATATATTTGATACATATAAAAATACATAAATAGTTTAATTAATTCTGTTTTATTAAGATAAATATGAGTATGCTATCAGAAAAGAAAAAATGCATTTAAGAAGTTATAATATTTCTTACATTGTTATTTATCAGATTCTTAGTAGAATCTGATAATTCTATTCTGTCATACAGTTCAACTTTTCTTTGCTAACAGTTCTAGATTGTGAAACCTTTCTTGGATGACTGACGCTAGGAAAAATGTTTTTATGGTTCCACTAAGGAAAAACTCCTTTTTCTTTTTGCCACTTTTCTTAAATAAAGACATAGATTTAATATTAATTTGAAGTACTAAATCTATACACTGCTTTTTTAAAATTTTCATCATATTTTAATACTTTTTATTCAATTAGATAGAAATTTAGCATACAGCACTCTTCTACTATTTACTCATATATATATATATATATATATATATATATATATAATATTATATATATATATATTATATATATATATTATATATATATATAAATATATATTAATATATATATGATATTATTTATATGTTTATAATTGTTGACATATATATATTTATAGTTATATATTATTATTTATATATATATATAATATATATATATATACATGCATTATAAGCATTGTAAAACAGTCTTTATTTGATATAATAGTTTTTATACACTTTTCATTTAAAAGCAAAAGCGCTTTTCTTTGTTCTAACTAAGCGAAAATTTACACTAGTATGCGTAATATTATATCGGTTTGTTAATAATAAAATTTTTTAATATTTATGCTTGGGAATAGAAAGATTCTAAGTCTTTTTTTATTTTTTTAATTATAAAAGATTTTTGAAAATCGTTTATAAATTGTATAATATTTTTATATACACACTCATATATATATATATATATATATATATATATATATATATATAATATATATATATATATATATATATATATATATATATATATATATATATATATATATATATATATATATATATATATATATTATATATATATATATTATATATATATATATATATATGTATATGTATATGTATATGACCTGAGGTTTATACCTCATTTCGAAAAGAGCTGATTGTTCATCCCCACAGTCGTGAAACTGTAGACGAGAAAGACGAGGATATAAAGATACTGAAATTGTTAGAACAGAGTCTATTTATGTTTGACCCTTAAGAACGAAGTGTACGCAAAAGCTGTACTGTCTGCTTGAATAGTTGTTTGTGCCAATCAATCAAATATTACCTACAAGTCACATCGGTCCCGCCGGTAACGTAGTTTAAGCTTCAGAATCTATTTTTAGTTACTTAAGAAACCGGAAGGAGGAGAGCATTTTAGTAAAAACAAATATATATATATATATATATATATATATATATATATATATATAAATATATATTATATATATATATATATATATATATATATATATATATATATATATATATATATATATATATACATATATATATAAATGGAGAGAGAGAGTTCTAAATAGTTAATATAGCTATAATTGTTTCTTATATTCATCCGATGATCGCCCTGAATGATACCAGCATGCGTCCTCAACATAATGTAAGCAATTCACCACGTGAGATATTGCAAATGCATATCCGCATCACTTCGTATGCATGGGGTCAATATTTGCTTTAAGTATTCATCAAAATAGCTTAACTCATTACTATAAATTTCGCTCGACTGAATTCAGTTCACAGTGGGCTGAATCCTGCAGTGTCTTTGTGGCAGCGGAGATTCCTAGTTAAACAATGCACTAAGGTATTTAACCCTAACGACATTATATATAATTTTCCCAGGGATATCTTCGAAACACTACGTGAGCTAATAGATTTTGGCGATGTAATGTACCGGGAAATCAATTTAGGCTGTATAAGATATTAGGAGAACGGCGCAGTTCCATAATTTAACGTTTAA
>CM063501.1:175284984-175337484 GCA_032207245.1 Pardosa pseudoannulata
CTGATTTTTTTAGAGGACAAGTTTGTTACCAGAGGAGAGAAGTGGGTGAAAGCTGTTGATATCCACTGCTTTCGGGATAGACATTCCCGTTGGTTTTTCGGGATTCTGACCCCTCCGTTCTGAAGTGGACCCCTTTTTTTTCTCCGCGGGGCACTCTGATTTTTTTAGAGGACAAGTTTGTTACCAGAGGAGAGAAGTGGGTGAAAGCTGCTGATATCCGCTGCTTGCGGGATAGACATTTTTTGGAGAGACACAAAAAAAAAGAAAAGCAACGCCATCTTCGCGAGTCCGACGCCGAATCCAGAGGAGTCTTCCATATCTACCAATGATAAGTTCCAGTTGCATTCCTTAGGCATTAATTTCATAAAATTACTTAATCAAGACATATTTGTCCATGTGTGATTTTATGAGTTTTAATTTCTTCTTTCTCAAACACTAGACCAACATAATATTATTTTCACATGCTCTAA
This sequence comes from Pardosa pseudoannulata, assembly GCA_032207245.1. Classification (NCBI taxonomy): domain Eukaryota; kingdom Metazoa; phylum Arthropoda; class Arachnida; order Araneae; family Lycosidae; genus Pardosa; species Pardosa pseudoannulata. The sequence continues at coordinate 175,285,455 of CM063501.1, forward strand.
ACAAACAAACAAAGCATGGAATCATATTAATCTGGGTAAGTTCCACGAAGCCCGTTCTAATGCTCCACTAAGGTTCTAGTGCTAAATGAAAACATCTTTCCATCCTAACTACAATTAATTCTCATTTTGTCACACATATTAGCACACATGTAAGAGAAACCCACCCATTAAACAATAAAGCATACAACATGAAACAGCACAATATATCTAAAGATTTGTTAAACAAAAATATTAAGAAAAGTATTCGGACCTAGATTAGAAAACAATGTATGGCTCATAAGAGCAAACAGAAAAATTGAGAGCCTAGCAAAAGTAAAGATATAACGAGATACATAAAGGCACAATGAATCTGATGGTTCAGACACGTTCAAAGTAGAAATGAAAAGAATATAATAAAAAAATAACAAAAGTGAACTTTTTCACAACTAAAGAAGAGGAAAATCGAAAGAGAAATGGATTGAAGGAATTGAAAAAGACCTTACACAATTGAAAATCGAGAATTGGAAAAGTTTGGCTTTAGTACGGAGGTGGTGGGTGGTTGTTGTAGCAGAGGCTCAGGGTTGTAAAAGGCTGTAATGCCATATAAGAAGAAGCTTCTTGGGCTTGACATTGAAATACATGGAAAAATTATATTATAATTTAAATTTTCTTACCTATTTTGAAAGGAAATAAACTTCATTTTGGTTTGGTTTGGTTTAGAGCTCTATGGTCTACGTTTTTGCAACATGAGTGCTAATGAGGGTGGAACTTACTACTTAAAATAAATTCCGAATGGCTATGAACATCTATGGCACAGTGGGATTCGAACCCAAAAACTGCTGTATCGAAGGAAATAATCTTGAAATATTTAAAGGAGGGTGGTTAACTCCAATGTCTCAATATATAAATTCAAAGTTTAACAATAATTCTCTGATATTTACACAAATTTTATGTAATCTTTTTTTAAGTTCGAAAGTAAGTAAAATTCAAGATAACATTCACGTGACATTATTTATTGTACATTAACGTTTTAGATTTCCTATTCTTATTTTGAAAACTGTTTTTCGTTAGTATAAACACACCAATACCTATCGTAGCTTTTTCTATGTATATTACAAAAAGGTAACCGGCTTATATTAGACGAACTGAAATTATCCATTTTATCCCCAGATATAATCATTCCATGATCCCCAGATATCTAATTATTCCATGAACATATAGAACTGAAATTATTTTATCCCCAGAAAATGCCTATAATTGTGCTTTTATTGCAAAACTGATTATATTCGGGATTTTGATTCATTGCAGTTTACTATTATATATAAATACGTTAAACAGTTTATAAATATTAAAAGCAACACTATATTTAAAAATGGATTTAGAGTATTTGAATTATTCATAAAATACACAAAATGTTGTCTTAAATGATCATTTTATATGTAAAAAGTAACAATTATATTCTACATTATAGTGATAATTATACTTAATAAACCGGGTGGTCATAATTAAACTGACAGTGCTCACAGTGTTCTGTAGCGCGATCTATTTGCGAGAATGAAGCCACATTTTATAGGAAGATTAAACAAGACGGGGGGTGAAGGATTTCGCGAAAAAACAAATTAGTCCCAAAACTCACCGCTAGGGGAATATTTGGCGCTGTGCAATAGAAAATGGAGTGTTAACAAATGCAAATCAATAAACAAAAGCAAATCCCAAGTAGCTGGCACTGTGCCACTGGATGTAACGTGAAATTTGAATAAAGAACTTCTTCTTCTGCTCAGCGTAAGTGATATTGCAGATCACGAGACTTTATCGGTGTTTATGTAGATTTTACGTTTTTTTAAAAGTATTGTCGTATTGCACTTGAACTAAATCAGAAAATGTGCATAATGAAAGGTAATTTTATTCCGTATTAATTTGCATTTGTTAACACTATTTTCTATAACACAGCGCCAAATATTCACTAGCCGTGATTTTTCGAACTAATTTGTTTTTTTGCTAAACTTAATTGTACTTTTATTACAAAACTGAGTATATTAGGGTTTTGAATCATTACAATTTACTGATATATATACTTTGTAGTTGATAAATATTGAAGCAGTACTATATTTTAAAATATATATTGAATGTTTGAATTATTCATAAAATACAAAAAAAGTTGTCTTAAATGATCATTTTAATTGTAAAATTGTAATAATTATATTCTACATTATGGTGATAATTATACTTATTGTAGATTTATGAACATTGAGAAATCCATTCACTTTCTCCTTTTTAGATATATAGGCACACACAGTTTCACAGTTCTAAGAAATAAAGTAATCTCAGTTTTGTTTTTCTGCAAGTCCACATTCGCCTTAAGATAAATAAAAAATGGATACTTTAAATGACATTTCCCTTTTTTACCTCCTTGCCAAAATTAATTCACCCTTTGCATGCTGCGTTTAACTTTGAAACCTTAAAAGTTGATTATAATTAAAATGTTCTTCCCTTCGTTCGGAGGTAATAATCTTGGAACATTTGAAGAAAGGTCATTAATTGAAATTTTTTATATATAAATTTAAAAGTTTAAAATTGTTTATCCCATATTTACTTTAAATTCAGTTCACTGCTTTTCTTTTTTTAAATATTACAGTTAGTAAAATTGACGCGACATTATTCCTTGTATCTTAACATTTTAAGCCTTATTATTACATTTTAAGAATTGTCCTTAATTAGTATTAAACCATAAATGCCTAGTATCCATTATTAGGTATGTTAAAAATAATTATAGAACATTTATATTTTCTTGGAATGACTTTTTTTCTTCAGTTTAACAAAAGTAAGAGTCAATCTTTTGACCCTTTAGCTGTCCCATTTTGGTTTTATGTACACTAGATATAGAGCTTTAAATGTTATATGTGCAATGGAAAAATATTACTAAATTTAAGACGGTATACCATATTATTTTCGGCTTACAATATAGTTCATTTCGTTTCACGTGTGATGAGCAAGCGTATAAAACATTAGGTGTGCATATATGGGATGTACAGCACAGGCAAAAGTTAAATAGTGTCCAAAATTTCCAGTACCTACTATTATTTGTAATTTAATAATTTAGATCAACATTTCACGAGACTTGCACATAAATCTGCTTTAATGTTAGGCACAAAGACTGAAATTGGGATGTAAAGTTGTATCTATTATATATCTCCTTTTAGAAATGGTATTTATGTATTATACCAAATAAATATTTTAACATTATTTCTTTTCTTTTCATATTAAGGGTATTTATAATGTTTAAAATATCTGTGATCATTAAGGTAAAAAGGTTTTAATATTCACAGTTTTTAAATTTAATAATTATTTTACTCTCAGGTGTCATTAAAAATTTAAATGTAAGATATTCCTGAATATATATACGGTAGCACTGAAATGAGGTTTTAATGAATAATGTATTTTATTTAACCCTTTTTAGCCCGCTTTAATACTTTAAAGGTAGATTTGGACTTTCTTCATGTATAACCCAGCTAACAAATTCATGATAGGCAAATGTATAACCTCATTCGATGGGTCAACTCCTGTTATGCACGGTGGGTAACTGAACGCCATCTGTTGGCTATTGATCCTTTGTAAAAGAATGCCAACATAATGATATGATGGACCAACATAGGCCAACTATGTGAAAATGTAACTGAACTCCAACATGTTTCGATGAGCCTTCTTAATGCTAAAAATTATAAAATCTTGTTAACAGTAAAATGCACAACATAGTCATACTTTTCTCTACGCGTGATGGGCAAATGCGGTCCTGAACTAAAGTATCACAGAAAGATGTGATGTATCTATCCAGTCATACACAAGCAGAATTATAGTTTCTTTAGTAAGAATCTGCATTTTTTCTCTACATTTGGAGAAAAGTGTGATAAAATTGTTCTAAGAAAAAAAAATAATTCACTCCATTCCATTTCCACGTAAACATTAATCTTGAAATATTACAGCAATCTCATAAACAGTGTTAGTGCTAAAAATAGTGGTTGACACAGAGTTTTATTGTTCTTCGCTGGTTCTGCCCATATGCGTAGCTGGATGGTATTGTTTTCATGTTTCTTAGCCTATAACACACCAGTATTCATGCAATAAGTGTAAACAGCGTTTTTTTTTACGTTTGATCAAAAGAAGACAAATATTTTAAAAATTCAGTTGATAAAAAGATATATTTCTGACTAAATGCCACCATATCATTTTCTAGTTTCAAAGAACACCCAAAAGACAAACTATCAACTTGTGGCCAACAGATATCCAACGTATTCGGGCTAACTGGAAAGTCGTAGTGACCTTTTATAGATAGTTGCTGAATGAACACATGGATTCAGATTATGATAAGGCTCTGACTTTCCACACCCACCACAATTCAGAATGTTTCTGAAATTTCATTGTACCTTTGAAAATACTCTAACAGCCTATCCAATTAACTCCAGTCTCAAAACAATGGCTGTTCACTGAATTCTTTTACCTATTTCAGTTCGAAATCAAAATTTCAGTAGATAACACATCTATGCTATATATTCTTTCTTATTTCAATATCCTTTATTAATATTTCTTTAATGTACATTCTAATGTAATTGATTCCGTCCGTATCGACTACTCTGAATTCACGTTACCTGAAACTCTATTTTACATTTGAGAGCATTTTAGTTTAAAATCCCTTTTGATGTTGAAAATTTCGACAACGGCATCACTGAATGGTATCGATATTCTCCAAGAACAAAGGCCAACTAAATGCAAATGTAATATTAGGAATGTACAAATGATTTCCACAATGTTTCGATGAGCCATCTTAATTCTAAAAATTATAAAATCTTGTTAACAGTAAAATGTACAAGTTAATCCTTCTCTTCTGTATGTTTGATGAACGAATAAAGTCTCGAGCTAAAGTATCACAGAAAGGTATGATGTAGTTATCCAATCATACACAAGCACAAGAATTATAATTATAGTTCCTTTGGTAAGAAACTGTATTTTTTCTCCAAATTTTGAGAAAAGTGGGATAAAGTTTTTATATGAAAAAAGATAATTTACTCTTGCATATCTACCCAAACATTAATTTTGAAATATTGCAGCAATCTCGTAAATAGAGTTAGCACTAAAAATGGAGGTTGACACACAGTTTTCTCGTTCGTCTTTGGTTTTGCACGCGTGAGTAGCTAGGTGATATTGTTTTGATATTTCTTATCCAATAGCACACCAGTATTCATGCAATAGGTGTAAACAGCATTTTTTTTATTTTTAAGTTTGGGCAAAGGAAGGCAAATATTTAAAAAATTCAGTTGGTGAATAAGACATATTTCTGACTAAATGCCACCATATCATTTTCCAGTTTCAAAGTACACCCAAAAAACCAACTACCAACTTGTGGCCAACAGACATCCAACGTTTCCCAGCTAACTGGAAAGTAACAGCGACCTTTTAAAAGGTTACTGAATAAGCACACAAATTCAGATTCTGATATGCCCCTGGCTTTCCACACCCTCCACAATTCATAACGTTTCTGAAAATTCACTGTACCATTGAAAATATTCTAACAACTGTGGTGCTCACCAATTGTAAATATTTTGTTGTTTTAAATTATGTATGCAAAGTTTATAGGATCGACGAAGAATCTGTGTGCACAGACTCGTTCGTGCCAGTGGCTGGCCGCTTTAATGTAGCCTCCCCACTATGGTCAATTGTTCACCACTTCCTGATGGTGGCCTTTAACGTTGTCTCTTGGGTTGCATCCACACGCTGGGCCACTAAATGAGCCAAACACGTGGATTCGTCCATAGAATCTACTGCGAGCTTTAACTGAGGATCTGGCTGCCTTTGATCTTTGAAGAAAAACCGCCTCCAAAGCAATTGTTTGCCAAATCTATTTTATCGTCTGCCGCCATCGACCACGATAAGACAAACCTCCAGACGGTCCAAACATGACCTCCAGACGGTGGTCATGGCTTGCAGTTGGCCATAATGTGGAGGGGCCTCCAGGCGAGAAAACCAGGGCAGTGCAGGACGCGGTATAACAAACGGCTTCACAGCATAGAGCACTTCTTTACTCGGCGGTAGAATCCGTCGTGCTTCGACTTTGGTGGGTACTTCTGCATTTGGCGGTGGAATCCACCGTGTTTTGTCCAAGGGAACTCTTCAGTATTGATCAACACTTGCAAGCTGCAAGTCTCGCACATGTCCTGATGTTTATATTTTTATCTTGTTTCTATTATTTGAGCATTAACCTTTCAATAAAGGGTTCTACGGAGAGCTTCTTTTGGTATTTGACTTTTTGCATACCACTACAATAGTGGGAACATCTACTCAACCTATTCAATTAATTCCAGTCTCGAAACAATAGCTTCCCTCTGAATTGTTTTACCTATTTCAGTTCGCAAGCAAAACTTCACTAGATAACACATGTATGCTATATATTCTTTCTTATTCCAAAATCTTTTATTAATATTGCTTTAATGTACATTCTAATGTAATCGATTCCATACATACCGACGACTATTCTGAATTCACGTTACCTGAAACTCTATTTTACATTTGAGAGCATTTTAATTTAAAATCACTTTTGATATTGAAAATTTCGACAACTGAATGTTATCGAGATTCTCCGAGAACTCTATTTCAGATTTGTTACGTTTACTAATGCATCTAAATAAATTTTTATTTCACAAGCATTTTCGAAAAAAAATGCATCTATAATTTATACTATTGAACACTTCCTATACACACATAGTGTTCACTTTCCATTAGGTATGTAAAAATTTGAAGTGTGCAGTATTTACATGCTTTTAAGAAACGGCAGAGTTTTGTAAAATCTTCATAAATTCAAGAATTTATTTCCTTGCATAATTTTTCAGAAAAGAGAAAAAAAAGTTTCATGGACGTCGACTTACGTTCTGCTCCACAATAAACATAACATGTTCTTTTTTCAGTGGAAACAGAATTTAAGAAGAAATGTTGCATTAAAGATTTACATAAATAATCCCTTCCAAATACTTTGCTCAACATGCAATTCTTGATTTATATTTCAATACTTAAACCGTTTTCTTTGAAAGTGGTATAAGTCCATTTTCGACGAAAATTATTGAATGACAACAATGAATTCAATCTGCTATGGCTACTTTTTTTTTAATTATTAAACATTTACCAAAATATATTCATCATTCCTCATTTTCATCTTTTCGTCATGAACAAAGTTCTCTTGTTTTCGTCCATATATATTTGAATAGGCAATGAAATTATAAATCCAATAGAATTACCAATTGGTTTGAAAGTTGTAAATGTCCCCTTTCCTCAAAATTCAAATTTAATTTTAAAAACTATATTAAATAATTACACATTCTTTAAAATAATACTTTAAAATATTTCAAGTTATAAACTTAAATGATTAATATTAAAAAAAATAAAATAGGCACATTAACATATATTACTATATTACCTCCCCCCCCCAATACAATTCTTTAAAAATCTCCAAAGTAAAATGTACTTACACAACTTTTAAGGTAAATGGCTACCTTTTTTTCTTTTAATGCTTAATTATTATCACAGAAATCAAACTGATATAACCTTTTGAAACTAATGATACATGAAACTTTGCAGATTTTAGAAATATTTTAGGAGTACAAGTCATCAAATTTTTTTTTATTTAAATTACTACAGTAAATTCTTAAATTATTATTATTATTAAATAAATCCTTAAATATTATGTCAGAAATGGAACTGATGTAAGCTTTTGAAAATTTTGATACATGAAACATCTTTGCAGATTTTAGAAATATTTTAGTCGAAGTGATCAAAAAAAATTTTTTAATTTAAATTACTACAGTAAATTGTTAAATTATTAAGTATTAAATAAATCCTTAATTATTATGACAGAAATGAAACTGATGTGAGCTTTGAAACTGTCGATACGTGCACTATCCTTACAGATTTTAGAAATATTTTAAGAGTACAAGTCATCAAACAATTTTTAAAAATTTTGATTGCTACAGTAAATTCTAAAATTATTATGCATTAATAAATTCTTAATTATTTTGACAGAAATGAAGATGATATAAGCTTTGCAACTGTCGATACATGGAAAATCTTTGGAGTTTTAAAAATATTTTAAGAGTACAAGTCATCAAACAATTTTTAAAAGCTTAAATTACTACAGTAAATTCTAAAATTATTATGCATTAATAAATCCTTTATTATTTTGACAGAAATGAAGCTGATATAAGCTTTGCAACTGTCAACACATGAAAAGTCTTTACAGATTTTAGAAATATTTTAAGAGTACAAGTCATCAAACAATTTTTAAAAGCTTAAATTACCACAGTAAATTCTAAAATTATTATGCATTAATAAATCCTTAATTATTTTGACAGAAATGAAGCTGATATAAGCTTTGCAACTGTCAACACATGAAACGACTTTACAGATTTTAGAAACATTTTAAGAGTACAAGTCATCAAACAATATTTAAAAATTTAAATTACTACAGTAAATTTTTAAATTGTTGTGTATTAAATAAATCCTTAAATGTTATGATAGAAATAAGCTGATATAAGCTTTTGAAAATGTTGATACAGGAAACAGCTTTGAAGATTTTAGAAATATTTTAAGAGTACAAGTCATCAATTTTTTTTAATTTAAATTACTACAGTAAATTCTTAAATTCTTATGTATTAATAAATCCTTAATTATTACGACAGAAATGAAACTAATGTAAGCTTTGAAACTGTCGATACATGAGACAACTTTGCAGCATTTAGAAATATTTTAAGAGCATAAGTCATCAAACAAGTTTTAAAAATTTAAATTACTACAGTAAATTCTTCAGTTGTTATGTATTAAGTAAATCCTTAACTATTATTACAGAAATTAAGCTAATACAAGCTTTGAAACTGTCTATAAATGAAACATGTTTAAAGATTTTAGAAATTGTTAGGAGTACAAGTCATCAAACAATTTTTAAGAATATAAATTACTACAGTAAATGCTGCAATTCTTTTGTATTTTAGAACTGAATTTAAAGAACACTTCGGAAAAATATATTTGAATGGATAATTTAAACAAAAGTTAAACTTTTAAAATTTTTTTAAAACTTTTTAAACGTTTCAAGATTTTTAGATATTATAATTTTTGCTGAACATTTTTATACATCTGTAGTTTACAACCAAAATGAACCAAGTTCATTTTTTACTCTAGAAAATTAAATCATTTACTTGTGATAATAGGTTGTTACATAACATGCATGAATATTCAATATGCTAAAAATACCATAAATATTAAGATTTTTTCATAAATTAATATAAAGTGGAGGGAATTATGATCCAATAGCTTTAGGAATCAATTCATCTACTTTTTCCAAAAAAAAAAAAAAAAAAACTTAGTTCAGCATGTTACCTTTGTTGGTCCTGAATTGCTTATATATAAGAATCTTCTACACAAGACTGCGTATGGATTTTCAGATAATTCAAAATTACATTTTACTAAAAAGTTTGAGTAACTTGTGGAAAATAATGCCATTTCATATTTTTAATATATATATATATATATATATATATATATATATATATATATATATATATATATGTATATATATATATGTATATATATATATATATATATATATATATATATATATATATGTATGTATATATATATGTATAGATATATATATGTATGTATATATATATGTATATATATATATATATATATATATATATATATATATATGTATATATATATATATATATATATATATATATATATTTGCATCCAAAAAAGAAATGAATAACTTATTGCCAATCCAGTAACAATTTGCACTATACAATACGTTATAATTTACTTATAAAAGCTCTATAAATAAAATCTTATGTTGTAACATATTCTACAGTTTTGAAGGTATACATTTTAAACATTGCTCTTATTGTGAAAAACGATTAAATTCGACAATATATTGGCAAATATATATATATATATATATATATATATATATAATAAAATCAATATCTAAGACCCTAAAATATATCCAAAACTATCAAGTCTTATCAAGTCCATTCATTATTCTAAAACTTAATTTCTCGTCTTCATATTTATCCTATTTTCCCAGCCATAAATTCAAAACATGAAGTTTTTTTATTTCTTTAACACAACCCCAAATTTTTTTCTCTGATTCTCAAAACTAAAAATGATATAGCTGGCATTTTAATATGAAAGTAATAACTCTCACAGAAAAAATCTGCAACGATCAGCAATAATAGTCATCCTAAACTCCACACTATGTCATATATCTGTAGTCAAAAGTCACTCTCTTTAAGAAATTAATTTTTATCTCAGCATTTATTTACCAAACTTAAAACCCACCTGGTACTTGGTTCTCTCTCACTCAAGGTTGGCGTTGCAGAGAGCATTCTTATACTGTACGGTTAAAATTTCACTGCATTTTGTCCTAATAATAAAATCTACATTCGGCCACGGCGAATGATGTATTTATTCATGACAGAAGTTTAACGGGACTCTCGATAGCCCAGTATACCCTGGTTGAGGAAAATAATAGGGGCAATTTAAAGGGGTTTTCCTAATAAATGTGGGTCCGGTTTGTTCATCCTTAGACATATATATAATATATCAAAACTATTTAACTTTAATATTTCTTTAAATATTCCTCTCATTCTAATTCCTTAAAATCTTTTTCCCAGTCTCTAAATGTCTTAATCAAAGGAGTGTCTTAGACTTAAAAATCTTCCCAAAGCTTTCTATTCTATAGATGTAAATTTTCTGTCTATTCAACACGTTTCCCTGCTGTCGCCGACAAATGGCTCCGCGTTTTTCCTGATCTTATACTTAATTCGCTAAGTAAGTTTTTTTCTACCATGGGAAAATTCTTTCTGTCTACGCTCTTGGATGCACCTCTGTTCGAGCAGAATGATTTTTGTGTCTTCCTTTGTTTGACGTTGAGTAGTAATGATGTCCGTTTTAGCAGCTCTACAATAAAATTTTAATGAGACTTGTGCCGTTCTCTTCAATGTCGGCCGACTGCATTTTTATTATTGCTAAATGTTTAGCTTTCTCCTTGTCCAGCAGTCTTATAATTTAAGGATTATATATATATATATATATATATATATATATATATATATATATATATATATATATATATATATATATATATATATATATATATATATATATATATATATATATATATATATATATATGGTTGATAGAGGTATTGTATTTCTTTATTATACTTTAATATGCTTATTATGTTGTAATTTTGTCAATACATCTTATTTTTAAAATGTATGTGTATATTTTATTCTAACATTATTAATTTTATTAATGATCTAAAGTATGTGTAATGGTAAGAATATACAAACCATGTGCACAGAATAGTTGTAATAAAACACTTAGTGTGTGGAGAGATCAAAATCAAAAATCGATTGGGTTCTTTCAAGTCTGAAAACAGTCATTGCTATTAGGCAAATATTTTGAATATATGTATTCTAAAATCAATTAAATGCTCACAAATATAGTAAGGATAAAATTACCTTTTTATTCGACATTCCTTCTATATTTACCATTGGACCAATTACGTGTTCGACTATACGTCAGCCCATTACAGTGGGATTTTTTCCCGATTGCAGTGAGAATTTTTTACAAATAACTAAATAATTTGCAAAATTTTTTCCAAGTTCTTTATATTATCTCATATTTAGAACCATGTACCGTCATTTTAACTTATATATTGAAATACTTTTAACAGGCGGGCTTTTAAGTTCTCCTTTAATGTAAACTTAAGAGAATGCCCAAGTAAATTACACGTACTAGAGTTCAGAGTACATCAAAATGTGGCCTCCGAAATAGCTTTGTTGAAACAGCTACGAAACGTGCATTACTTAAAATGGAAGCCTCGAAAGAGAATCTCGACTGCATAAAAAATTCACTTCCGATGTAAATAGGATTTTACGTCATAAGTGCCGATCCTGCTTTTAGCGATTCATGAATATCCAATGGGGATGTTTCTCAAGAACTATCCTGTCTGATATTTATTACTTTCGCATAAAATTGAAACCTATGCAAAATTACGTATATTAAAGAGTGTCTCTCTTATGAAACACTTTTACTGTGGTTAAATAAATGTACTTTTAATGTCAAATTGACTGTCGAAACATTTATGTTAATAGCATTTATAACTATAAAAAATAAAAGTTTGAATTCTACCACTAATTAAAAATATGCATACATATTGATTTTTTTAATATGACTTAAAATGGATTTTCGTTCATCTTAATGTTTTTATATTTCAGTCACCTTTTGCTATTTTTTTATATTTCTTTCATTAGTTTTCGGCAAATTGAAAAACTTTTATGTCGATTTTTATGCAAAATTATATTTAATATACGAAGTTAAAAGGTAGTCAAAAATATATACTTTTTGTATATAAACTTTTCAATAGTAAAGGTAGAAAGGTTACCTTATCAAGGTAAACTGAATTATTTTATTTTGCATTCGCTGTTTGACTTCTAATCAAGGTATCAAGGGTATATGCACTTCCAGTACATATACTTTTCAGGAGTGTAAAGTTGCTGTCCTCTTCGTGGTGCACCCTGGTTAACGCAAAATTTGCTACAGCTTTGCTGCTCTCTCCTAAGTTCGTTTTGATAATGGTCTTGAAAAATTATACGAATTATCTTTTTATGTACAATGGATGACTTAGAATTCTTCAGTGGAATGCAGGTGCAATTTCTCATGAAAAGAGAATACAACTCCTATTTTTTACTTCTAAACAAGATATGGTTCAACGTATCAAGATATGGGGAATTTGGGGGAACGAGAGAGCTGTACCCAGTTTTCCGAGAAAGACTGTAGTGGCCTTTTTAGAGGTGTAACTGGACATGACTATATACAAAACCATCTCTACAGAGTTGGGGTGGTGGATACACCGGGCTGTGTTTCTTGCGACTGTAGTCATCCAATGACTTTTGAACGTTTGAATAATTGTGTTGCACTTTCTCAGTATGAGGACTTTGTTAATAAGTATTGAAGAGCCCTTGAACTAATGGCTTAGGCGCTAATTGTTTGAGCATTTGTAAAATAAAAACATATACTTTTTAAATAGTCAAGACATATACTTAGTATGTATACTTTTCAGTAGTCGAGTAAAATACTTAATATACATATTTATACAGTAAATGAGTCATATACAGCTCATTCTATTCATAAGTTATCTTGAAATACAAAATCCCTTGTTGGAAAGGGAAATCATGGACTGTTCTTACTACAAATTTGTTATTTGAATTTACTCAAGTAAACATGTTAAGTTTTCTTTGCTTCTCATTTGTAGCCATTTTCTTTTTCAATGAGTTTGATAATGGTCTTGAAAAAATATACGAATTATCCTTTTATGTACAATGGATGGATTAGAATTCTTCAGTAGAATACAGGTGCAATTTCTCATGAAAAGAGAATGCAACACATATTTTTTTTATTCCTAAACAAGATAGGGTTCAACGTACGACGAATAAGATACGGAGATTTGGGGGAACGAGAGATCTGTTCCCAGTTTTCCAAGAAAGACTGTAGTGGCCCTTTTTACAGAAGTCTGACTGGACATGACTGTTTACAAGACCATCTCTACAGAGTTGGGGTGGTGGATTCACCGGACTGTGTTTTATGCGACTATAGTCATCCAATGACTTTTGAACATTTGAATAATTGTGTTGTACTTTCTCAGTATGAGGAAGTTGTCAAGAAATATTGAAGAGCAGTTGAACTAATGGCTTAGGAGCTAATTGCTAGAGTATTTTTAAAATAAAATCATATACATTTTAAATAGCCAAGACATATACTTAGTATGTATACTTTTCAGTAGTCAAGTAAAATACTTAATATGCATATTTATACAGTAAATGAGTCATATACAGCTCATTCTATTCATAAGTTATCTTGAAATACAAAATCCCTTGTTGGAAAGGGAAATCATAGACCTATCTTACTACAAGTTTGTTTTAATTTACTCATGTTGACATGTTAAGTTTTCATTTCTAATCATTTGTAGCCATTATCTTTTTCAATGAGTCTAAATTTAAAATGTTTAACTAATCTTGTTTCTCAACGCAACAGCTCAACTTGGGGAATGGGGCAGTTGTATGTTGTGCTGGGAAAATCTAAATTTTAAATAAAATATAGACACAAGAAGAAGAGAATGCACGTAGATATAATGCAATCGCTCAAGCGAAAGAAGTTATCTTAAAGCACGTAGTTAGAATATCAACTTTACAGGCTTCTGCTCTGATTTAGCTTCTTCATTCCTCGTTTAAGTTGTGCTTTGGTTTTAATTTGAAATTATTAATTTTCGAGATTTGAAGTATGGATTTTTAAAAAATTTTTTGTATATGTTTGTATTATATGCTAATACGTATATAGTATTTAATCTAGCTTTTATTATGTTTCAGATTAAATTTTCTGTTAAATAGATAGATAGATGCAAGTAGCGTTAAACATTTTGACAGAGAGAACGAGTCTACATTATTCTTTAATACAGATGTGATTTATGGTTTGAGCGCTGGGAAATCACTACACCGAGATATAGCCAATATCTATTGTTTTGGTTTTAATTTTAAATTATTAATTTTCTACATTTGAAGTATGGATTTTTAAAAAATTTTTTGTATATGTTTGTATTATATGCTAATACGTATATAGTATTTAATCTAGCTTTTATTATGTTTCAGATTAAATTTTCTGTTAAATAGATAGATAGATGCAAGTAGCGTTAAACATTTTGACAGAGAGAACGAGTCTACATTATTCTTTAATACAGATGTGATTTATGGTTTGAGCGCTGGGAAATCACTACACCGAGATATAGCCAATATCTATTGTTTTGGTTTTAATTTTAAATTATTACTTTTCTAGATTTAAAGTATGGGTTTTAAAAATTTATTATAGATTGTATGTTTGTATTATATGCTAATAGGTATATAGCATTTAAGCTAATTTTTATTATGTTACAGATTAAATGTTTTGTTAAATAGATAGATGCAAATAGCATTGAACATTTTGACACAGAGAAGGAGTCTATATTATTCTTCAGTACAGATGTGATTTATGGTCCGTGCGCTGTCACGTCACTACGTCGAGACACAGTCAATATCTATTGTTTGGATTTTAATTTTAAATTATTAATTTTCTAGATTTGAAGTATGTGTTTTTAAAAATTTATTATATATTGTATGTTTGTATTATATGCTAATAGGTATATAGTATTTAAGCTAATTTTTATTATGTAACAGATTAAATTTTTTGTTAAATAGATAGATGCAAGTAGCGATGAACATTTTGATCGAGAGAACGAGTCTACATTATTCTTTAGTACAGATGTGATTTATTACTCACTCGCTGTGACGTCACTACGCCGAGACATAACCAATACCTATTGTTTTGGGTTTTAAATTTAAATTATTAATTTCTAGAATTGAAGTATGGGTTTTTAAAAATTTATTATAGACTGTATGTTTGTATTATATACTAATAAGTATATAATATTTAAGCTAATTTTTATTATGTTACAGATTAAATGTTTTGTTAAATGGATAGATGAAAATTTTGAGCGAGAGAATGAGTCTACATTATTCTTTAGTACAGATGTGATTTATGGTTCGCGCACTGTGACGTCACTACGCCGAGACACAGCCAATATCTATTGTTTTGGTTTTAATTTTAAATTATTAATTTCTAGATTTGAAGTATGGGTTTTTAAAAATTTATTATTGATTGTAAGTTTGTATTATGTGCTAATAAGTATATAGTATTTAAGCTAAATTTTATTATGTTACAGATTAAATGTTTTGTTAAATAGATAGATGCAAATAGCATTGAACATTTTGACCGAGAGAATGAGTCTACATTATTTTTTAGTACAGATGTGATTTATAACTCACTCGATATGACGTGACTACGCCAAGACATAACCAATATCTATTGAAGCAGCAAGTGATCATCTAGTAAGCGTTGAATAACCAGAGGGAGACTCTTGTAAGATGGTTTACTGTCAAAGAGCATATTACTCGGGTTTCAACCTATCGAGTGACATTTTTTCGGTTTTACTTTTTGGTTTTATTCTCTCAGTGTTAAGTTCAACAGCAGGCTAACTCCTGGATAACCTAACCAAGGAAGGGATGATAATCACCTTGCCCTATCGGACCTTGGACCTCGAACCTGTTCCTTGCGGACGCAAACCTCTACCCCAAAGTCCCTGATCTTAATAATAAAATATTTAAAGATTTATATAATACTTAAAAGAAAATATTTTTACTAGTATGCTTTCTAAAACAAAAGAAAACTCAAAGCATGTTTTGCATTTTTGTTCTTTTATAATATGCCACTCAAAAGCGAATAAAATTAATTAAATCCAAAAGAACAGCAAATTATAGTTAGGGTTTTGGAAAAATGTGAAGTAAGAAATTCTTCAGTGGAATTTAAGTCTTTCACAGATAAAAGCGCTTAATCACCTCAGAAGAATTTCTGAAATGCTTTATATGAATTTTATTAGAGAAGAAAATAATCTATCATTTTTGTCCTACTTATAAAAGGATATTAAGTCCACATATATTATAAACTAATACTGATCTAATAAGTATCATCTAAATTTAAAATTTAAAAATATGATAAATATTTTAATAACAAATTAGATCTTTGCTAATATAATAAAAAATAATTTCATACTTTTACTTTTCTTTCAGAAAAATATTTACTTTTAAAAGTAATTCTCAAAACATAATTATAAATTTTTACTACCATTTAAAAAAATTTTACTTGAATATTTGCTTATTTGTAGACTAGGTTTAGTAAGAATAACTTTTGAGAAAAAAAAATAAATTTATGTTTTTGCACATATTTAAACTTTAAAATATACTTCGACCAAACAGAATTTTTTATTTTTTTCTCTTTTAAATATAAAAAAAAAGAAAAAGAAAAAAATATTTATAACAAATTCGTCTTCAGGATTTATCAAAACATTTTGTGCAAAAAATTTTGGTAAACATTAAAAAATAAAAATATTTGTTTTCATGGGTCGCTTTTTTGCTGCATTGGAAATATTTTCTAAACTTTTCCATTTAATGAAAAATCCTAATTGAGATTCAAAGAAAATATTTAAGAGTGGGATTGTGAAAATCTATAATCATATAACAGGTATACATCTCTGCTATGGCAATTTGAGTTTGTTAATTCTTAAAACGAGTAATATACAAAAAAAATAAAGTCAATTAATACTTAGATCAACAAAGAAATATTTTATATTATTTAGTTTTTATTAAATAATTACAATTAATTATAAATATGTGTATACATATGACAGAATCACAATATTAAGTCGCAATATAGAAAGCGAGGTTGCTTGCAATTTTCCATTTTTCTTTTTATATATAATGCTGGACTATTATTTTTGTTTGTTACTATTTATTGGCTTTCTATTTATTTTTTTCTTTTCTAATTTATGAACCTGTTGGTGGTGTATAATTTCTCATTTTATCCAACTCTTGTAATTCTTCATTATTGCAAGGAACCTTTTCAGTGAGTTACGAGCAGTCCAGTTCTTCAGTTAAGAGTCCATCTAATCGTTTCACACGACTCAAGGCTACATAAGCTTGACCTGGTGAGAACAGATTTCGTCATATATATTAGACTGCGTAATCTAAATTGCTATTCTGCGTCTCATGTACTGTTGATATCTATGATAGTATTAATGGTAGCAATCTTCGTTCAGCAGTACCTTAGCTACATTTGGCAGAGAATTGCACTGATATTAACTCGATTCTGTGAACACCATTTTGCCCAAGTTTACAGTGACGGAAAGAAATGAATTAATTAAAGTTAATGAAAGAATGTTTGAAAAAACCTGTATTGTGATCAAGTGTTATCCGAGCTTATATATTTCAGCTTCAGGGGATGAATAAAAGTATTTTATTTACAATTGAAAATTTGAACAAGATATATAACTATATATATAGGGAGACTGTGGAATAATAGTAGGAATTAAATAAAATCGATTCTGTCAGCAATAATTATAAGCCAGCAATAAACAAATATCTTGTCTCCATGTCTACCAAAGTTGGAACAAAATGTATAAATGTCCTAAAATGTTGGTGACTACACTAGAAATTCATTCCAAAGGTATAACTTATAAATTATTCCTTTGATACGATATATGAACAATTCTATCTTATTTCTTTAGCTAAAAACAAAAATAAATTTAAAAAGTGGTGTTTTTTAGTTTACTAATAAAATAGAAAACATATGACTCATGTACTTTTGAAGTTGAATTATTTTATTTTCGAAATTCTTAAAATTGCTGTTATAATAAATTCTAAAAACTAAATTTTATAAATACTCTTTCAATCGGGAAACTACCCAGATAAGTCTGGGATCGTAGTGGTTAGTATATAATTTATATATATATATATATATATATATATATATATATATATATATATATATATATATATATGTGTGTGTGTGTGTGTGTGTGTGTCTGTGTGTATTTTAAATGTGAAGCATGTTGGTATTCTTCTTTTATGCTTTCCATACTGCACAGTGGTTAACTGACCGGTTAATTCCTTGTCTGAGTCATCATAATAATCACTTCTGTTCATGTCCAGAGACGTATAAGGTCTTAAATGCAGTTCTAAATCTCCTATTGTCTTCTGCTGCCGTTTTGCATTCGCCGAACTTACCCATTCAGTCTGGTCTCTCTCCTTGAACATCATTCATCGCCAAGTTAGTCTAAGTCACTCACGTCATCATCTCAATTTACCCAATTAAGGTAAACAGTAGGTAACAATAGGTAGAGTCTGTTCGTAGATATTGCGTATCAATGGTTTATACCAGACCTGCTGAGATAACACAAGGAGTAAGACACCAGATACAAATGAGAGAAGACTTACCCTTTTGCAGATTCTTTATTTTACAATTCTATTTTTAATGAAGAACAATCTGGTGACACAAATAAAACAAATTAAGTATCAATATGGAGTATCCATATACTGATAGAATTGTTGGAGCAACTCCCTGCCTCTGATGACGCTATCCTTTTGCAGATAAAAAAACAACAGTGGTGCACTCCCTGCCTCCGATGAAGTTATACGTTCGCTCAGTCTTGGTCTGCTTTTCTTCTAAAGCGACTTCCAAACTACCGAGAAAAATCCAATGACTACTGTTGCCAGGGCCAAAAGACGATTGCCCCGCGTTAGCAATCAATCTTGTCCAATGGAGTCGAAGGGGAGGTCACTGACATCGCTTTCATCTTTCGGTCAGTCTCCCGAGCTGGCATTGTCCAGTAGTGTAACTCATTGATATCTTGTTGCATATTTTCTAAAATTTGTCCCATCTAAAAGGTCGGACGACGGCCGAATGGGTAGAATGATGAATTTTGGGTCCGGAATTCACTAATTCAAATTTCTTTAAAGAAATAGGTTTGTATAACCATTTGGAAGCTCGATTGACGACAGCCTATCATCCCTAAACCAATGGTATTACCAAACGTTTCAACAAGACTCTTGGCTACATGTTATCTATGTACGTAGACGTGGAACAAAGATAAGATCCAAGACAGAGCTTTAGAAAACGGTCAAACAGACCGTGAAAAGCAAATTTTATCATGCCAGAAGGATTATACGATGTTTTATGTTCACTTTTGTTCCTGGCTTGTTTGATTGAAATTATCGGGGAATTTAGAGAGGATTTTTAAAAGCTAAAAATGGTTATCTGGTCCAAAGATTTTTATAATTGTCTTTAAATATTTATTTTGAAAAGAGTTTAGATTTTGTTGTTGTTTAAGCAACAATTAGCTTCCAATTTCAGATCCATATAAAGAAACTGATTTAAATATAGATTCATATATGTATAATTAAAAAAATAGATTTGTTTTGAACTTTATACTAGTAGTTCTCCATAATTTGAGTAAACTGTCAAAAAGGAGTAATTTTGATTCTGTTATAAATGATTTTTATATGTGTCTTTTTTAAACACTTTAATTTAGTCCATAGAGAAAAACATACAGCTTAAACAGATTCTTTGCTGTTAAAGTTAGTAATTACTTACTTCGCCATTTATTCGTAGGGTTTTTGTTTTAGATTTATTATTATTTAGTTCAATTCTTTCAGCAGTATTTGCTAGAATATTTTTCTTCTACTGCATGGCATTAAATCTAATTGGTAACAATGCTATCCATATGCGAAACCTAAAACTTCTAAAAAAAATTCACCAAAAGCTAATTTTTTTTTCTTTAACAACTTTTCTTACTATCCAGTACATCCTGATGATGAATAAGAGACCAGGGTGGAGACAGTTTTGTTTGATACATGTTTCTACAAGAAAATGTTTCGTTAATTCCCCCTCTACTTTGACCCCTGTTTGGCTATCATTGTCTAATTCTTTAAAAACAAGTCTGAATAAGTGTAAATAGAAACAATTTATGTAAAAAATTACTGGTAATGGATAATAACCCAATAAAAAACTCATTAAATTTGTGTGATAGCTATGCTATCCATTAACAAAATATAAATCTTCAAGGCTGAAAGAAAACTTCCGAAGATACTTATTTTCTTTTCTGTGATAGCTTTTCTTACTATCCAGTCCACGCTGATGATAATAAGAGACCACAATGGAGACAGTTTTCTCTGATACATGTTTCTACAAGAAATTGTTTAGTTAATTCCCCCTCTACTTTGACCCCTGTTTGGCTATCATTGTTTAATTCTTTAAAAATAAGTCTGTATAAGTGCAAATAAAAACAATTTACGTAAATAAAAATGTACTCGTAATGGAGAATAATCCAATAAAACAGTCGTTAAATCTGGATGATAGCTATGCTATTCATTAGCAAATTCTAAGTCTTCTAGTCTGAAAGATAACTTTCGTAGATACCTATTTTCTTTTCTGTGGTAGTTTCTCTCATTATCGAGTCCAAGCTGATGATGAATAATAGACCAGAGTGGAGACTGTTTTCTCAGATACTCGTGTCTACAAGAAAATATTTCGTTAATTCTCCCTCTACTTGTTGGATTATCATTGTATAATTCTTTAATGTATAATTCTTTAAAAACAAGTCTGCAAAAGTAAAAATAAAAACAATTTATGTAAAATAAAAGAACTGGTAATGGAGGATAACCCAACAAAACAGTCGTTAAATCAGCATGGTAACTATTATATCCATTAACAAAATCTAAATCTTCTATGATGAAAGAAAACTTCAGGAGATACCTATTTTCTTTTATGTGATAGTTTTTCTTACTATCCAATCCACTATGATGATGAATAAGAGACCAGAATGGAGACAGTCTTATCTGATACATGTGTCTACAAGAAAAATTTTAGTTAATTCCTCCTCTACTTTGACCCCTGTTTGGCTATTCTTGTATAATTATTTAAAAACAAGTCTGTATAAGTGTAAATAAAAAAAATTATGTAAAATAAGTACTCGTAATGGAGAGTAACCCAATAAAACAGTCTTTAAATCTGGATGATAGCTATACTATCCATTAACAAAATCTAAATCTTCTAAGCTGAAAGAAAACTTCCACTGATACCTATTTTCTGTGATAGTCTCTGCAACAAACAATTTAGTTAAATTAAATTATTATAATAATTCATAATAAAATAATAAGGTATTACAATATCCAAAAGTACATATAGTTAGAAAAATATATACGCCACTTTAAGAGAATTCTTTAATTTCTTACCTGCTATAGTTTGTTACACAGCTCCGATGCCGTTTGGGCTTTTTTATATGCATATATTGTATATTTTCTGCGCATTGGTATTTTACAGTTAGAACACGAGTGTTTTCATGCTTGGAAGCTTAGTAATGAACCATTTTTCGCATATTCATAGATTCTTAAATATTATATTTCCCCATATATTTATGGGTAAAAATTAGGAAAAGTCAAGAAATATATTTCAGTTTCGTTAGTAAAAGTTTGAGAAAATTGGACACAAAATAGTTTAATAGTCGAAATGACTTATTCTGCCGTACTACTGCTCAAAAACCAAGCCTATACAAATACAAATTAAAACAATTTCTGTACTGTAAACGCAAAATGGACCAATAAAACAGTCGAAATTATAATCTTAAATATACAAACAACCCGATGCACATATACAACATTCTTACTATAAGAGTTCCTCCTGCGTAGGAAGTGGCTTTTACCACAATTGAGATTGTCAGCTTTACACGTCGACGCATCTTGAAAAGCCATTCGACGACAGGTAATGGAATTACATCTCTTTTGGCTCTATTCATTTTCTCCCCAAGATTAAACAGATGGCGATTTATAAACGAGCTGCGTATACAAAACTCTTAACCCTTCAAAAGCGTTGACAAGACTGTCAACCGAATTTGAAAGCCTATTATTAAATTCGGTTACGAGTCTACGCGAAATTAATCAATTCGTGAATTTGTAAGATCATAAAATATCCTTCGAGCTTAAATAGTCACGCAAAAGTTGTATTTGGTTTACCTAAGATTTTGGTATTCATGAAGGTAACGTTGGATTTTCTAATTTAAATTTGAATGCTTTTAGTCCATTGACTAGAATTTATGATATAATACATTTAATATATATATTTTTAAAATTTCAAAATTATTATTAAATATATTTTAAAGCTATTTGTTGTTAGCCGTTAAAGAAAGATCCACTGATAATGCCTATGAAATCATTCTTTTGCATATGAGGCGGTATATATCGTTTATATGATAAAATTTGTAACTTGGAATAAAGTTATTTCGTAATTTAGAATAAAGTTATTTCGTTCTTATTTGGTTTTAATTGTTTTGTTTTCGTAATCATTACAATATTTTTAAGAGGATGAAAGTTTTACATGTATTCCTCTTCATTTTTACTTAAATATTATATATATATATATATATATATATATATATATATATATATATATATATATATATATATATATATATGTAGCAGGTACAATTACTCACATTTCCTTTTATGATAGGTGGCGCTAAGAGAGCCATCTCGTTTGTTTTCCATAGTGTCAGTTATGTCTCAAAGTGTGCGTGCGTTGTATATGTTATTGTTATTGTACTGTGTTGTGGAACATAGCAAATGAAATAAAAATGGTTCAATGGACTAATTATTCATAACGCCTTTTGGAATAAATGAGTCTCGTCCTTCTACAGTGGAGCCAACGTGAAGCTTTGAAAGTATGGAAAAGTGTCATCCAGACACATGCCATGTTTTTTCCCATCCTGGGAAATGATAAAATTCTTTCTGTTAAAGTATCGATTCATCTCGACATGTGTTGCACTAACATGATGTGAAAATTTCTGTCTGTTTTTTCTCCAGTTATAGTTGCCTCTTCCACCAAGAATTGTGTCTTTGCAAGTGTGCTTTCGTTTCAGTGAAAGTGATTCTTCCCAAAACTTTGTGTTGCATTCTTATAAAATATGAAATCTCCATAAAGCTGTGTTCTGAAAAGCATCTTTACGATTAAATGCACTGTTAAAGTAAAAGCAGTTTTGTTTTAGGTCGCATCTGGAATTCAAACATATCTTCTACCCGGAAGTAATCTGAAAAGTTCTTTCCCGCTTAATTACCGTTTTGTGATACCTTTTTTATGACTTATATTTTGATTTCGTTTTCATCTTTTTATTGATATATTAATTTCTTTTAAGAACAAGATATATGCATAAATTGTGTGTTTTGAAAATAAATAATTGTTTAAATTGAAAATAAAAAATTTTTCTATTGCTTGTATAAAGTAATTCTAATGTATATAACCTGAAGGAAAGAAGCATATTTAAATTATGAGAATTTGATTTTTTTCTATTTTTCTCTCTCTCTTTCATTGTTTTATGGAAAAGGAAATATCAATTTTGTGTTTTTTTGTTGGATCCAACTCATTTTTTAAACAACAAAAACAAGGTATTGATCTGGTTAATTAAATTTTCTATGCTAGTTTGATATTGTATTCTGTGTTCTTGAAAATCATATTAAAAATGATCGACCATTCGCTATAAAATATTCTTATTCAGAATTATTCCTGTTTTAATGTTTAAACACATAAAATGTGTGATTCTATTTCTGGTTCTAAGTATGTTATTCTTATAATTCAAATAGTAGCTAAATAATAATATGTTCTGCTTGTTCACGATACATTGATTTTTTTTAAGTTTTATGTTTTTATACTAATTGTCGTAGTCATTGCATACCAATTATATAAAAGGTTATTTGTAAGAAATTCAAATAGGAATTTTAAACGAGTAAGTATAAGGTATTACTACTGCTTCAAAAGAATTTTATCAAAAATATTGTTGTATTTTTAATTAGTTCTTGATTTTATAGTATCTTTATGAATGCTTATTTTATTGGTTATATTATCTTCAAAGGAGAGGGTAGTTGTGCAACCGTTACTTAATATTGAATTTACAAATTTTCTTCAGTTATTTAACCAGTTTCGGTTCAGTATTTGCGTAGGGTAAAAGTGATTTATCTTTCTAAGGGCACGAAAATTGACCTCTTTAACTTAGCATCAGAATTAGGCATCGATGTCACATCTACTGATAAAATAATTGATTTACATGGTAAAATAACTAAATCTACTGTTTTTAAGGATGACGAGCAGTTTGTTAAAGATGCGTTTAATAATGTTGTTGACGAGCGGTAAAAGTTGGAAGCAGAAATAAAGAAAGCAGAATCAGAAAAACAGCATCTAGCTGAAAGAGCATTTGAGCTTGAAAAGCTTAGGCTGCAGAATCAAAATTCATCAGCAAATTCAAATGCTAATCCAGTTGATTCTAATCTGACGCGGTTTGTTTTAAAAGCTGTTTTACCGACATTTAACCCTTATACAGACATGTCATTATATTTACGGATGTACTGATTTTTGGATATCATATCTACTTGGAATACTTCCAAGTGAGATAGGTAAATTAATAACTAGAGAACCTGAAGAAATGTTATGAATTACACCCACATTCGTACTATATTATTGCAATGGTTTAAGCAGACCAATTTCGAATTCTTTTTAGCCGACTTCAGAAACGTGATCATTCCACTTGGAAAGATTTGTTTTCCGAGCTTCGAACTTAATTTGAAGGTTGACTCAATGAACTAGAAATTAGTTCATTTGACAAGTTGAAAGAACCGATCATCGCTGATCAAATTAAGAAAAAATACTCACCAGATTATAAAACTCACTATTTAGATTCTTGTGAAACACTCAATGATCCTGTAATGTTAACTGAAAAGCTGGACTTGTATGAAAATATAAAATTGCCTTATCAAAAAGTGACAAAGCCTCAAAAATCACAAGAATGGTACAAACCTAAATTCGCTAGATATTTTGGTAATCAGAACTTAAGGAACTCCCAATTCCCCAAATTTGAAAAGACAGAAGATTCTTTCAATACTCGCAAAAATACTATATCTGACTCAAGCAATATTCCATCCTGAAACTTGGAAAAACACTGTTCATTGTTATGGATGTGGTTATCCAGGATTTATAAAATCCAAGTGTCCAACATGTTCTCTGAAGAAAGACAGTGCTAATGCCATACAAATGTTTACTTGTTTTACTCTTCCAGTAGCCTTGATTAATATTTAAATTTATGAAGCTACAGGTGTGCTGACACAGGAGCCAGTCAGTCAGTTGCCGGAGAATGTTTAACTTTTTACAGAAGCGTGGTCAGAAGTTCATAGAAATTGATCTCGCTATGTGTCTAGCTGATAGTCAGCAATCCACATCAAAAGTTCTAAAAATTACAGTGCCAACCACAGTACTTGGTCGAGCTTTAATTACTGATTTAATTTTTCTACCACATGCTAAAGGTAATCGTACTCTCTTGGGAGTTGACTTTTTAAGGAAATCAGGAAATGTGATGGGCATGCATAGCAACTACGCTCTATACTAAGCTCTACAAAGTGCCACATAAATTGGTCGAATTGCTCAAGGGAATGCACAGAATTCATTTCTAACTAAGATTCGAACGTTTGAAACATATAATTAATTAGTAATGTTTCAACTAATTAATATTTTACTTTGAAAGGTTTTCTTAAATATATTGCTGATAAAACTATTTCATTTTCAATAAACTACGCTAAATATAAAATAATTTAGTTTGGTTGAAAAGGACTAACACAATTAAGTTATTTTGTTTTTGACCCAATTTCTTTGAAAATTTAACAAGTTAATATCAATATAATTAAACTTAAGTGCTAATTATTTTATGTTAAAATCTTAGTAGTCTATAGATTTAATAATCTCAAATATTTTCAAAAACAGCTTTATTGAAAATTATCTTTGCATAAGCCTTTGATATGTACTTTTGTCACTTTTATTCTTTTTAGGCCTTTGAGTAAAAACATTAGTAGCTATTTGAAGCATTCTCAGCAAATAAAGTTCAAATAAAATCAATTTCGAAAATCAATATATTTAACGATCAAAGAGAAATGATAGTTCTTCAATGTTTGTCATACTTTTTTAAGTAAGTTCAGACACAATCGCGAGCGGAAGTTTTAACGAAATTCTAATTGAGCAAATAACTCTTACAAAGTTTCAGATTTCAGTACTGAAAGCGGTAACCTAACAAATCAATTAGTGAACTATTACACAACTGGAAATAATCGGAAATTTCCAAATGTTACAAATACGGAAAGAGCAATATAGTGGATGATCAAAAGGATTCGATCTATAAAGCTAGAAAACAGGAAATTTACTAGATCGGTTACGAAAACTTTCTTGGATGATATCAGGAGATAAAGGTTTGAGCATTGATATATATTTGTCTTTGGTTTTAAAGAGAAATTCAACAAATCGGATTCTTTATATACTTCGTTCTTTATTTTACACAATCCTTTTTTAATAGATTAAATAAAACACCACTTGGAGATTATTTTTAAACACATTCTTGTATTTTTGAAAAAATTTACAAAGTAATAACAAAAACACATTTAGAACTTTTGGAACCCTCTCACCTAAAAAGTGTAAAACTTACCACATCTGCACACATAAATAGCATGTGTTAAATAGGCTTGCATTGAATTAAAGGAAAAATAGAATTCTAAACGTATAGGTAGTTATTCAAGTGATTCATAGTATAACGCCTGTTAGAGAAATTTCAGCTCCAAACTTTCAATATTGTTTAATAATATTGTTTAATATATATATATATATATATATATATATATATATATATATATATATATATATATATATACCGATTTAAACTACTGAACTTATTGATATGTATATATATATATATATATATATATATATATATATAAATGTGTGTGTCTGTGCGTGTGTGTGTAATGATATTTTTCTCACTTTCAGTGCTGATTCCATCTTTCTTGCATTCCTGTCTAGTAACACTAGCGAATTTTCTCGACTGTTCCCCTGTGGATTCCTTCCATTTGCCTAGCTAAAAACAGATTCTGACACTTAGGCTACGTCGTCCACGTGACTTGTAGGTGATGATTAATTGGCTGGTACAAACAAATGCTTAAACAGTATACAGTATTTACGAACTGTTCAATTTGTTCATGAGAGTGATACATGAATAAACCACGTTAGTTTGTTCTAAAAATTCCATTGTCTTTATTTATTTGTCCTTCTCGTCTACTCAGCAAGTGAAATTCAACAAGAAATATCCGTTCAAAATTCCCAACGAGATGAAGCAAAAAGCTTTCATTTCATAAACATGTGTGTATACTAAGTGTATGCGTGTGTGTTTAAATTTATATGAATATATATATATATATATATATATATATATATATATATATATATATATATGCATACATACTCATAAATGAGCACACAGGCACATTTATCTATACATATATTATATATATATATATACACTATAAAGAGGAATATATAGTAATTATTGAATAATATATTGTTAATTATTAGATTCTTATAACCTAGATGTAAAGCTGCAATACATATAAGAAAAGTAAGAAATTATATTCTATAAAGAGGAATATATAGTAATTATTGAATAATATATTGTTAATTATTAGATTCTTATAACCTAGATGTAAAGCTGCAATACATATAAGAAAAGTAAGAAATATATGGACTCCAGGTGTTAAAGTTTTACTCGAATGCCATGTATAACATTAACCATTTTTTTAATGAGAGGCTCAGTCAGACGCTCATAAGGTATACCTATTCTGTTCTGGAACACACAGACACGTGATGAGACAGAGAGAATTTTTTAATAAATTGATTTAATATATGTATAGATAAATGTGCTTGTGTGCTTATTTATGTTTATGTATGCATATATGCACACACATACACACACACACACATATATATATATATATATATATATATATTGAATAATATATTTTTTTTATTAGATTCTTATAGCCTAGATGTAAAGCTACAATACATATAAGTTAAAGTTTTATTCGAATGCTATATATAACATTAGCCATTCTTTGAATGAGAAGTTCAGTCAGACGCTCATATATACCTATTCTGTTCTGGAACACACAGACACGTGATGAGACAGAGAGAATTTTTTAATAAATTGATTTAATATATGTATAGATAAATGTGCTTGTGTGCTTATTTATGTTTATGTATGCATATATGCACACACATACACACACACACATACATATATATACATATATATACATATATATATATATGCATAAAATACACATATACATACGTACACATGCCGTCCAATAAAGTAGTAAAATTCGTCTGTTCTAGAGTTAAAATAAAATAAAAATTCAATAAAGAACTTTACAGTTTCTATACAGAATTTTAATAACTTGCTTTTCAATGCATTCATTTGAAGTGCTATTCAATCAATATTTACGTTACCTTATTGAATTACTGTTAAAATTTCATTAAATTTTGAATATTATAGTATTTTTTAATTATAACTTGATTAAAACCCGTTATTAATAGCCTACCTATAACGAGAAATAGACCATAGTGCTTACACCAAATAACAAACATTTTTTTTATACTATAGCTGAAGCTACACTTTTCTCGCGTTTACTACTCATTTATACCGTTTTAATCAATGTGGCTCTAAAGTTGATTAGTTCTTCAGTTTGGAGTAATTAATTTCCCTTTTTTATTACACGATAAGAAAATATACCATGTGAATGGAATGAGCTGCTTCTAAAATTAATTGCTCCTTACTTGTTATGAAGAAGTGTTAATTTTTAGCTTGTTAAGCAGGAACTTTACATCTAAAAAGTGTTGTACCTATTAAATAAGATGTAAGAGAGGATAAAGCCTATGGATTTTCGTATAGTGAACAATTAAAATCTGGTAACTTTGTTTTCAGTATATATATATATATATATATATATATATATATATATATATATATATATATACATATATATATACATATATACATATATATAAATACTTATATATATATATATATACTATATATATATAAATATATATACAGTGTGTGCATATATATACATATATATATATATATATACATATATATATATATATATATATATATATATATATACATATATATATATACGTGTGTACATATATACACATAAATAAACAAACACATACATCTATCTATATATACATGTAATCTAATAATTATAAAACTGCTGGAGAAAGCTGAAAAGCTAGCAGTAATATAATGCTGCAGTCTGCCGACATTGAAGAGAATGACACAAGTCTAATCACAACTTTATTTTAGAGCTGCTAAGACGGAGATCTTTACTATTCGAAGACAGACACAAGAGAAAGACACAAAAATCACTCTGCTCGAACAGAGGTACACCTAAGAGTGAAGACAGAAAGAATTTTCCCACAACTTCAGCAAATTTAAGTGTAAGATCAGGAAAAACGGGGAGCCATTTGCTGGCGACAGCTAGGAAATGTGTAATAGACAGAAAATTTACATCTATAGGACAGAAAGCTTTGGAAAATGGATCGAAAGTCGGAGACACTTGTTTGATTAAGACACTTAGAGGCTGGCAAAAGATTTTAAGGTATTAGAATCGGAGAGATGGGTTTTTTAAGGAAATATTAAAGTTGAATAACTTTGATTTATTGCATACATATTTATATTAAATCAATCAATTAAATAACCTATCTATCTTTTTCAATGTGTGTGTGTGTGTTCCGGAATAAAGTGGGTACGTTTTATAGGCTGTTGTTTGAGCCTCTCATTTAAAAAATGTATAATGGGTACATCACATTTGAATAAAACTTTAACGTCTGGGGCACATATTTTTATTATGTTTAATATGCGATCCGGATGTATTATTTAAAAGCAAAGGGAACAATAAAAGTTGGTAATTAAAATATACAATTTATTGAGTATTTTTGTATTGGTATAAGTAGTAGCATACTAATCTATTTAAAAGACATTGAAATCTATTGTACCCCTTGAACTTATTTGAGTATATGCTCCCTTAAATATCTTTTGAACGTTATGAACATCAATATTTGAACTCATGGGGCCACCACTACTTTAGTCATTATCCGTGTTGTAAGATACTTTCAACACATACACCAGTGTTCATTCTTTAAAGGGTAAATCACAATAAAATATACTCTATAGGATTAAAAGTAAACGCCTTATATTTAAATTAAAACATTTATTATATACATTAATTACAGATTAATATAGGACTTGATTAATATAAGACATGACATTCATTAATTTGTTTTGATATTCATCAATATTTTAAAACTCGTATTCCTTAATCACAATATTATGAGACCCAGGTAACAATCATGAATATTAAGTCGATCTATCTCCAGGAATTCAGAGGGAATCAGGGCGAGGGGGGGAACTCTAGGAATGCTGACCATCGTTGCAAGCGTAAAGGTCGTCACTTTGCTAAACGTTAGTGCTGGCTTAACGGTCATCACTTTGTTGGATGCGGAATAGGACAAATATTACTGGTCCGTGCTCTCTGGCTTGCTCATGGGATCTCAATGCACCAGTCCACTCTGGCTTGGGACCTGGACTCTTTTTCCAACTTTTTTCCCACAACTTTACACCTCGGTTCAACGCCCCTTTCTTTCTTTTTTCCAATTACTTGTTAGTGAAATTTTTACACATCTGCATCCCCTTAGGGTGTTCAGGTGGGTTCATGGTCCCTTCTGGTGAAAATTGACATTATTGCCTAGCCCCTACCTCTATATCTCATGGTTACATCCCTGCCTGGGCTTGACCGTTACACTTGTGCCATTCCATCAGCTACAACTCCTCCGCAGGGGTCCCCTATTAAAACTCGAAGTCCACAGCTGCGTCTATATTATTCTTAGAAATTTAGTTCACAGCTGTGTGAGCTGACTGTAGTGGGAAAGTACATCACTACAGTCCGACTAAAACATTTTCAATGAAATAAAACTTTTTACCAAATACAATTCTATTCGTATGGACTATCTTGTAAAATGAATAATTATAGCAAGCCTGTAGCTAAGTACATACATTAAATAAATTCTGAAAACAAAGTTACCCGCTTTTCTTTAATTCTTGCCTATGCTATAATCCACAATCTTAACCTGTTATTCACAATATTTAGTGTATACAACATTTTTTAAATCCAAAGTATCTGCTTAACAAGCTAATCATTAAACTTCTTCGTAAGAAGCAAGGAGCATAAAATGTCACTCAATCCATTCAGTTGATATATTTTCTTGCACAGGCTGCAGAAACTCCGTTAAATCCATTAGTTGTAAATGTTATCAGCTATCTGAAATCCTGAATGAGTATACCTATATTATTAGACCTTTCACAACAAATTTATTCAAGTTATTAATTAACGTCGCATGAGTTCTTGATATTTTCGAATGTAGAGTAACGAAGAGTCAATTGTTCAATATTCTAGTCTAAAAGTTACAAAGAATATACACCACTGACTTTTCATTAAAGTATTAAAATTTAAAGTTACCACTCTAATTATAGAACAGATCTGAGGCATATTTAAGCATTTCTAAAATATCTCTTTTAAAACACAGAAAATTACTATAGTCTGTAAATAAACAGTTTTACTTTACATTTGCACTTAGCTTCAAAGAACACAAATATATAAATTCACTTACTTATTCCTAACGAAATACGAAAGCGAATTTATACTCCAGTGCTCCTTTGTGCAAAACGTGAGTACAATTTTCTTTGTGTTAAGTGCACGAGCTTATAGTCTTTTCCATAGTTAGGTACTGACTACGTGGGTTTATTTTCAAAATGGAAAACGTGCACCACTGAGATTATTATCAAAAATTAATGAACAGTAAAGCAACCTTTCCTGAAATTTTCCAAATTACAAAGGAAACTAATGGGGAAGGAAATTAGGCATTACTTAGTTCACAAGTTTTAAAATATTTCACGTTATAGAGAAATTGAATAAAAATTAATAAAATTTAAAGTTATTTTTAGTCATTTTCCCAGTCATTTTTTCTTATTGTTGTGAAAGAACTGGATATTTTTATTTATTATATCCCAGTATTAAACATTATTTATTTTTCTTAACAAATTAAGAACACAATAGATTTCATTTTAACGGGAAAATAGTGGAAAATTTCATAATTCTGTTTCATTGAATTTTCACATATAACTATGGAGAGGAAACAAAGATATTTTTAGTTGGTTTGGAGTACTACTGTCTACTTTTTTGAAACAGAGGGCTAATGAGATCGGGACCAACAGCTTAAAGCCTATTCCGAAAGGCTACGAACATCCATACCACAGCGGGATTCGAACAAACGAACTCTGGTACCGAAGACCAGCACTAACCAATCGGCCATCGTTCGGCTAAATATTTTTAGTATCTATCATCCTATGGAGATCCCTGCTATGGCTCGACGATTCTTAAAGAAGTATCCTCAGGGATCACATCATATATAAAACCATGCTCAGAAGGGATTCACAAGATGCAGTTAAATAAAACAACTAGATCGAGACACAGGCATTTATTCAAGATAGTATAATGAATGACGTAGAGCTCTGGTTATCAAACAGAACTAAGGTTACAGAAGTTTAAAATACTGAAAGTACATACAAGTTACATAAACAAACATCAGCACCTTCGATGCAACCGAGCCATCTGCTACTGGCACACTGACTCTTATATAGGCAGACAACATATACATACATTACAAATATTTGCATATTTAAAAAGATGCTGTGTTGCCACAAATACAAATACAATAATTATTAAACTTTACTCATAAAAAATATCCATATAGATCAATGAATGCATGTTACAATAATATGTGAAAATGCATTACAAAATTTATAATATATACAAGACACTATTTACAAAGAATGAACATTACGTCAAAGGCCTTAATCAGAAATGATGCGTATGACGTCAATCTTCGGCGAATCAAGACGAGGCAATGACTTTAGTTGTTATTGCGTAGTCACCACAATCCTATTATGAATACTAGGAGAAGGAGAGTAGCCCAGCGTCGCCCGGTATGTCTCGAAAATTATATAAAAGTCTTATTTTCTGTTGTAAAATATTTACAGAAAATAATAAGGTTAGTTAGTCACGTGACACATACCTAACATTCTCTTCTGTAAAAATAGAGAAATTTCGATGCTTCCGTTTCAAAGAAAACCCTCTATGAAGTTTTAAGTTTTGAAAAGATAAAATTTTGAAGTAGCATGTTCCACATTTCTCAGCAATGACTGAGATCAAGTTTATAAAAGAGATAAGAAACTAAATAAAATTTAAATAGTAAAAAATCACATAAATGTCAATTGTAGACCTCAAAGGTTGTGAATTATTATATTTTCACTTACTTATACTCCCGAATTCCTCTTAATGCAGTACTTAACAGTACACTTAAACACGTTTATAGTATATTTAAACACCAACCAAAAGTAGTCAAAATGGAACCCTTGAACTTTTTTCATCATTTTGAAGCTTTAATCGTGTAAATCTATTGGATAGTTTTAAATTGCGTAAAAAAATAGAAAATTTAATGTTAAGTGTGCATTATTACTACTAATAACTGTAAATGTTTTTTTTTTAAAGAAATGATTTGTATTTTAATAATTATTATTTAAAATGTTCCAGTCACATTTTAAATTACGATATTTGAGTGAAATTTATTAGTTTTTGTCTTGCAACTAATAAAAGTTAAATATACAATAAAAGTTATAACTAACATATTTCGAAGCACATAATCTATGAGTTCTGTACACAATAGAAATGTAATAGTTTAGATGGTTTAGTGGTATAGTTTAATAGTATAGTTATATAGTTTAAAATTTTTACACTTTGTATGGGAAAAATTGATAAATTTCACTATTAGTATATATTTCTTTTTATTTTCTCCGAAAGAGCCAGGATAGCTTTGTACTTTGTGCTTATGAAAAATTAAAAATAAAAACAACCTAAAAAATGTTTAAATTTTTTATAAATGTAAAAAATATCTAAATATGACCATACATTGTGAAATCGTACAATTTTTTATCATAGTAATCGCAATAATTTTATTGGACAGATCCTTGCAATTCTATTGGTCCCCCCGTGATCAGGTGAATCGCCCAGAAAATGAAAATAATCATTTCACCCTTCGCTGTCATGGAGTACGGATGTCCCTGGCTACAAAAACGTGTGTTTTCTATCCTTAAACTTTCCCCTCTCTAGATTTTTATGTCATGAACTCACGAATCCACTCTATTATCTATTTCTTCCCTCTTTTAGCTGTTTTTTTTTCTGCTCGTTGTCAATTTTATGCTTACTGGATTAGAGGACTCTGCCCATAGAATCTAGTTTCACCATTGCCTCTTAGGTCCCGCAGCTCACTGGTCAAAAGTGTCAATCTGATACCCGGAGAATGGTGATTAGAGAGCTTCAACCGGTTAAAAACCCACCATTTTCACTAATGGCGGTTAAAACACAGAAAAAAAGTTCGTGGTCAAAAAGTCCTCTTAGATTAAG
The DNA here is from genome assembly GCA_032207245.1 of Pardosa pseudoannulata. Lineage (NCBI taxonomy): Eukaryota > Metazoa > Arthropoda > Arachnida > Araneae > Lycosidae > Pardosa > Pardosa pseudoannulata. Next base: position 175,320,395 of record CM063501.1, read on the forward strand.
ACATTGTGTGCGGGTACATTTCGCAGCGGAATTGTATCTGGAGCTGGCCATTTGCGCATAAATTAACTTATTCAGTTAAATCTCAATAGATCGAAAATTATTTAAATTTTTAACCAACTTTTCGTATTCTATATTGAAATATATAAACAAATATATAAATAGAAATATATAAATAACAACCATAAGATTTTTTTAAACAAAACAATATATTTTTGAGTGGATAAATTTATAATAGTATCGTAAATATGAAAAATTAAATAGAAAAACTAGTATATAGTTTAAATTTTTTGCCCGTTCTGTATTTCCATATCGACTAATGTAAAAACTAGTTTTTATTTGTCTGAATTTTTCCAGAATCTATGTAGTAGACAATAACATTCGGCTTCGTTTTCCTGTATATCCCGTTATTTTTGTACCTACAAACAAACCATGTTGTTCCACTAACCCGTATTAGTACGTGACCCTTTCTCAAGTATCAATCATCAGAAAACGCGCTAGTGCGTGTCCCGCATGCAATATGTTAAATGACACCTAGGAAAGCAGTCCAATACTGATTGTGGGGTCTTTTGTTTGGATTCTCCTTGTAAATTACGAGGTCCCGACGTCACGTGAGTCCGTAGTACAGTTCTTATGGCATGGTCTTCTCCGGTGGTACTAAATGAGTAACAGCTTCGTTGCCATATTTCAAAATAGATATTTGATTGTGTTGCCAGACACATTAGAAAAAAAAAGAAAATTTACCTTGAATATTTCTAATAAAAGTTAATCTTAACTGTAAGGTCTAAAATGTACGTTTATAGAATATTTTAAAAAGCTCATTTTCGAAGAAATATTAATTAAAACTTAAAATGTACAGTATTTAAATTTTAATTTTAACCAATTTCGCTTTTTTTTTTATCTAATAACAATTTACATATTCAAGAAGTCCATCTAGAATAGCCAATTTTAATAGTTTATGGCTCATTTAAACTGTTACAGGCCTATTTTATTTATGTCATGATATTTTATATCACATAATGCTTTGTTAGAGCTTTCTACGCTTTATATAACTATTTTACATTTGCATTTAAAAAACCACTCTTTAATATACAATATTTTTAAAGTTCTATACAATTATAATATGGATATTTTTTATAATAAAATATCACTTCGCTTATAAAGCTTTGTCTATTTCACAAAATTGTTTAACTGTTGCAAGTAATAAGACTCTCTGTAATATTTAATATTTTTGAAGTTCCATAGAATTATAATATAAATGTATATGTTTAAAAACATTGCAGATGTAAGAATATTTTCGTTTATAAATATTTTATTCATTGTTATTTATAATTTAATTAAAAATCATAGATTTTATGTAATATTTGAAATATTAAGGTGAGTAGAGGAGGGGTAACTCAGGTTGGTTGGTTGGTTGGTTGGTTGGTTGGAGCTTAATGGCACTGAATCCTCCTGGGATATATTGTGCCAAACACAAGTACTCAGAAGTAAAAAAATATAATTTAAAAATAATTTCAAAGTTTAAAACTTAACAACGATTCGATGTTTCGACAAGAAATACGAAAAGAAATATATGTAGAATTAAAATGGTAAATAAAGTGAGATAATATCAAATATGAGGATAAAAACCAATGACTTTTAAAAAGGTAAAAAGTTCAGGAAGAGGCAACGCATTTAAAAGATATTTGATATCAGGGGTGGCAGAGTTAAAATAATGGAGACGATGTTGGTTATAGATGGGACAGTCTATCAGATCGTGTTTAACAGACATGTTGGTCTTACAAATTTTACATGAAGGTGCGTGATCACCGAGTAAGCACCTTCATGTAAAATTTGTAAGACCAACATGTCTGTTAACTCAGGAAGTTTAGTAAAATGTAATTTCGGATTATTGACAATTCAATAGCGCCATAATTCTTCGTTCTTAAAATTTGCGATTACCTTCAAATAGTTCAAAGAAAACTTATTTCTGTAAATTTGAGTGCAAAATCGGAATATAATCTAACTTTACTTTCGCTGTTTTCTGTGAACCAATTTACCTATCCAGATAATACCGCTGTAAAAAAATAAAACAAGGTAGGAACCATGTTATTATTTATTAAAAGGACAGTATTTAGGACTCATGAAAATTGGATAAATTATTAAGTCTTTTTAAACAGAGTAAATAGAACAGATTTTAGTATGAAAAGATATATATCTTGTGTGCACCCAAGGGAGGACTGAAGGGATTAACTCCACCCACATCTAAGCTTCTAAACGAAATGTTCAAAATAGCGAAGGAAGAAAACCTATTTCAGAAACACAATAACGCAAGAACTCTTTTTTTAACTTTATTAAATATTCATGAAAATAGAGAAGTGAACATAAATGAGATAACTGAAGAATTTTCAAAAACAATTTATTAAATTTTAATGTATAATTTATCTTTATATATTTAATATATAATTATATATCTATATAATATATATATTATATATAATATATATGTATGGTATATAAATTTTATGTATAATATATGTATATTTATGGTATATAAATATATGTATATATATTTATATATATCATATATATATATATATATATATATATTTATATATATATATATATTGTATATATATATGTATTATATTTATATGTTTTATATATGGTTTATATATATGGTATATATATAGAATATATATATAATAATATATAATATATATATTATATGGTGATGTATATATTATGCTATATATATGTATGTATGTATCTATATATATATATATATATTATATATATATATATGGTATATATATATGTATATATATATATATATTGTATATATATTTGTTATATATATATATATATATATATATATATATATATATATATATAATATATATATATATATATATCTATATATATATATATATATATATATATATATATATATATATATATATATATAATATATATATATATTTATATATATATATATATATATACATTAATATATATAGTATATATATATATATATATATATATATATACATATATATGTATATATATATAATATATATATACTATGTATATGTATATACATATATATATATGTATATATATATATATGTATATAAATATATACCAAGTATATATATATATATATATATATATATATATATATATATAATATATATATATATATATATATATATATATATATATATATAGTATATATATATTATATATATATATATATATATATATATATATATATAAGAGAGAGAGAGAGAAGTTAACTGGTCAACCTTACGCGGAACCCCCAGTGTTTAATTCTCACAGCTTGCTTGATCCACAGTTTGTCTATATACAGTTGTTAATAGTACGCGAAGGGGGTGAATGACGATGAAACCAGCAGTAGACGACATGGTGTTGGGCGTTCACAAGCTATCAAAGAAAAAGTACTGTCTCGCATGGTGAAGCAAAACCGGAGCCAGACATTGGCTCAGCTGACAACCCAATGCAATGCAGGGACAAGTAGAATAGTATCGGAACACACTGTTCAGAGGACACTGTTGGATATGTGGCTACTCACAAACGTCCCACTCGTGTGCCTTTGCTGAACAAGCGTCATCGCCAGCTGCACCTACGCTGGGTCCGGGAACATCGCGACTGGTCCATGAATCAGTGAGTGAGTTATCTGGTTAGATGAATCCTGGTTTGTCATTCATCACTGTCAGCCATGTCAGGGTACGCCGTCTTCCAGGCGAATAGTTTCTCCCTCAATGTATAGTAGATCATACACAGGCCGGTGGTGGGGGTATTATGCTTTGGGGGACTTTCTGTTGGGCGTCTCTAGGACCCGTGGTTGTCGTAGAGATGACCAAGAATTCTAAGGTGTATCTGAACATCTTTGCGGACCAGTTGCACCCTTTCATGGCCTCTGTTTTTCCAGCTGGAAATGGAATGTTCCAACAGGACAAGGCCCGTGTCACAAGGCTAAAATTGTGTTACAGTGGTTCCAGGAACATAATGTTGAATTCCAGTTTATATTCTGGCCGCTTAACTCACCGGATCTCCATCCAATAGAATACATTTGTGATGTCATGGGACGGCAGCTCAGAGTTTAAAGACCACCAGTCCGCAATATCTCGGATTTGCGTAACCGTTGCTTAAACATCTGGTTCAATCTGTCTCCGGCCATCTACCAAGGATGTGTGGAATCCATGACAAAGCGGGTTGATGCTCTGTTGCGCGCCAAAGGTAGGACAACTCGTTATTGGCAGGTGGTCATAATGTTTTGGCTACTGAGTGTATATATATATATATATATATATAATATATATATATATATATATATATATATATATATAGTAGAGAGTAGATAATTTTCGTTTAAAATTAGATAAGAAAATTAACATAAAACTTATGTTAACATCTGAATTAATGGATAATTCCTTCTTAATTTAAAATAAATAATTATATTTAAATAAATATTTTAAATTATCATCCGCAAAAATTACAGTAAAGATACGAGTCAAAAATATACTTACCTCTAAAAGTTTAAAAAGAAAAAAGACGCAAAGTTTGCGTTTGGTATATTAATAAGTAAAATAAAAACCGTTGCAGTGCAAAAATCGAAAAATAATTTTAATTAATATCTTTTAAAAACAGTTCTGAAAAGTAGTTAGAGACCCGTTATGCATTTTTTAATCATTAATAACCTATTTAAGTCTTATTCCTTTTGAAAAATTCATAAATAATCAATATTACACATGTAATCGGAGATGAAAATTTGTTTTACTCGAATGTTTCGCAGAATCAAAATTACTTTCAACTACGAATAAAATATACTAATTAAAACAGCTTTTAAATTAGTTTTACTGCGTCAGACAAGGTAATTTTCAAACGCGGTTTCTTTTTTTTCTCTCTTTGATAAGTCAGCTTTATTTGAGAGGTTTTTCTCTCGCTTTAAAAGTATTTAATTAGTATTTTATTAGCTTCTTAAGAGGTGAACTAGCAATTCTATAGTATTTTTTCTGTTATTAGATTTATTTTTATAGAATTTCGTAATTTCACATGCATATTTAATTTAATGTGACGAAACTGAGAGCAATTGATATTGAAAACAGTAAAAGTTTAAATATTTATATATATTTATCTATTCTAAGACGCGATTCATATTAAACTTATTCATATTAATAGTTGATACAATGAAACAAAAAAACTTTTTAACTGAATCATAAAATAATTTTTAACTTTTTAACTACAGCACAAAACATCTGAGAAAATCCTTTTTTTAAATAAAGTAAACTTCGGATTTGTTGTGACATTTTGTAAAAAAATTCTGTACATGCAAATACACATGTGTTATTTCATATTTTTTTTATACGTACGCATATATATATATATAAATATATATATATATATATATATATATAAATATATAAGTATTTATTTTATATATATATATATATATATATATACATATATAGATACGGTTTTTTAATACTTTATAGTATATATATATCATATATATAATATATATAATATATATATATATATATATATATATATATATATATATATATATATCCGAATATATATGGATCCATGAAATATATATATATATATATATATATATATATAACATACATATATATATATATAGATATATGTATCATATATTAAATATGCATATATATATATGTATACATATATATATATATATATATATATATATATATATATATATATATATATATATATATATATATATATACATATATAATGTATATATATATATATATATATATATATATATATATATAAAAACAGATATATATATATCATACATATATATATATATATATATATATACAATATATATATATATACATAATAATCTATATATAATATATATATATATATATATATATATATATATAACAAGATATATATATGTATATATACAATATTTATTATATATATAGTTATATATATATATATATATATATATACATACATATATATACATAGTAGATATATATTATATACTTCATGCAAATATATATATGTATACATATACATATATATATGTATGTATATATATTCATACATATATATATATATCTATTCAAATACAAAATATATAAAATCAAATTTAACCCCACCTTAAAACACTGAACAAAATAACAGAAAACAGGTATAGAATTAACAATTTTAATGTATACTAATATATAGTATCTCTTACTGGCTCATCAGCAGTATTTTGGCGGGAAAATATTTAGAAATGAACAAGTCGTTTCGGCTATACCTGATGGTAGACTTCCGACCATCTGCTGTGTTTCACCACAGAACCACAGCTAAATACCTACAACTCAGCTATTTAGTATATCAAAAATTAATTTGGAAACAAACGTTAAAAGCATGAGTACAATCGCTGAAAGTCTTTCTACCATATGGTATGTCCAAGAGTGTGCATATCCTGCAAAATTTTCATCAAAGGTTTTTATCCAGCCAAAATATCCTCCTGTATATATACGTATAGTTTTTAATAAAACTAAATTATTTATATACAATAATATATACCTGAAGATTAAATACCTGGATTGAAACAGGAAAATACTTATTACTTAATCTATAAAAATGCAGGATTTATGATTCATCTGAGGATTATTTTTGTATTAGAACTTCAATTAATAAAATTAATAGTATTAAGTAAAAAGCCATTTATTTTACCTTAAATATCGATAAATAAATGATTATTAATTAGACTGATGTCTAAATCTTGGAATTAAATAAGTTTTTAACATCAAAGTTTTTCATCTTCGTTACTTTGATAGAACCTGTGTATATTAACTGTACCAATTTTTCGAAATTCAACACTGATAATTAATATGCATTAAATATAACGTGTTGCAAAAAAAATTAACAGTTCGTAAAATATCAGTACGTTAAAAAAACTGGTTTGAAACTTAAATACGTTGTAAACGTAATTGTGTCATTTACATCTACACAAAAGTAATCAGCAAAACTTATGTAATTATTGCAAGCAAAATAAATGCAATTACTTTTAAATAAAGACCATTTAATCTAAAACCAACTCACAAATGTGACATCGGACATAGCTCAATTCGTCTCTCAACAATAGTATACTTTTAAACTGATTCTCAAAATCCTAAGATGATTAATTTCCATACGATTGACTTCCAAGTTCAAAAATAGATCCACTACGATTTTGCTATTATCAAGGATTAAAAGAAATTAGTTCTTTAAATTTAAATTTCAAAGCATGCAAAAGGTTTTTTTTTATATATATTGTCAATTTTTGTATGTATTTCACATACACATGTATATCTATATGTGTGCGTATAAATCCGGAAAATTAATCATCCGGTCACAAATGATTATTTTTGTCCATATTATTTTTAATTTCCATGGCTTACGGAGCAATGAGAAGCCTAATTAATAAGCCTAATTGTGATATGTGATGAGTAGATTTAGATCAGTTATATAATTTATTCATTCATACAAGAAGTAAAATGCTCGGGATCTAAATCTGACCTCATCACATCTTTGTAAAAATCAGAGGACCATAAATTTATATTCAACGGATATTGTTGTCTTGTACGGTTGTCTCGGGCGGGGTTCTGATCCCAGTCCCAGATTAGAATCCCGTCTCCGTACTTGCCATTAAATAAGAATGTACCTTTGTGAAGTTATTTATGAGTCCCTAAGACCCAATTGGAAGGGAGAGCCCAATTGGAAGGGATAAGGTTTTCCACGTTGGAGGTCTCAAGGTGGGGTTTAAACAGACCAATTATATTCTTACAACTATCCCGATTGGATGGTAAGAAGGAAGAGGGGACAAGGATGAAATTAATAAAGTAAGAAAGATTGAAAAAAAAGGTGAATTTGTTCGATAATCGAGACCAAGAGAGGAGTCCGACAGAAGAGGTTCGGAAGTCGAGACGAGGAGAGAGTCCGACAGAAGGTGTTCGATAGTCCAGACGAAGAGAAAAGTCCGACAGAAGAGGTTCGGAAGTCGAATAGACTACACAAGTCCGACGGAAGCTGTTCGGAAGTCCGAGAGAAGGTGTTCGGTAGTCCAGACGAAGAGAGGAGTCCGACGGAACGAGTTCGAGAGTCCAGCCAAGTCCGTTAGGAAGTGTTCCTGCATGAAATAGCACGGCCGAACCCCAAACACTCAGGAGGAAGTCCCTGACCAGACCGACGAAAGATCCATAGATACCCATCAACCAGCAGTGTACCGAGCACACCATTTTAACTTCCCAAAGGTTCCCCCTTTTACATACATACTGAAATTGAGATTAGGTTCTCTCTCTTATATTTACATAATTATTTAAGTATTAAAAAATTATTGTCAGAACTAATTTAGAAAATGTTGATAAAGCATATTTTATGAAAATAAGCATCAGTTTTGTACGTACATAGATGTATATATATTATACTAAATTTACTTTTTTTATATTAAGCTAGTTTCGGATGCTGTTAATTTAGCTTTGATTTTATCTTTATATCTTATGTCTGTAGTTTCTCAGAACCTGTGGTTAAATTTAGTACTAAAATACTTTTACATAATGCAGTCAAAATAAAATCCCACTATACATTTGATCACAGGTTACTAATCAAATAAAAAAGAGGACTACACGACATGATGCAGTCGTGGCTTCATAACAGTTAATAAAAGCAATTCCAACATGGAACTTTAAATTTGTTGGAGACAGAGAAAAGACATCTTTCTCCGTCAAGAGCAGAGCATGGAATGAAAAACACTTTCATGATGCAAAGTTGGCCCCATAGCGAGAGATGACATGAATTCTTTTCCCAAGAAAGATTAGCTTAATCAGCGTCATTAACAGTCAGACAGAAACCTAGATCATTGGAAAAATGAACGATGTTTTTAGACAGCTAGAAAATGTGGCCAGTGGACAGAAAATTAGCATTTATTTCTGAGTTAAGTTTGGGAGACGGGTGGGAAAAGTTTTAAGTCAGCGTTACTCTTTTAAATAAGTTGTTAAATGGCTGGGAATATAGAAAGGAAAGAATGGGAAGGGGAAAAGGAGGATTTTAAAATATTAAGTATAATAATTTTGATATATTGCATGTATATAAATGTGTGTGTGTGTCTGTCTGTGTCTTTATTGGTATGACGTCATACGTCAAGTCACAATCATGATTTCGTTTGGCCAGACATATGAAATAGTTAATGTACATGATAATTAAGGACACAATAATTGCTTTTCAACTATAAGGACGTGTTGAACTGCCGTCCTAAGTTTTAGAGATAATAAAATAAATTGGGTTTTAAGCGATTTTATCCTATGAATTAACTCTTTTGTTTAAGTGTCGTCGTAATTTTTAGAGAATGAAATAAATTCTGGTTTTAAGCGGTTTTATCCTATGAATGAATTTTTATGTTGAAGTACCGTCCTAAGTTTTAAAGATAATAAAATAAATTGGGGTTTTACGCGATTTTACCCTATGCATTCTGAACATGTAAAGATCTTAAATAAATCTCACAGGGGTACGTAACAGACTTACACCTGCCTCCTCTTCAGCAAGTCAAGTAAGGATTGATCTATTGCCTCAAACTATGACTCTAAGAATTTTAGATATGTAATTTCAGAAGTAAATCCAGACATCCTTTCATTTGCCAACTAATAAATAAAAGGCAATTTTTGGCAACTTATTCATATCAGGGAGTCATAAATCCACTCGAAAAACCCAAGAAAAGAATCGTAACCATTCGTAAGTAAATTAAAACTCAATTTTATTAAATCATCCACAAATGGGAACAGTACCTCACACTATCATACAATAAAATTCCGCCAAACCATAGGTTTTAAATGGAGGTGGTACCACCCTCAAGTGGGCACTGAAGCATTCCAGGGGTGCATGGAAATGAGGAAAATGAGGATGTTATGACAATAAAGGGAAGCGGCCAGTGGGCTTAATATCTGTAAAAATTCATATAATGTCTATAAAAGTAATCAATAAATCAATCGAATAATGGTGTATTTATAATAACAAAAATTACATTCTTCCAGCTATAAATGTCGGTAATTCCACCATGGTCCACCATTTGATCACCCCTGAGATAGAGTACAGATTTTTTGATTGCATTTCCTTAATTGTGTTTGGTTAAACGTGGGCTCAATCAGTAATTAGTTGACTGTCTAAGAAAAGGTCAGCTATAAATTTCGAGAATTCCACCCTGATCCGCCATTTGATCACTTCTGAGATAGAGTACAGATATTTTGATTGCATTTCCTTAATTGTATTTGGTTAAACGTGGGCTCAATCAGTATCTAGTTGACTGTCTAAGAAAAGGTCAGCAATAAATTTCGAGAATTCCACCATGATGCCATTTGATCACTCTCAGATAGAGTACAGATTTTTTATTGTATTTCCTTAATTGTGTTTGGTTGAAACGTGGGAATCAGTACTAGTTGACTGTCTAAGAAAGGTCAATTATAAATTTCGAGAATTCCACCTGATCGCATATGATCACTCTCAGATAGAGTACAGATATTTTTATTTCCTTAATTGTATTTGGTTAAACGTGGGCTCAATCAGTATCTAGTTGACTGTCTAAGAAAAGGTCAGCAATAAATTTCGAGAATTCCACCATGATCCGCCATTTGATCACTTCTGAGATAGAGTACAGATTTTTTGATTGCATTTCCTTAATTGTGTTTGGTTGAACGTGGGCCCAATGCAGTAGCTAGTTGAATGTCTAAGAAAAGGTCAATTATAAATTTCGGGAATTCCACCATGATCTGACATATGATCACTCCTCAGATAGAGTACAATTTTTAAAGTATTTCCTTAATTGTGTTTGGTTAAACGTGGGCTCAATCAGTAACTAGTTGACTGTCTAAGAAAAGGTCAGCTATAAATTTCGAGAATTCCACCTGATCGCATTTGATCACTCAGATAGAGTACAGATATTTTGATTGCATTTCCTTAATTGTATTTGGTTAAACGTGGGCTCAATCAGTATCTAGTTGACTGTCTAAGAAAAGGTCAGCAATAAATTTCGAGAATTCCACCATGATCCGCCATTTGATCACTTCTGAGATAGAGTACAGATTTTTTGATTGCATTTCCTTAATTGTGTTTGGTTGAACGTGGGCCCAATGCAGTAGCTAGTTGAATGTCTAAGAAAAGGTCAATTATAAATTTCGGGAATTCCACCATGATCTGACATATGATCACTCCTCAGATAGAGTACATATATTTTAAACGTATTTCCTTAATTGTGTTTGGTTAAACGTGGGCTCAATCAGTAACTAGTTGACTGTCTAAGAAAAGGTCAGCTATAAATTTCGAGAATTCCACCCTGATCCGCCATTTGATCACTTCTGAGATAGAGTACAGATATTTTGATTGCATTTCCTTAATTGTATTTGGTTAAACGTGGGCTCAATCAGTATCTAGTTGACTGTCTAAGAAAAGGTCAGCAATAAATTTCGAGAATTCCACCATGATCCCCCCTGAGATAGAGTACAGATATTTTGATTGCATGTCCTTAATTATGTTTGGTTGAACGTGGGCCCAATGCAGTAGCTAGTTGAATGTCTAAGAAAAGGTCAGTTATAAATTTCGGGAATTCCAACATGATCTGACATATGATCACTCCTCAGATAGAGTATATATATTTTAAATGCATTTCCTTAATTGTGTTTGATTAAACGTGGGCTCAATCAGTAACTAGTTGACTGTCTAAGAAAAGGTCAGCTAAACATTTCGAGAATTCCACCATGATCCACCATTTGATCACTTCTGAGATAGAGTACAGATATTTTGATTGCATTTCCTTAATTGTATTTGGTTGAACGTGCACTCATTGCAGTAGCTAGTTGACTAAGAAAAGGTACATGACTAAATTGACGAATGATGTAAACGAAACTGGAGCATAAAAAACTTATTAAAATCCCACCAGCCCTATCCATCTTGGCAGTCATCAATCTAACTCATCTACAGTGGTATCATCTCCTTATTTTTTAACTGTTTTTTAACTGTTTTATGATTATTTTTAACTGTTTTAATAAACAATTTTTTTCCTATTTTTGATGGCCGTTTAAATTGTACTATGTGATTGTCAATAGATATGGATAACACGCAACAATACTTCAATATTTGGTATAATTAACTAACTAGTATGGAAAAGGAGGTGTTCGAATAATTTTTCCTTGCAAAGGTGGCGGTGGTCCATAACAGGTTGAGAACCACTGTAGTAAACGAATGACGTTAGAGTATGGCACCCATGAGCGAGATCGTTCAATTCTTGTAAGAAGTTGATTTACTTTAGGTTTTCTGAACAGCTGAGAATGCCACTATTAAAATCTATCAAAAAATTGATAACGAACAAACATAGATTTTGGCAACATTTATCATTAAATCATAAATCCACGAACATATAAAAATATTCTAATTTTATTTTCTAATCAATTGAAATTTAAGTTAGCTAATTATTTTGGTCGTCTAAAGGGCTATGACAGCAATATTTTGAAGCTATATAAAAATGAGAAGCAGGAAGAAGAAATAAAAAGAAATTTAATACCATTGATGAAAGAAATGTCAAAGATAGGAAAATAGTTATGAGAAAAAATCAAAGGAGCTAGAAAAATGTTAGTGTAAGAAAAATAATTTTTATCTCTGAAACTCTTTTAATCTTTGTTCATCCAATCAACATTTCCGGATGTTCGGAGACAATAAAATTAAAGTTACAAAGCCAAAAATACTCTCAGTTAAAAGATATAGGATAAATATGAAGAATTTTTTTGCCTAGTTGTATACTACACTTTTGTTTCAAAAACTTCAAAGGTTTTATTTCAACCCATTAAAGCTTAAGTGGAAAAACTTTTGCTGTACTGTATGACAAATTTTAAAAAAAAATCTGTAGATCAATTTCGGATTTTGTTTTTTGAAATTGCATTTTAGTTCCGATTTGTGGGACAGTTAAAAGAAGAAAAATAATTTTCATTTCAAACATTTTAGATCTTAAACATCAAAACAAATTCAATTTGTTGTAATGTACTTACAATACTAACACCAATGTTCGCTTACAAAGGGGAAACACAGTAAAAAATACAATACCATATATTTGGACTAAAACATTTATTATGTACATTAATTATTTACAGACATTATTTCTGGATTAACATATGCATAATTCCTTACTCGACGTTTATCATACCACAATTCATTACAATTTTCATACGTTATTCCTTAATCAAATGATTCTGAGACCCAAGGTAATTAGTATGAATAATTATCAAGTTTACCTCCAGTAATTACAGAAGAACAGGCTGGGGCAGTCATCATGTTGTATGTCGGTGCGGACGTTCGGTACAGGAAGTCAGTGCGGGCGTGCGGATGTGCAGACACGGGAATTCGATGTCCAGCAACTCTTGAATCCCGACTTCGACTCCCGTTTCTTCACTCTCTTTTACAACTAATCACCTCGGTTTTAACGCCCTTTTTTTCTTTACCAATCACTTCTTGGTAAAGTTTTCCCACATCTGCACCCCCTTCGGGAGTTCTCATTAAAATAACATTAACTTTCAAACTAACATTAGGTGGGCTCATTAAAATAGCCCCTTTTGTGAAAGCTGACATTATTTTTAGCCCCCTGCCCCCATAACTCACGGCTACATCTCTTGAACGTTACGCTTGTGCCATTCCGTGATCTATAACTCCTCCGCAGGGGTCGTTACTGAAACTCGCAGTCAACAGCTGCACATGAATTCTTCTTGGAAATTTTTTCCAGATTTGTGCATGCAAGTGCTGACCATCGTGGGAAAGTACATCAGTACAGAATCAAACTTCAAAAAGTAGTAGAACATGTATTAAATTGTAAGCAGTTTGTAAGCTTAAAGTATTAATAAATATTAAAATATTAGTTTTTACCTACTTGTATACTACACGTACTCTTTCTTCCTTTTTTTAAACTTCCAAGGTTTCATTTTAACCCATTAAAGTATAAGTAAAAAACATTTTGCTGCCTCATACCACAAATTTAAGATTTTTTTTTTCGAAATTGCAATTTATTTCATATTTGTTGGACAATTAAAAGAAGAAACATAATTTTCATTTCAGACATTTTGAAGCTTAAACCTCAAGGCAAATTGAATGAAACTCCAAAACATGATAAAACAAGCATTAAATCGTAACAATTCGTAAGCTTATAGTATTAAGAAATATTAAAATATTAGTTTTTACATATTTGTATACTATTTTGTACTCTTTCTTCTTCCTTTTTTAAACTTCCAAGGTTTCATTTTAACCCATTAAAGTATAAGTAAAAAACATTTTGCTGCCTCATACCACAAATTTAAGATTTTTTTTTCGAAATTGCAATTTATTTCATATTTGTTGGACAATTAAAAGAAGAAACATAATTTTCATTTCAGACATTTTGAAGCTTAAACCTCAAGCAAAACCAAAAACAAATAAACTGGCATTAATTATAAGAAATATAAAATATTTTACATTTGTATCATATTCTCTTTTTCATTTCTAGAACATTTAACCCATTAAAAGACCTTTACTGTCTCATACAGCAAAAAATTAAAATTTTTAGAAAATTCTTTACGATTTCTAGAACAGTTAGACAATTTCAAACGTTTTGAAGCTTAAATTTCAAGACAAACACCAAAACGAAATAGAACTGGCATTAAATTGCATGCAATTTGCAAAGATAAAAATATTAATTTAACACTAGAATTCAGCATAATATATTTCATTTAGAGAATCGAATACATATGACACTAAATACACTTATTTTTATTCAAATGATGTCCCCCTGTGGCAGTAGGTAATTAAAACGCTTTTCCCACTCCTATTTAATCTACATAAACATTATGATCTAAAATTTTATTTTTAACATGTAACAACTATCTTAAAAAACACTCAAATGTTCATAAGAATGGATATTATTATAAAATTATTTCGTTGGAATGCTAGAGATCTTTTAGAAAAATTTTAACTGCTGCTTTTATAATTACACATATAATTCATTCATTTTAAAGAATTAAAATATTTATTATCTTCTACTTAAGCTATATAAGGCTAAGTATACACTTAAGGCTAACAAATTAGTAGTATTCATATTCATGAGGGGTTTTTTTTTCATTTCTTTAAAAATTAAATTTTGAATGTAAAACTTTTATCTTCTCATTTTCCTGCCTCGAAGCTATATTTTCTATGTAAGAGCAATAAACAGTATATGCATTATCTGCGTTTAGAATCTTACAATGTCCCCAGGAAATTGAGGATAAATAATCACTGAAATGGCATAACATAAATTAGACTTCTATTACTAAATAATATAGTTGTTTTTACTGTTGGCAATAGCAAAATATTTTTTCATGTTCATATTTAAAGTAATAAAGAGATGTTAAGATACTTAACCTATGATCAATAAGTATAGTGAAGTTACAAACATATTCAAATGTGGTAAGATGTCTTAGAAACTGAGGAAGATATATTCATATAGATGCTTAGCCAAAAGGAAATGATGTACTATGAAGGGTTATTGCAAATCTTCCACAAACTGGCATGCATATTGGTTTCGACAGAAAATATAAACTCTAAATTTTGTCGGCCATTTGGTTAGCATGTGATGCAGCAGTGCATCTTAACTGCCCTACTTACAATATATTACAGAACAAAAATTTAGATTTCTATTCATAAAGTGCAAATTTCATCCCCTGTACTCAGATAGGAACCATGCCTCATATACGGGTTCATTCGTTGGTGTCGTGTCCAATTAAAAGTCGTATGATTTCTTGTGGAAAGATTACTGCCATAGCCATGAGAGGTTGGATTTCTAAGAGTAGGACCTTGTAATTTATAAGCAGAAAATCCCTAGGCTTGTGGTGTCACCTTCATAGGTATAGTTTGGGAACTGGGAAGACATTGTAACCACGAACCTATTTTAGGTTCTCCATTAATTAACATGGTGTATCTCTAGCAGACTCGAGGCTCTATCCCACTACCCTCCAATTAAGAGATTGCTACCTTTGTCGACTGAGCTAACGCGGTTCTCGTATACGAATGCGAAAATAATATTCATGGATATCAGAATTTGAGAGAGGGTATTAAGTTGGATTCAGAGGAGTTAGCTGGACTGATGAACGTTTGGATAGGAGTGATGCCACTATTAGATAATGCTGGCAGAAACTACTAAACTATGGTTGAAAGCAGTGGGAAGAATAAAGTCATTGGCATGGATAAAAGAGAAAAGTGAGAACAGATCGAACATGGGAACAGTACGTCAAGCCCATAATCATCCCTCATCTGTACTGTTGGTGTTGAGAAATTGCAATAATAATTAATAGAGGACTTGATAAAAAAAAGGAAGTCAAAGCACTGCTTTTGCTGCCTACCATTGACCTCTGTACACCGACCAGCGTGTTTGCAGTGGTGTTGAACCCATTCGACATTTCAATGTTATTGAAAGGAACAGAATTATCTTCAGTGATAGTCCTAACCTGGTGACCAGCGAAAACAAGTGTGGATAGTGGTGGAATACCAAGCTGATCATTGTCTGCCATACAGCTTGATAACAAGGAGGGATGGACTGTAATGTTTTTTCATTTAACAGCAGAATTTCTTTGGTTGATATCCACTCCAACACCTTACAGCACAGCGGTAAGACGAAGATATAATCTGAGCTCCGCAATTCTGTCCTACATGTCACAACATCCATTTATATATATACCGGGTAATCTAAAAGAAACTTACCCTACATATGAGTCCCTTGTGGCCAAACCATTCAACCAATCGAAATGAAAGATTAGATATAGTTATTTGAATGTATGGGGTCCAGATTGTGGTGATTTACAACATCGAACCTCAAATAACACAGTGTAATTCATCTAGAATTAGACATCTTTATTAATGGAGTTTTTAAGAAATATTTATGCTTTATTATGTCTAAAATAAATGGTCTAAAATAATGGCCGTCACCATTGCAACTGTCAATAATACCTTATTTTGACATTGTGAATTTTTCTGTTGCTTTCAGACAGCCTAACATAATTTTGAGAGTTAATTAACTCTTTAAAGGCTGTAAATAA